>OY282641.1:63379220-63791220 GCA_958299015.1 Tetanocera ferruginea
TGGAGTGTCATAGCCGGCGCTTCTCAAGTCACGTACGCCTTTCTGCGGAAGTTTTCAAGACCATGCGCAAAAGCGAGCGCATTAAGGAGAAGAAAGTTCGAGAACGTTTGGCAGACAAAAAACGCAACATGTCCGACACATCAACACCAGAACACGATACAGATGAAGAAACAAATTTTGATGCTAGTGATGCCAGCCTTAACGACACATTAGTACAATCAAATCAGAAGGACACAACGAACAAGCTGATTGGTGAATTGATGGAGCGCCTTAGGAAAATGGAGGAAAGTCAGCTGCGCACTACTCAACAACTAGTTGAAAGCGAATCCAAACGCGCTCAGCTTCAGGAGCAACTGAAAAACAGAGTCATCGATGGACACCCTTCCCATCCAGTCAGCGCAAGTACCATCCAAGAACCCCATACATCATCGGTAAGTCTTGTTATACATAATTCTACTGCGTCAGCCGCTGGTCATTATATTTCGCCACCTGGGTCGACGGCTGCTGTCACACATAGTTTGTCGCCTGTGTCAGCTGCTGGTCAATATTTTACGCCACCCGGGTTGACAGCCGCTACCACACTTTGTTTACCGCCTTTGCCAGATAATGAAAAAAATTTAGCCCCATCCGTGTCGACAGCCGCTGCCCCACATAATTTACCGCCTGTGGCAACTGCCGCGCTATATTACTCGGTGTCAACGCCAACTGCCGCCACAACAACTTTGTCGTACGGGTCAGCTGCTGTAGCCACACGATTTTCAATGCCATCAGCTGCTGCCACACATAGTTTGCCGCCTGTGTCAGCTGCTGCGTCACATTTTTTATCACCTGTGGCCTCTCAAACCATACCGTCGTATCTGCCTGCACCTCCAGGTGCCACATATAGTTTTTTGCCTTCTGCAACCATTGCATCAAATTTGTACGCCGTGCCTCAAAGTGCGCAAAGCTACCCTAACGGGCCATCGCCGACTTATTCAACACGGCACAACCGCTGCCTCACCACATGATTCGATTTATCATGTTAATAATAACAGCAGGTTGTACTCGCAACTAGTTGCAGGTCATACGTTAACACGAAAATTGTATGATTTACCTGAATTTAGTGGGCGTCCTGAAGAATGGCAGGTTTTCATTGCCACATTTCGTGAATCTTCGTTAGCTTACGGGTACACTAACTTAGAAAATACGTTTAGGCTTCAAAAGTCTTTGAGAGGGGCTGCTCGTGAGGATGTTGAAGGCGGATTTTTTTCGAACATACGAAATTTTCCGTGTGAAACTCATAATAAGCGAAAAGAACAACTGATTATTTTCGGGCGAAAAATACATTCCAGCGGAACTCGCGATAGGGGTGAATAATAATAATTATAATAATAATTATATTAATATTAATAATAATAATAATAATAATAATAATAATAATAATAATAATAATAATAATAATAATAATAATAATAATAATAATAACAATAATAATAATAAAAATAATAATAATAATGATAATAATAATAGTAAAAATAATAATAATAACAATAATAATAATAATAATAATAATAATAATAATAATAATAATGATAATGATAATAATTAAATTAAAAATAATAATAATAAATATATTAAAAATAACAATAATTATTATATTAAAAATAATAATAATAATGATCATAATAATAATAATAATAATAATAATAATAATAATAATAATAATAATAATAATAATAATAATAATAATAATAATAATAATAATAATAATAATAATAATAATTATAATAATACTAATAATCATAATAATAATAATAATTATAATCATAATAATAATAATAATAATAATAATAATAATAATAATAATAATAATAATAATAAAAATAATAATAATAATAATAATAATAATGATAATAATAATAATAATTATAATAATAATAATAACATCGTAGTTTTGGTACAAAATTCATACATATCATTGTATTTTTTATTGTAATTTTATCTCTATAAGACAAACATAAGCTTATTTATAGAGTTTTCTATTTTGGGTTGTATGGGAGGTGGGCGTGGCCGTGGCCGTGGCCGGATGACACCCATTTTTCGAAGGCATTTTTGTTTTTAAATTAAAAAATAGTGTACCAAATCTTTTTGTTGTAAGTTAACTATGAGCTTTTTTATGCAGTTTTTAGTTTTTCGTTGTATGGAAGGTAGGGGTTTCCGTTGTCGGATTCCAAAAATATTCAATAGTGCAAATCCTTGGCCCAAGTGCACCGAATTTCAGCTAATTATCTCAATTCCTTCTTCTTATCCTGTGTGTATTTTTACTTAACGAGGGGGAGTTTGAATCCTTAAAACAAAACTGCGGAGTTGTCGCAAAAAATATATATAAATAAAACTCGGAGGTTTAAAAGAACTTCATCGACTGATGTCGCTTTTATTAGTAAAATCTTAAAAACTAACAAGTTTTAAAAGAGCAGCGAGAAGCGCTGCTCAAAGGAAAACAAAGAATAAGAGCCGCAGTTGCTCATTGAACACCGCTGTATTGACAATTTACAGGGTGTTCACCGGTGGACCGAACATGCCGCCTGCATTGCACGAGTGCAAGACGCTACCAGGAATCCTGCCCTGATAAGACCCATCCAAATATGAAGTTTTGGGCCAACAGCATGCTAAATCCAGCCGGGAGACTGCCAGGCTGCATTATTCGAGCGTTGACATCGACACCCAGAATGAGTCGCAGTGGAGCTCGCTTGTAAAAGTGAGGTTCAGCCAGATTGATGTTTGGATAGCTCTGGCTGATCCTCTCGTTGATGTCTTTCGCCGGCGTGACGACCTAAAACCGGTGCTCAACCAGAGCTGTCGTGTGTACCTGGACGCTCGATCCAGGAGGCTTCCATGCTCGATGGAAGCCTCCATTTTCTTACCATTTCGATGGCGATTTTGGTCTGAGGGAGCCACGCATCGAGGAGAGCACGTTCCTGTACTAGGCCACCATTAGCCCAGGTACTCACGACAGCTGTGGGGAGCAGCGAGACAACACGTTGAAGGCTCGTCGTTGTTGGTCTTGTGGGGGGAGACCCACATGTTGATGTTTTTGAAAAGGACACACGATACTTGGGGTGGGAGTGATGCAGAAAGCGAAACACGTACGCTAACACTCTCAATCCACGCGATAGCGAGGAAAACCGCTCTAAAATATCTTCATATTTCGAAAAATATGCAAAGTGTATCTTAACAGCTTTGCGCTCAAGCGAAGTTTCTAGAGCAGGAGGTTGCGTCATTCTTGGCCAAGCCGATCGTTCGAGCAAGAGCCAAGAAGGTCCATGCCACCAAAGAGTATTATCGACTAACTCTTGTGGCGTAGCTCCACGCGTTGCTAACTCTGCAGGGTTCTCACGTGTGTCTACATGAAACCAATTGTGAATTCCGACCTTCTCTGCCACCTTCGAAACTCTGTTGGCTACCAAGGTCGTCCAGGAACAGGGGCTTACAAAACCAGGCAAGCACTATTGTGGAATCAGTCCATCAATATAAGCTTTGCCTTTCAATTTCAAGGTGCGATAATAAGGTGACTACCATATCCGCGAGAAGTGCTGCGCCACATAATTCAAGACGCGTTAGTGAGATCGTCTTGACTGCGGCAACTTAACTTTTCGCATAAAGCAGATGACTGACAACACAATCATTTTGTTTTACGCGAATGTAAATCGACGCTGCGTATGCTTTTTCAGAAGCATCGCAAAAGGCGTGAAACTCAACGTCGGAATCAGGTGAAAACCCAACAAAACGTGGTATGCGAATTTTATTGATGTTTTCATAATCTAGCAAAAAAGATTGCCAAGATTGAAAACTGTATAATGGGAGATTTTCATCCCAATCAATTTCATCTAATCAGATGCGCTGCATTCGAATTTTTGCTGTCACCACAATAGGTGCCAGCCAACCTACAGGATCGAATAGTTGGGCTATCATTGATAATACTTCACGTTTTGTATACGATGATTTAATCTCAAGACGCTTAGCGGTAAAGTAGAAAAGATCTGAAGTGGCATTCCAACGAATTCCTAACGCTTTGGCGCAACTTGCATCTTCTAACTTTAAAAACTCTTCATGAAAAAGATGCTCTGTACGTAGGTCTACCAAAATGCTTGAAGCATTTGCAGTCCATTTTCGCATAGTAAAACCTGCAGAGTCTAAAGCAGCGAAAAGCTCATTTCTAGCCTTTATTGCGCTTTCCACATCGTGAGCTCCAGCAAGAGAGTCATCGACATATGTGAAATTTCGCAAAATTTGAGCAGCAAGGGGATATTGCTACTGAACATCATGTGCTAATTGCAGCATGGTTCTAATGGCTAAATATGGAGCACAGTTTAGGCCAAACGTAACTGTCTTGAGCTCATAAACCTGAATCACATCATCAGGTGAGCTTCGAAATAGAATTCGTTGGAAAGCAGAATGTTTTGGATCATCAAGAATCTGGCGGTACATCTGCTGGATGTCACCATTAAAAACGTATTTGAAAAACCGCCATTTCAATACCAGGAGCGTCAAATCAGCTTGAAGAACAGGGCCTGCGTGCAGGACATCGTTCAAGCTGACCCCATACGAGGTGGGACTTGATGCATTGAATACTACCCAAACTTTTGTTGTAGTGCTCTCTGGCTTCATTTCTGGATGATGGGGCAAATAATAATGTGATGGTGACTTTTCAAATTTTGGAACAGCAACTTTTTCCATGTGACCCAATTTGAGGTACTCATTCACCACGTCTTTGTATTGCGTCTTTAATTCTGGATTTTTGTTCAATCGAGCTTCACTTCTAGCCCACTGCTTGAAAGCTATACCTCGAGAAAATCCAAGATTAATATCATCAGGAAATTCATTTTTAAATGGTAAGGTAACTATGTATCGACCTTTGTAGTGGACTGTATTTGGGTAGAATGGGATTGTGTGTTAGAGCCCGGCGGAATGGGTCGAGAGCTCGGCATACTTGAGTCAACACTCGAAGTAGGGGATTGGGGTGAGTCGAGTCTCGATGCAAGAGAGTATTATGACGTTGTTTGCACATCGCACACGAATACTGACTCTTGCACTCTTTCACCTCATGAGAAAAGGCTAGGCAATTGAGGCAAAACTTATTTTTGCGAATCATTGCTATCCGATTCTGAGTATCCATTCTCAGAAAACGGGGGCAAAAGCGAAGTGCGTGCTGTTCGGTAGAGCACAGATTACAATTCGCTGAAGTAATTTTAACTTGGTAGTTATTTAATTTTTTACCAGATGAATTGCTCTGGTTTGGTTTAGAGTTGGAGGAAGATGTGGTGAAGTTTTGTCTAGGTATTGCGCCGCTAGAGCTGCGAATATCAGACACGGTTTAAAGAGTTTGAAACCGACTCGTGAGGAAGGAATCGAGATCAGTCCATTTAGGAATTTCGTTTTTATTCGAAATAGACTGCTCCCATAAGGAGAGCGTGACCTCTGGCAATCTTGTCGAACATTGGTAAACAAAGATTGCATCCCAGTTATTGATATCAATGTTGTGCATTTTTAGAGCAAAAATATAACCATTGATATCTCTTTGGAGTTTTTTAAGTTCTGTGCCAGATTCTTTTGGCACATGGGGCAAATTAAATAATATTTTTAATTGGCTGTTCACCATGATACGCTTGTTTTCGTATCGGTCAGATAAATCTTGCCAAGCTTTTGCAAAACCATCATTGGTTAAAGGAGATTTTCGTACAATCTCTTTTGCTTCTCCCCGTGTTTTTTGATTTAAGTGGAATAACTTTTCCACTGACGTTAGCCGCGAGTTCATTATATAAATGGCCGTAAACATGTCTATGAAGGACGGCCATGAGAGGTAATCACCACTGAAAACCTCAGTATCGCATGGTGGCACAGGCAAGCTGTGGCTCATGACTGCCGCCGGCTCTGAAGCATTTGTTTGCTTCGGGGGCTTATTCTGAAATTCAGAAATTCTTCCTGCTACCCGTATAAAGGATTGATAGCAGGCGCAATACTTTTTTTTAATTGATTCAATATCTGAATCCTCGTCATTGGACATTTTGTCCAAACAAGCATCATATGCGGCTTTAACTTTTCTCCACTGGGCTTTTAGCTCTTCACTTTGAGCCTCCAGGGAGAAAACGTCATGAGTCTCCACGGCGGTAAAGTCCGTTTCAAACTCGACCAGCGCATCAGACAGACGAATAAATGCCTTTAAAGAGGACATTTTAATTTGTCTAGTAATAATTTAATTTGTTTAAAAATGAGAAGTAAACAAAAAAGACAAAAATCTATAAATGTATAGACAAATGTGAACAAAAAGTAAAAAAAAATTTTTTTTAACAAAATATATAATTATTAAATATATATATACTAGCAGACCCGACAGACGTTGTCCTGTCCAAACTTCAATAAATATGATTGTGTTCATCTTCGGAGGAGGTTTTAGGGTAATCGGTCTAGACCATGATACAATAATTTTTTAAGGTAGTCCAGACATTTGACGTCTTCTCACAAAAATGAAAGTTCATACCCTTAGTTGACAATTATTACAAAAGAGAGACTTTTTGACGACATCACAGGCACTCAGTTGTACAAAAATCATACTATTCCGTAGTACAATTTAGAAAAATGTGCTTGCGTTCACTACGTTTTATAATACTTTTTTATAACGAATAAAAAGAATAGACGTATTCACGATTCAGTGCAGTTGCCAGTGTAGTTGAGAACTTGAGGAGTTGTACAGTTGCGTACATTGAAAAATTTCACAGCTTTGAAATAGTGACATTTAAGAGTTTAAGGGCCAGTTTCACCAACTATACTTAAGTTAAACTTAAGTATAAGCTCTGAAAATGCATTTTATTGACCATACTTAAGTTCAACTTAAGTATGAAAAATGCGTAACTAAAGTTATACTTAAGTCTTCGACAGCAAAAAGCTGATTATAGTTTGCAAAACAATTTTGAAATTGTGAAAATTTACAAATTGCGCACGTAGAAGGCATATTAAAATCACACAATATTATAAACACAAAATAAATAGCACACAGAAAAAATCGCGAGTTATTTAATAACGAATTTCGGCAAATTGACAGTTAAAAAATATTTACAAATTTTTAACAGCTTTTAGGACCGTAACAAACTTAATTAAGGGCCAGTTTCACGACCATTAGGTAACCAATTGGTTAACTTACTAAAATCTGTTAGTTAACTATAACTTTTCGTGATTTGGGTTTCACAATGCTTTATCGCAATTTTGTTCACAAAATATGGCAAAGCTGTATAAAACATATGTTTTTGTTACTTGCTTTAATACTTTTCTTTTGCACAAGGGCCAAATAATGGATGCAACACGAAATGCAAACGCGAGATGTCCTTATTTTAAAAAAAAAACATTTATTTTCTTTGGAAATTGTTAGTATATATAAACATAGTCCGAATTGCTATCAATACCATAATTCCAATCGGAATCCATCATTACTTGTTTCACGTTTCTATTGTTGCTTTTTTCTTTTACATAAATCAGCTGTTAGTTAACTAATGGTTTTAACCACCACCAGTGGTGGCTTAATCTCTAGTTAACTTTGATTGTGAAACTCAAATCTGTTAGTTAACCTCTGGTCAGTAGTTAACTAATTGTTGTGAAACTGGCCCTAAGCAATGCACACAGTTTTGTCTGCAATTACATCGAAAAAGTACATTTTAAGCTAAAAGACGCAACACAACCCTAAAAAAACGAAGTCAACACAACCCTGCTTATCATTATTTTTTGAGAGAGAATATTTTTTGTTTACAAAAATTAAGGGTATGTCAAATATCTGGACTACCTTTCTCTAATTCTATCATGGGCTAACCAACTTTCGAGTTGTTCTTTGCTTTTTTATATACAAATAGTGTGTTATAACATTACTGTCATAACAGCTTTAAATTTTTTTTTTTGGCGTGAAGCTAGGTGAAAATCATCGAAAGATATCGCATGAAATAGTGTGGAACTTCAATCCACTAAATACACCTGGTGGAGGTCCTCCAATTATCGCACCTAAAATTATTTTATAATATTACTTGTATAAGACTTGTACATGACAACATTAAATATCAAACATTGGAGCATATACAATATACAATTATTAAGCGCAGAAACGAAGTATGAAAGGTTAAGGAACTAACACGCCCACTTTTGAAATTTTAATAACAAATCTAAAATGACCTTTTGGTATGAAAAGAAGAGAATAATAAAAGAACTAAGTTAAAAATAATTTTTAGTTGCTAAAAACTTCTGAATAAACTACGTTTTTGGTAAAACTTTCATCGTTTGGAAGTATGTAATATGAATTGGTTTGAAGAATTTCCAATACGTGAAAGTCCAACGTACAATTTCCCATGCGACAACACATCATTACGCAAGTCAACACCAACAACATTGAATGACTGTCCCTGAGCTTTGTTTATAGTCATGGCAAAACATACTCATACTCATACAGGAAAATTTACCCTTTTAAATTGAAATGGTTCTGAAGATATCATTGGAATCCTGGGAATAAAAGCTATTTCACCCACTGCAGGCCCAGTTAGAATGAGCCTTTAAAATTGTCAACTGATTCTATAAAAGTTAAGAGATAACTGATATTTAGTACCTTTTATTTTTTCGGGCAAAAATAACGGTTACTTTTTACTTTTTTTTTACCGGTCAAAAATAACAGTTATTTTGTGACTTATTTTTTCGGTCAAAAATATTAGGATTCATTTTTTTCATTATTTTATTTTCATGTTATCTTTGCGCATATTTTACACATGCTATCAATAGTTTTTAAGACGGTAAAACGGCCTTTGAAATAATACAAATTATGAAAAATTTTTTATTTAAAAGGCTGATCTATAGCGACCGATCACAGCATATGTATGTGCTGTGCTAGCGCTGTTGTTTCTTTTTCGTTTCGTCCAACAACATTGGAACAACAAAAAGATCTTTAGAGACCCGAACCAAGGAGCACGAATCAGACATTAAAAACGAAAAAGAAACAACAGCGCTAGCACAGCACATACATAACACGGGACACACAGCTGATTTAAAAAATGTGAAAATAATAGATAAAGAGAATAACCCAAACATAAGAATAACATTGGAAAGCCTGCATATACAGAAAAATATTTAACAAACTATGAACAAAAAAGAAGACGTAGACAACATAAGCTCAATATACAACATTCTCTTAACATAAATTTCTAAAACTTAATTAATTCTAATTATCATGTTTAAATATTCTCTTCTTGTTTCTGCAATGTTAAATGTTTTTGTTACTCTTTTATGTTCATTGGTGTTAGTTACAGGAAAATAATTGTTTTTTGTATGATAATGTCATTATGTTGTTTAAGAAAATCACTTGTTAGTTAGTAGAGTAACGTGCCCTGAAGAAGGAGTCAAAAAAACTCCGAAACGTCGGCGAAAAATAAATAAAAGATTTTTATATATAGTTTTTAATGTAAATTTCTTTTTTTATTAAAATCTCGGTCGCTATAGATCAGCCTTTTAAATAAAAAATTTTTCATAACATAAATGAAAAGTGACCTTTATAAATCAAATTATAAAAATACAAATTGCCTGATAGTTTTGACCGAAAAAATATAAGGCAGAAAATAACTGTTATTTTTTACTGGTAAAATAAAAGTCAAAAGTAACTGTTATAAGCCCGAAATAGCCCGAAAAAATAAATGGCACAAAATAACTTGTACTTTTGTCTGAAAAAAAAAAAGTTAAAATATAACAGTTAATACGTGAATTTTTCGAAAAAAAGCCATAACCAGTACGGTCCCTGAATAAATTACTACTAATAAATTAAGCTACAACTAATAAAACCGTCTTGGCCCTATCGAATTTGGTTAGTAACCAAATTTAAAATATACTACTTTGGTTAAAAAATTAATACAAACCAAACGCATGAATAAAAAATACTTATCGAATAAAAATTAATAATAAATAAAAATTAATAATAAAAAAAAAAAATATTGGTTCAAAAATCCGTTCCGATCTACGCAAGAAATTTGATATAATTTTAGAACCTGCCGTTTTTGTATTCATAAAAATCAATGAAATAAACTGTTATGTCAAATTGCTCGATAATCCTTTAATTTCAGGATACGCATAATTGTTGCACTTGTATGAAAGTTGCTAAAAATTTTGAAATTACAAATTCAAAATCGAATATCATTTTCTAATAAAAAGTTGTAGTGCTTTAATCGTAAAAACACTTGGCGCCGTGTTGCAATCCCATATACCATAACCCCATATTGGCTTTATAGCACTTTTTCCTATGCTATAAACCCATAATTTGGGTTTGGGGTTATCGCACAAAATAAAATGCAATAAAGCCAATATGGGGTTATAGCACAAATTTTAAATTTTAAACATGGTATTATCTCACTTATTTGAAGGGAATAAACTCATATTGTATTATTAGGCATTTGTATACAAATGAAACCAAATGATTTTGTAGGGTGTACGAATTAGCCCCCACGAACAGTTATAAATTAAAAATTTTATTTAATTTCTTTGTTTTCTTACGCCATATTTTCGTAAATCTCCGTTACAAAATATTACTTGATTAAGTTCGACATTATAGCTATAGTACTTGTGAGCGTTCGGAGAATATGCCAGCCATAAGAGTAATTCTGTTATTTTTTTTTCGTGAGTTTTTGTGAAAGGTATCCAACGTATGAGTTGAAGGATTTGCGACTCGCTGATTCCATTAACAAAAGCAAAAGCACAAGCTATTAGTTGCGCTTTATAAGTTCTAATAATAGAAAACTACTATTATAATATAAGAAAAAAAATATTATAATAGAAGGGAATTTTCCCTTTTACGAAAAGTTAAAATCAGTCATACTATGTTATTTCTATAAAAAGGAAACCAAATTATTTTGTCTTTTACAAAAACATAACAAAATATATTTATTCAACAAAGAGTATAATATTCAACGCAATAAATGAAACTCAATACAAAATTCACCAAAAAATAATCAACAAAGAAAGAATTATACGTTTAACAAAATATAAATACGGCATCAATAATAACGGAGCGACAATATTTTGTTTTAAATAGTTATTGTTGTTTATGTACAGTTATGTACAAAACATATTATTATTCCTAACAAATGAATATGGAACATAATTCATAAGATAATGCATGTGATACAAAATTTTTTAATTATGAGGTTATCGCACAGAAAAAAGTGCAATAAAGCCAATATGGGGTTATAGCATAAATTTCAATTTTTTAATATGGTATTATCTCACTTATTTGAAGGAAATAAACCCATATGGGACTATAACACATCGCTGGTGCTATAAAGCCAATATGGGGTTATGGTATATGGGATTGCAACACGGCGCCAAAACACTTATTAGATGGTATCTATCAAACTTTAAATAATTTAAATAAATTTTAATACTTACTGTTCCGACTCGTTTTCGCAAATACATATAAGGGCAGATTTTGGTATTCTTTAAAAAAAAAACATCATATACAATTATGTGCTTCAGGTCTAATCACACAATGGCAGCATTTTGTTGAACTAATAAAAAGTTAAGTCATATTAAGTCACAATTGTGCGTATACGGTCGGAAAGGGATAATGAATAAAACTTGAATAATAAATAAAAAATCAAAATAATAGAAAACGAAATAATGAACAAAAAATAAATTCATGAAAAACAATTAATGCTAAATGAATAACAGAACTGAACTGCATTCCTTATTAAAAGCATTAATTTTAATAAAAAATCTAATTCAACATTCGGAATACGAAAAATTTATGATAAATACATTTTATAAAATTGGATATGAATTCAAAATTTTATTTATGGATCAATTTTGTATTCATTGAATGCATTCTTATGTCGTTATTCACTTCTACTTACACAGAGAAAAATGTGAAAACGTTTTGTATTACATTACGTTCCAGAAAGCAGAAACGTGCTACTTTTGAAAACGTTTAACCCAGATTTTGCTCCTCTAAAATTTATTTTCATTTTAAAAACAGACATTTTAAAATGAGCTTCTAAACGTTCGTTTGATTTTCTATAAAAAATATTTAAATATGAGTTTTTAAAACGTTCATTTGATATTTTAAAATTTACATTTTAGAATTGAAGAAAAATTAGAAGTTATTTTGTAAAATGTTCATTTCAAACTATCAAACGAACGTTTTAAAAGCTCAATTTAAAATGTTTATTATAGAAAATCATACGTACGTTTTAGAAGTTAATTTTAAAAAGTTTATAAAGTTTATTTCCATTTTAAGGTAATGAAACGTTAAAAAAGCTTAAATTATGAAAGTTAAAAAAATTATAACGTCTGATGCTGGCATGGCATTAAACTTTAAAATTAAAAAATTTAAAAAATAAAATTTACAAAAATCGAATTTAAATTGACAGAGCTATGTTGTCTCAAAATATACCCTTTTTAGGCATACGCATGGCTGTGGTTCCGCGAAAAAACTCTTTAAATCTCAAACTCCGAATTTTCTTTTAAAACAATAAACCAATCCAAGAAAAAAAATTGAGCCAAATCGGAAATGGTGAGTGCAACTTATATTATACTTCAATATGAAATGGGCGATACATATTTTTATGAAAATATTTGAAGGCTTGTGGTTTAGTTGCATTAACTTTTTACTTTTTACATAAGACCGTGCTTTATTTGTATAGGAGATTTTCAAGTACACTAAATTTTCGAAAAAGGAAATTAAATTCGGTAAGGTTTGAGAAGTCTAAATAAAGAGCTTTAAACCTTTTTTCAGCTCAGGAATCTATTTTCGTTTCCCAAAAACGACATTTTAATTCTTTAACACGAACTAAAACTTAATGAAGATCTGTAACTTTTAACATCTTGTTTTAAAGTAAGCAGCATCGGGATGAAAATTGTTCCATTTAAATTAATTTAAGGATTTTGTAAATGAATTTTACCACACCTTTCAGTATCGTATGAATACACTTACACCTGTTAACTAATGCGAACACACCTTTCCACACATTGATAACACTATGTGCCAATATTTTAAACTTGTTTTCTCGCTCTTTTCAAATCTATCTTGGATACTACTTATCCGATTTTTCTAATCAAGGCTATAATTAAAATATAATTTTATAATCAAAAATAACGTCAGGAAACGCATATGAATGAAGGTACTATAGTTGGACATTGTACTGGTTTTTAAATTTTTGATTCAAATTTTGGATCTACCTTTTTAAGTATTAATGACCAAAACATTTACAATTACATATTTAGCATAAATATAGCATAGCCAAAAATTAAGCATCGAAGACTTAATTGCTTGAAGTCTCAGCGCCAACTGAATGAGACAACTTCTTGCGTCTGCTCTTGTACGTAAAACATCCCTTATTTAAAGCACTTTAAGTAAAAGAAACAATAACAACAAACACAATCGGAGAGGAAAAGAGCGAGAAAGCTTAACGCTGCAGCGCGCTGGTTGTGTATCTAACGATTCAATGCAGCAATGTCTTTTGGATTTGATTTTTTTGGCTACTTTTTAAACTCAAGTTTTAATAACTTTTAAGAGCAGTATTAAAGAAAAAAAGTAAGCCATGCACTAAGTTAAACATGTTGCTTTATGTTAGTGAAAGAATTACAGAAATCGGTTGAGTAGTTCTTGAGTTATACGGCTATGTAGATACGTGAGAAGCCTTTTATATAATAGTGTAGATACACCATATTATAAGTATTACAATGTATAAATTATTAAATATTTAAACTTAAATATTTTATTAATGAGATTTATTCACTGATAAAATTTGTATCACTGCATTAACCAACCGCCAACCAAGGGTTTGTTTTATAAATATCAACATCACTAAGTGTCAAAACATAAAAAAAATGTTAAAACAATTCACACACAATATCCTAACGCTTATGTGTCTTTCTCATCACAGAATAATATTTACTCACTTATTAATGCAGAAACACTAGCTTTCGCAAAAGTGAGTATTTTGGAACGAAATAGTGTGACGTCAGAAAAAGTGACTATTTGTCGCAAAGTTGCAGAAACGAGCTAATGATATAGACCTTTGCGCTGAGCTATTCAGGTTAAAATATCCAGGCTAAATTTGACAGTATTCTCACGGAGGTCAGAAGTGAATTATCTCCACAATTGAAAGGCCTACGAATTGAAATACATAGCCTAGACAGTAAGGTAAAAGCTGTGGATGAGGAGTTATTGGGGAAAATTGTTGAACTTCAATAAGAGATCAATAGCCTTCATAGGCGCCTTAATCGAGCTGACAAAATTATTAATGGAGTGCCGGCTGGTCATGGTGACCTGTTGGGTATTGCTTCGAAGATTTGTCAAAAGCTAGGAGTAGCTGTTAATGACAATGACTTCAACCAGTGCTGTTATATATTGAGGAACAAATCGGTCTTGTTAAAGTTGTGGATAAATGTGTGGATAAACGGGATTTGGTGATGAGGAAATATTTTTCGGTAAGGAATTTGTTGCTGGCTGACATCATTATTATTATTTATTTATTTATTTGCTAAGCCTTGTTAGGCTTTTTAGCATTATAAAAAATTTAAACATTAAAATAAGAAAGTTCATTAATAATATAAAAACACAATTAAAATTGTACAAACAAATTAAAATATACGTTAAAATATGTACATAAAAATATAAGATATTTAAGAATATGAAACAGCAAAGAACATTGTGGTAAGAAGGCAAACATGGTTATATCCGCCCCCACTTAAAATAGCTTGGTGTCGGCATAGAACGGTGGGAGGTATCAAGACAAACAAGGTCTGTACGCCACACTGATAAGCATATGCATACATATAATATAAATCGTTCTGTCTTGTAATAGCCAACGGAGTCGTGGCTAAGCAAGGTGGTATTACGACAAACTAGGTCATATACACCACACCACTTTCATTCCATATCAAGAAATGGTTGCGAGCGCAGGCACTAAGACAACTAGGTGTCATTGGCCAGTTATATTAATATATATGCAATACAAATCGTTCGTGCATGGTTGAAGAAAAAATATAGAACCAGCACGGTACGGCCGAAAGATGAGTTAGCGTTCACCAAGCATGTTCGATTTGATTAAGTGAGGAGGTCCAAGCAGGCTCAGGTCCATTCAGATTATATGAAGTTTTGTATCCATCATCAAGCGAAAATTGTGTTGATTGGAAAGAGCGCTATCAAGCTCAGCGGCGGTACTGCAGATAATCTAAAATTTTAAGTTTAATTGAGTACATGGATTCATTTAATGTTATAACATCTGAAACGGAATTAAAGTCTCCACAAGCGCTTCTTAGTGGTTCGTTTTGTAAGTAATTAGTTCTACAAAAGTTCATAAAAAGTAGCTCAAAAGATCTTCTAGGTCGAAGAGGAACATTAAATTAAATTTTAGTCAGTAAATATGGACTGTCGACATATCCATGTAAGAGTTTTAAAATCCAACTAACATTTAGCATAGTTCTCTTATTTTTTAAAGAAGGCAGATTAATTAGCTGTAAACGATATTCATAAGAGGGTAAATTAAAGTTTGAATTACAATATAGATTACGCAAGCAGAACAGAAGAAATTGCTTTTGAACAGATTCTATATCGTCAATGTAACACCCATAACGAGGGCACCAAACAATTGACGCGTATTCTAGAATGGGCCTTACTAGCGATGTGAATAAGGTTTTAGTTATAAAAGGATCATTAAACTCTTTGGACCATCGTTTAATAAATCCTAGAGTACTATTAGCTCTGCTGATTGCTTTATTAATGTGAATGTGAAAGCAAAGTTTGGTGTCCATAGTTACTCCTAGATCATCGAAAACCTCTAAAAACGCAAGTCACCTATATTGTAATTAGTTCGAGAAGGTTGTCTTCGAGAAAAAGTCATTTGTTTGCACTTCCCCAAGTTGAGCTTCATGCAATTAATTTCGCACCAGTCACAGAGATGGTCAAGATCAGTTTGTAGGAATAAAGAGTCTTGCTCATATTTGTATGACAGAAAAAGTTTAACTTCATCAGCGTATAGCAAGATATTGCTATGCTTTACCACAGATGGTAAATCGTTTACATAAAGTAAAAACAATAAAGGACCAAGATGGCTTCCTTGAGGTACACCAGAAGTAACAAGAAACTCATCTGACTTTACGAGGTTAAATATAACGCTTTGTGTACTATTTAATAAATATGATTCAATCCACCGCACTAAAAGCGTTGGAAAACCAAGAAGAGACAGTTTTATATCTAAGAGCTTATGATTAACAACATCGAAGGCTTTGCTAAAGTCTGTATAAATAACATCTGTTTGTAGACCTTTTCCAAAGTTCTCAATAGTTTTAGATGTAAATTCAAGAAGATTAGTGACAGTAGATTTTCCAGATAAGAATCCATGTTGAAATGGAGATATTAAAGATTTAACGCTATGTGATAATTGTGAGGTTACAATAGCCTCAAAAAGCTTAGGTAGAGCGCTGAGCTTTGCAATTCCTCGATAGTTGTCTATCAAAGACCTTTTGCCAGATTTATGTAGCGGAATAATAAAAGAAGATTTCCATGCCACTGCAAAATAGCAAGATTGCAACGATGCAGTAAAAAGCATAGTAATTGGAACCACAAGCTCCTCACAGCAATATTTCAATATACAAGAAGGTATATTGTCAGGACCGTTTTTATAAGATGTCTTAAGATTTTTCAAGTAGGTTGAAACAGTGTTAATATCAATTAATGGAGAACAAATATCGCCAGGTTGCAGATTTAAAAAATAACTTAAACCATCGTAAGAAGCAGATGAATAAGTAGTCTTAAAAAAATCTGCAAAAAGGTTACATATAGTAATATCAACATCCGACTCAAATGTTTTATATTTCATAAAAGATGGATATGAATTTATCTTACGTTTAGTATTAACGAAGTTCCAAAAAGATTTTGCATCAGACTTGATGTTTAATTTGACTTTTGTTAAATATATGCTATAAGATTGCCTACATAATTGACGGCACCTCTTAGTTGAGGTATAAGAAGCAAAATCACAAATATCATGAGATTTTAAATATTTTTTATAATATTTTGATTTTAAGTTTCTCAGATTTTTCAGTTCTTTGGTATACCAAGTGGGTCCAGATATTAGAGAGGCTTTTCTCTGAGGAACTCAAGTTGAAAAGCAATTATTAAGAGCATTGTTAAAGGCACATACAGCAGAATCAAGGGTTTGTGGCAATATTTTTGTAGTATTGATATTAAGTAGTGATGACCAGTTGATAATTGACAAGTTATTTCTTAAAATTACATAATTTGTTCTTTTAAAGTTGAACTCTGAGGGAGGATTCAAACGATTTGGTATAGATTGTTTGGGAAAATTCAGAGTGATTTCAACAGTCGGATGGTGTGAGTCCTCAGGATACACAAGGGGATCAGACCTATTAAATGAAACAATATTACTATCATCAATATATATAAGGTCTAACAAACGGTTACTTCTATTAAAGTGATAATTGATTTGAAAAAGTCCTTGACTCGAAAGCTCATTTAAAAAATGAGTTAACAGGTGAATGTTCTGAAGATGGTAGGAATACTGCAGAATTTTCAGCACAACGGCTCCAAGAAACATTAGGAAGGTTGAAGTCACCAGTTATTAAGATGTGGTCGTGAGGCTGCAGTTGTGAGCAAATTTTACCAATCGACAACAGATGCTTCCCATACACCTCGACATTGGAAGCTGGAGGAATATACGAACATGTAATATAAATTCTCAAAGAACCAAACTTCACAAGAACACAGCAAAATTCAATATCTAAAGACTCAGATATGATTATTTCTTGTGAGAAGTGTGAAGACTTAACGGCAATAAAAACGCCACCACCATTGCAAAAATTACCAGCAATAGAGTTTCTATCTTTACGGCATATATTAAAATTGTTAGACAGAATTTCAGTATTTAAAGTATTAGGTTTAAGCCAAGTCTCACTGAAAGCAATAATGTCATAAAGCAGATTATAGCTTAAAATGAACAAATCTGTCAACTTGGTATTTAAACCTCGGACATTCTGATATACGACTAAGAACTGATGGCAACAATCTAGTTTTTTGAGTTAGTGGTGTGGGAAGGTAAAGTAGCTAAAGACATTTTAGGTGGTGATCTAGGAATAAATTCATGAACCACGGTATTTTCAGGCCAAAAACGTTGATCCATGACTTTGCCAAAGAGATCACCTGGTAAATTAATTCTAAAAGAAGAAGAGAACCGCTCATATGAAAACTTGAATTTGTGAACCGAAATGTTCTTATTAACAAGTTTTAACTTTGAGTTTATGTGATGTAAAACATCTTCTTCGGTTGTATCAGGAGCGAAGCGTGAGGCAAATATAGACCTAACAGGCTGAACAATAACAAGCTCCTTATATATAGGCTGGTTACTGCTTTTTTTTGATATCTGTTTAGGTATAGCACCAGTAGAACTAGAAGCGATACTAGAAGACGAAGGAGCCGAAATTGGAGCAACACAGGCTTCGGCGTAAGTTTTTTTCCTACCAGAAGGACTTGGAGAATCATTTACGACGATAGTTGGTACCACTTCAGGAGCTTCAGCAGTTTGTAAAATAATTTCAGCTGTTGCAGGCACATTTGAAGAGACAATCTTATTAGTATTTTTGTCATCACTGACAGACTCAGATGACTGCGCTTCTTGTTCTGCGTTCAAATTAGGTGAAAGCAAGATTAAATCGTTGTTAGTACACGGAGGTATGGCTATAGCAGAAGGTTTTGCGGTATTTCGAAGATTCTTATATGGACGGATGGATTCTTATTATACAGTGGCTTCGTATATATATATAAATTAGGGTGCCTTGAAAAAAAAGTTTCATTTGTACCCATCCTAAAATGAACCTTGATGTATTTTATGATGATTCCCAAAATATTTTGGCTATGCCGAAATCCGTCAGTGAGCTAAACCATTTTGCAAAAACCTCAAAAAATCATGCTTTCCGTATATATACTAAACTAGTGTAATAGTTGTAAACAAATAAACTGTCTCAAATTATAGGCCTGAAAAAGTTCGTTCAATCTGCATCAAAAATGTGAAAACATTTGCAATTGGATTAAGGATAATGATGTTTTCGTGCATTTTTTTTTTTAGATTATTTTCTCAAAAATGCAAATAACTTTATTATTTCTTAAACGATCGTCGTTATCAAGATATCGTTGGAAAGGTATGCACGGCTGTCATATATTTTGGACATTTTTCTTTATTTAACAAAGTGTGGCTCTTATTTTATTTCTCCATTTGTGTGCAGCTTACCTGAAAATAAAATTTTCAAAATCCAAAATACTGTATTTTTTTTTATTTCAAGCGTTTGTTTCAATGTAGAGTTTTTGAAAATCATCTAAAAAACTAAGAAAAAAATCATGAAAAACATCATTATCTTTAATCCAATTGCAAATTTATACAAATTTTTGATGCAGATTGAAAGATTTTTTCCAGGCCTATAATTTGTGACAGTTTATTTATTTAAATCTATTACTCTAATCAGTATATTTACGGAAAACATGATTTATGGAGGTTTTTGCAAAATGGTTTAGCTCACTGACGGATTTCGGTATAGACAAAATATTTTGGGAATGATCATAGAATACATCAAGGTTCATTTTAAAATGGGTACAAATGGAACTTTTTTTTCTTCATACAAGTCGAGGCACCTTAATATATATATGTCTATATATATTGCAGTAAAACCCGTAAAAAAATTAATAAAAGAAGAGAAAAAAAAATTTATTTTGTGTGAACGGAACAAAAAATTTAATTTTGAAAATAAAATTATTTTGTTTAATTTATTTTATTTTATTAATAAACACAGTGAAAAACATTTTTTTTTTTTTTATAAATTTCTTTTTTATTTCTAATTTATTTCATTAAAATATTATTACTTTTTTTTTTATCTAATCAATTTGTGCTTGCAAATGTTGTGTTTAGCCCACAGTGCAATTTTCCTATGAATTTCAATTTTGATTGCAAATTGATGTCTTAGTCCCACTGTGCAGCTTATTTACTTTCTCACTACAAGTATATGCAGCCGGCTAAAGAGCTGTGTATCAAGCGCAGTAGGCACGAGATGCAGTCTCAGCTTTGAACGCAAACAATTTAATCGAGTGCGTGAGAGAGTAAATACTTTTTTAACACAACTTGGGGTTACTATAAGCAAGCACAAAGCACGGTTCTGGCGTCGATCGCTGCGGACACCGCACAAAGAAGAATGCAAAAATTGTTGAACAAGAGTGCAGAAATGCTGCTGAGACTCTTGCTCCGTACAATTTTTGCCTGCTTTTGGCTCCAAATATATTAACTCAGCCCAGTGTGCTGATATTTTTGTTTTTGCAAGTTTTACAAAAAGACACAAGTTTGACTCCTTACTAAAAGTCAACCGTGAGCACAAAAACTTTTTTTTTTTACAAAGAAAAAGACGTAAAATAATTTTTTGTAAGTCTCAAGTTCAAGGAACCTTGTACATAAAGTTATACATATATATGGTTTTCCCGCCAAAGTTTTTGGTTAAAACCGATATTTACAATTTTATATACAATTATCAAACTATAACCTGCACTTTAAAAAAATTATTTTTTCCACTTGACCGAATCGAACCGCGCGCGAATGGCGAATTTTTCAAACAAAAAAAAAAATCACTTTCTCTTTTATTAATAACACGGTGTGGCGACTCAAAAAGCACAAGCAAGCCTTATGGAAATTCTTAAAGAGGGACATGTTGTGAGTCCATCGCACCTTGTCAGACTTCTCAATGTCGTCAGAATTTTTTTGTATTTAATTTTTAAAGTTGAAGGGTTCAATTCTTGTTGTGCCGACTTTCATTGAATTTTTGCAGCCATTTGCCTTGTCGGAAATAAAAAATAAATTGCACTTCTTTTCAGTAGAATTTCACGTAGAATAAAGCCGTATAAAAAGAAATTTGATAAAGTACAAAATGAAGCGTATAGCGAAGCAAATTTTTTTGTTAATTTCACAAAAAAATTTATGATTCTATGAATTTTAATGACATAATGTTGCATGAATAACATTATTATTTTCACAAAGACTCATTGCGCGTAAATGCACCTTTTCATTGAACTCAAAAATATCAAAATTGGTTGAGAATTAGCTGAATGGCGGCAATTTTAACGTTTTTTTTTCGTCGTCAAACACCGATTCCCATGTATAGGCTTGCTATCATACAAAGTGTTGCCATTTTGTTAAATCTTAACCGATTTTCGCCATCTTTACCTCGTTAGAAAGAAGGTATGGTAAGTGACATGTGTCGATATAGAACTTTAAATAACTGTCAAAATAGAAACCGCTAAATTTCTCGTTACAGTGTTTCAGTGTTTTTATAGTTCTATACAGTCAAACCTGTTTTTGTGCGGTAGATAAGGACCGCAGAAAAAAAACGCCCAAAAAAATTTCCTGAAACTTCATAAATAGCTATAATATTGAACTTTGACCAATCCATTACAAAAAAATTTGTATGCGGTACATAAGGACCGCATAAAAAGTTTACCCTAGGAAATGTATCCAAGTTCTATGAAAAAGTGAAAAATTGCTCTCCAATCAAAATAAATATATAAATAACACATGGAAACGTTAAAAAAATTGTATTTCCGTATTCAAAGTAAAGAAACATTAACCAAATATATATTCATACGTACTTCAATACTCGTCGTAGTCCAAAACGCGCATTTTCTTATGTTGATCTGGTTCGGAATTGATTTCATCACTTGAAGATATTGAGAGGGAATTATTATATGTTACCACCTTTGTAGTGGAATTGTAATCTGCTACCATATAGTCGGTAATAAGTCTTTGTGACGATGGTCGTTTGGTAAGCTAAATATAAATATCACGATAGCTGTATAAACACGACCGAAGGTCTTTTTGAAATTTTAAACTTCTTTTGGAGTTGTTATCAATTCTATGAAAATGTATTTCTAATTTACTGCTTAGTTGGATTCCTGCATAAATTTTGTCTGCTGTCATAGAAATCGATTCTTCTTGTTCATCTTCATGATCAGTTAAGATATCGATAACGTCTTTATCATTAAAGGAATTCTCAATCATTTCGATAAGATCATTTTCGTCGAAAATATTAACTCCTTCTCTCGCGACCTTACAGAGGGCGAATAACTTCACGACATTAATATGTCGCTTGAAAGAAATTTCATAAAAAAGATCGCATGCAAGCATAACTGAAACCACATAAAAAAATATCGCACAAAAAAGGTCGCATAAAAATAAAACTCGCATAAAAGAAATCGCACAAAAATAAAATCGCACAAAAAAGGACCGCACAAAAACAGGTTTGACTGTATTGTCACTTACCATACCTTCTTTCCAACGACTCAAAGATGACCAAAATCGGTTAAGATTTGACGAAATGGCAACACTTTGTATGATAGCAAGCCTATACATGGGAATCGGTGTTTGACGACGAAAAAAAAAACGTTAAAATTGCCGCCATTCAGCTAAATCTCAACCAATTATGATATTTATGAGTTCAATGAAAAGGTGCATTTAGGCGCAATGAGTTTTTGTGAAAATAATAATGTTATTCATGCAACATTATGTCATTAAAATTCATAGAAATATAAATTTTTTTGTGAAATTAACAAAAAACAAAAGAATTTGCTTCGCTACACGCTTCATTTTGTACTTTATCAAATTTCTTTTTATATGGCCTTATTCTACGTGTAATTCTACTGAAAAAAGTACAATTTATTTTTTAATTCCGACAAGGCAAATGGCTGCAAAAATTCAATGAAAGTCGGCATAACAAAAATTGAACCCTTCAACTTAAAAAGTAATTACAAAAAATTGTGACGACATTGAGAAGTCTGACAAGATGCGATGGACTCACAACATGTTCCTCTTTAAGAATTTCTATATGGTTTGCTTGTGCTTTGTTTTGTCGATATCGTCACACAGTGTAATTATCTTATAATATCGGTGATTCCAATTCAAAAGGCACACTTTTCTGACATCACTATTTTTAAAACTTTTTAAATTTTTTTGGTGGATAGTTCTCCTGAAAAGAATAATAACTGGGTACTTTTTTTTGCTAGTTAATTTTTTTTGCAAAGTTATACACTGTCAAAAACACTAAAAATTACACAAAAATTTATAGGTGCATGTATTTGAACAGCTCTATCTTCTAAACTGTAAGTCGTATAGTTATGAAACTAAAATATAGTTTAAGTATCTTGAATGTATCTTTCTGGTGGTGTAATTTTATTATAGCACTCATTTGAAAAAAAGTTACTTTTTCTTATCCTGAAATTTACCATCATATTTTTCGGGGACGGCACCACAACTTTTTCATTTTTTTAATTTAATGTCACATTTAGGCATATATTCTGAAGTTTTCCTATTTATTAAAGTTTTATTATTTATTAAAGTTTTCCTATTTTTATGTACCGAAAATTTTATTTTTATATAAAAAAAACATATTGTTGCTTACTTTGAAATTTTCAACCAAAGAATCTTCTGAATATTCTTATAATATTTTTCATACATATGGGCATGTGTACTAAGGTTGGTCAAAAAACTTTGTATTCTCAAATCCATTTATAATAGTGAATATATGCTGCAGTTTCAGCTCAATAACGGACCTGCAAAATATTATTTATCTTTTTAAAGTGAAACAGTTCGCGCATCGATCATCGAAGCGTCTAACGATGCACTAGAAAGATTAGTGCAAATAAAAGGGAAAAATAGTTTTGTTAACTTTCATGGCCGTTTTTGGTATTTTAGGCAACGCAAGGTATAAAAAGGTTTTAACGAATTTTGGAAAGGTGGGCGTGGCAGCTCCCATTCAAATTTTTGTAGCACATTTTTCGAAATACCTGGAGAAGCAGTTAAGCTATAAAAACTTAGGAAATCGTCAAGTAGGAACGCCATTTAAAGTATGATTTTCGACTTAAAGCGAAATTTTTTCAATCCGGCAATTCTTCGACACATCACTTACCAATAAATTTATGAGCAAGGTCATTAAATTGGCATCTCTATTAAAAGTATGCACGTTTTGAACACAATAGTTGCACAATTAAAAAAAAAAATACAAGTATGGAAAATTACATGTGCACAAAGGCGCATCAATCAATTCAATCCTTTGAGTCGTAACACACATGGCCTCTTATTTGGAACATATTTTTTTTATGATGATCTATTTGAAGGACTTCCTTCAAACCAAAGAGTTACTGTTTATTTAAAATAGGAAACAATAGCTTTTTTGTATCAAAATAAAATTTTCGGTGTATAAAAATAGGAAAACTTTGATAGGCATTTTTTAAAAAAATCGTTAAAAATTGCAATCGTTGGAGATCCAACTTAAAAATTTAAGTACACCTTCAGAACAAATGCCAAAATGTGATATTATATTAAAAAGGTGAAAAAGTTGTGGTGCCGACCACGAAAAATATGATGGTAAATTTCAGGATAAGAAAAAATAACTTTCTTTGAGTTGAGTGCTATAAAAAAAAAAACACCACCAGAAAGATACATTCAAGATACTTAAACTATATCTCAGTTTCATAACTGTACGACTTACAGTTTAGAATATAGAGCTGTTCAAATACATGCACCTATTCAATTTTTGTATAATTTTTAGTGTTTTTGACAGTGTATAACTTTGCAAAAAAGTTACTAACCTACAAAGTTTAAAAAAAATCGGAAGCACTAAGGTCAGATTTTGCTAAAAATTTGTCGAATTGATATGGAATCACCGATATAGGGTAATATAAAAAATATAAAATTTATTGATATAAAAATTTTACCTGACTTTTGTTATTGAGAAGTTGTTGTTGTTGCTGTCGTTGATGCCGCTGCTGTTGAAGCTGCTGGTGTTGATGGTGCTGTTGATGATGAAGTTGATGCCGCTGCTGTTGAAGCTGCTGGTGCATTTATTTATTTTAAAATAAGCTTTTTTTTCTCAATTTTGAGTTCTTATTTTGTTTTTTTGTTGTTTTTAAGAACTTTTTGTTTTCACTCCACTTCAACACTTTGCATATATATGCAAATATATATATATATCTATGTATGTTTATTGGTTTGTTAAAAAACTCTCGGCGGCTCGCGTGATTAGTTTGTAATTTGTTTTTTTTTTTTTGTTTTATTGTTTTTAATTTAAACCCGGCTCGCGATGGACCATGTATTTTTACTTATCGAGGGGGAGTTTGAATCCTTAAAACAAAACTGGGGAGTTGTCGCAAAAAATATATATAAATAAAACTCGGAGGTTTAAAAGAACTTCGTCGACTGATGTTGCTTTTATTATTAAAAACTAACAAAGTTTTAAAAGAGCAGCGAGAAGCGCTGCTCAAAAGAAAATAAAGAATAAGTGCCGCAGTTGCTCATTGAACACCGCTGTATCGACAATTTACAGGGTGTTCACCGGTGGACCAAACACTGTGTTTACGGACAACACACAGACGGACGGACGGACGGACGAACATGGATAGCTCGACTCACGAGGTGACGCGGATTAAAAATATATTTACTTTTCTATACCGGACTCAATTATTTCTATGCGTTACAAACGTTTGCACAAAGTTAATATACTCTGACCTAACAGGTTTAGGGTATAAAAATGTCAGAAGTAAAGTCATACTTATTAAATAAATGCTTCAATTATTATCAAAGTTGCCTTAGTCCAACGGTCCAAATTTTCCTGTTTTTTGCTTAACTCACAAACGTTTAAGGAATAATTATTATTGAAAGAAGTAAATTATCGATATTGTCCTTCATTTGGTTTAACTACTGTAACGAGTTTTGTTTCAAAGGCTGAGGTATGAAATAAAAAAAAGAGAAAAATTTTTTTTAAAATTGCCCTATTTGGTTTTCGGTAATAATAAAAAATTAAACGGAGTCCCTTAAATTTTTCGTGGCTACTTCGTGATAAAATAAAAAATGTTTTCATAGGGGTATGGTTAGAAAAGTATAAAATGGTATAATAAATCAAAAATAAATTCAATCATGCGAGTTTTATAAGTAAATTTCTAATCTTAATCACATATTAACTTTTAGACAGGGTCAGTATTAGTTATTTAAAAAAGCTATGTAGGTTATTTTTTTAAGGTTTGTACAGTAACAGAACTTACATATGTATATCGAGAATAAAAAGAACGAATTAATTTTCTTAACGAAAGAGATATTCGTTCATTTTATAAAGTAATAAAATGTAATATTGTTTTTTCTGGTGATTTCAGGCGATTTTAAAGAAATCTTCTTTAAAATTTATTTTTTTGGCATAAAGAGCAAGTTGCACAATTACGCACGAATATTCGAGTGCAACTTCACGGTGACATGAAAGCTGGTACCTTTGCTTCAACAGTTCTGACAATTGCATTATAGCATAAAGCTAACTTCATGCTTGAGCATTGCACTGAAAACAAAAGATGACTAAATTTCGTATTTTGATGCAATGGAATTCGGTGACGTGTTATCAAATTTATTAAAAATTTGTTTTAGGGCATTATTCTGACTGGTCCAGCAAAGGAGAAAATGTTTTGATGATTCGAATCCTTTTGATCCCCTCAGATTTACGCTTCCAGTTTAAACGATTGCAATTCCTATACCAACGTGTTCTACTTTGACAAAAAATCAAGCACAGGGTCAGTCCTTTTAAATCGTCCGTGATTATCTAATGCAGAACTGTTTTTCCGTAATATTTTGGTCTCTTTAGGATAGGAAATCCATCCAATCAATTTATTCTTCCTAATATCAGAAATATCCTAATATCTTCCTAATAACAGAAAAACAACCAAAAATAATGTACTTACATAAGTTTTAAAATAATTTTAATTTTGAATACATTAGAAAAATAAGTCTCTTCGAACAATAATACAACAAATCACATAAAAAATTGTTTCTTATATTAAAACATATCGCGAGCAAGGCTGCGGAGGGTTGCTAGTTTCTTAATAAATTTATAAGTTTCTTTTAACATAAATTAGAAGATTTAGTTAATGTTATATTTTGTGTAATGATAATATCATATTAAAATATATTAATAATATGATATTAATATAATATTATTAATATATTAATAATATTAAGTAATATAAGTAATAATAAAGTAAGTTATGTGGTGACCGTGGCATGCAGTTTAAGTGTGTGGCTTAGCATGCTTGGAGCCCGGGTTCGATCCCTAGCCGCGGCGAAAAATTTTTTTTAATAAAAAATTTTTCTGATCGGTCACCACCTCTCTGCCGACAATGGCAAACCTCAGAGAGTAAATAATGCCATGTAAAGCTTCTTGAGAACATGAGCTTTAGCCGTTCGGAGTCGGCATAAAACATGTAGGTCCAGTTCTCGGTTAATTGTGTGCAAACATTTAATAACACACACAACACAATTGATCATAAGAAGCTCGGTCAAAGTCCTTTCAAGGGCTGAAATGGCCAATTTGTTTTTTGTTTTTGTTTTTTTTTTTAATGTCATATTATATTATAATATATTCTAGATACTGAAAGCATGGTCTTGGCATTTACTCTTAAAATTTATGAGTGGATGGATGATTAAAAATTTTTAGTTTTGTAATTAATACTTCTTGACCTATGGTAATGTCAGTGTTGGTCATGTTTTGATCATGTGATTCTTTTTAATTCTGTTTTGTTTTGTTAGTTAAATGTTGTGCTCTAGTTAATTAACTTCTTTTGAATCTATATGATATCTATATTTTCAAATTGTATCAAATGGTTAAGGTTTGGAACGGTTGGGAAGATAAATTCAAATGGACTACAAATTTGAAATTTGTTGTCTTTACAAACTCTTTTGAGACCCCAAATAATTTGTATTTCGTCAATTTCGAAAAGATTTTTTTTAAACATCTATAAAATAAGTACTTCTGTGGTAATCACATTCGTTTAAGCCTATTGAAAAAGTATTAAGTTCTTCTTTCTATTCATATATCGTATAGTGTGGTTTAACCAAAAATTTAAGGAAATCAAAACCCAATATGCCTTGAAATGGTATTGGAAAATTATCTGGATTTACATGAAACTTATTCGGAATTAGAAAGTTTTTAAATTTTAAATTAATTTTATTTGTCCTTTAAGATTTAATAGTACCATTTCCTATTCCAGTTATTTGAATATTATTTTGCTCGTTAAATTTAAATGAATTGAGTGAATTGCTTTTGATAAGTTAGACATCCGGTGTCCACTAGAAATGTGTTAAGGTTTTTGTTAGTAGATGTATGAATTGCAATAAAACTACTTAAAGGGAGATTTAAGGTACTATTACAGTGTGTAAAAAATTAATATTTGAATTCCCGTTGGGCCGTTCGGTATGAAACCATTCGGGCCAGATGTACAGTTCGGTCGTAGACGTCGTCAAGCTTATCTTTTTTTGAACAAAATGGAGTCACTTTGATGCTTTTAGAGCAGACCGTCCGGTATGAAACCACTCGGGTCTACAGAAAAAGACAACTTTCGTGATGCCACTAGAATGTTTATGGCCGGCCGTCCGATATGAAACCACTCGTGCCGACAAGAAAACACTGTTCCTTGGTGTCCTTGCTCACTGACGTACTTGGTCACTTGTTCACTGTCCGTTGTATATTCGGATTTACGTTGGGCCGTCCGGTATGAAACCACTCGGGCCAGATGTACAATTTAGTCGTGGATGTCGTCAAGCTTGATTTGAACAAAATGGACTCACTAGGATGCTTTTAGAGCAGACCGTCCGGTATGAAACCACTCGGGTCGACAGAAAAGACAGCTTTCGTGATGCCACTTAAATGTTTTACGGCCGGCCGTCCGATATGAAACCACTCGGGCCGACAAGAAAACACTGTTCACTATTGTCCTTGTTCACTGTCACTCCTTGTCCTTGGTCACTTGTTCACTGTCACTCGTTCACTCTTTGCCCTTGGTCACTTTTTCAATCACGACTCACCGATGTGCGCTGCTTGCGAGTTCACTTCAAAAGAGACCCACTGTCGGTTCGCTGACTCCTTTTATCCCCTAAAAGGATAACGGGACCTTGTTTGTGTCGCAAACTTTACATCCGATCTCGACCTTGAATCTCGCATGCCTAGAACTAGCGGCAACCTTTTGCTCTGCTTGCTATTGTTGTCATAGTCGCTGTTCATTGACCCCTATGTATTTTGTTATTGCCACTTGTGGGTGCATAGAATGTATGTTGTTTGTATGTTTTGCTGCTGTGATCATGCAATGGCTTGCTGCATGTACGTGTTTATTACTTGTGGATGCATAGAATGCATGTTGTTTGTATGTTTTGCTGGTTTATCTTCATGCGACTTCTTTATGTTGTTTTGCTGCTGTGATCATGCCACTGGCTTGCTGTATGTTTTGTTATTGTTTGATTGCGGGTCGCACAGCTGCGTGTTTATGAACAGGGGCGGTTCAGGTTTAGGGTGGGTTTAGGTTCGGTGGGGCCTTCTGTTCCGATGCGGTTCAGAGGGAAATGTAAGGTCTAAATTGGCTAAATTTAGGTTTCCTTACAATGTTAGCACCATCTAGTTTTTAGTGAGTTCTTGTATTTCTTCAGCATATGTAGTAGCTGATTTTGATTGCTGTTTAATGTTTATTAGTTTTGAACATAGCAATTCAGATGATTCACATTTGTGGAAGATTGCAATTTTTTTTTCATATCCTGTATTGTATTTTAGTTTGTAATTAAATTTCTGAACATTCCCTTTAATTTAGTTTTAATAACCTCAATTGCGATCAACTTGTGTGCATCTTTTATTTTTTCAATTAGTGATAAAGCATGAAGAAAACTTTGCAGATCACTTATACTACCATCAAACACCGGAACAATTTTTCTTGCTTTTTCTATAACGTCGTCTTTGTTCGTGACATGATGTTTGTTTCTATTTTTTCGTCTGATTCCAATTCTGTCTGATCTCTGTCCGTCTCTGTGATTTTTTTATTTACTTCACAGCTTAGTTTAGATTTAATGTTTCTAATTTTATTATCCTATCTTTATTTTCACTCACTGAATAAGCAAAACGACAAAACACGTCTGCTACTCTTGAATAATCTTTTATCATTGCCTCTTATTTCTAAAATACATCGTACTTATAACTAAAAATTATCTTAAACTAAACCATATATTCTACCTATCTAAATATGATACACACTCATTGTTAATTCCCTTTTCTTCTTATCTTTTGTTGGGATGAATTCTTAATAGTTCGTGGAAGCACATCATTACTGATAAACTATGAGATGCATGGTGATAAGCATGTTGCAATTGGACTGTATTTGTTTATTTTAATCAGCATAGATAACGAGAACATGTATCTGGAACTCATTAAGAAATCATCCTTCTACCTCAGGCGCGCACCCAGAAAAAAGTTTTGGGGGGTTTTTATTTTCTTACTTATTTTAATTTGTTATTCTTTAAGTAATGTTAAGAGAACAATGTCTATTTTTCCTTTTTTTTTTAACCATTGCAAAATAAGCATCGAATCCATTCCTGATGTCTTATTGGGTAATATGATCGTGAAAATTGTGAATAGTGTTGTTAGTCTTAGTTTTAATATTAATGCTTCTCTTACGTGCACAGACCATATCAACAATGTAGTCCGTAAAATTTATTACATCTTGCGTAATCTTAGGATGTCGTCTGAGTATACGCCAACTGATATTCGGCGTAAACTTGTAATCCAACTTGTTGTCCCTGTCATATCATATTCAGAACTTGTATACAGTAAGTTAGACTCGCAGTCTCAACTAAAGTTGCAAATCGCTTTTAATCACGCAACTCGATATGTGTATGGCTTACGTAAATTTGATCATTTAGGTCAATTAAAAAATTATATACTTGGGTGCGATATAATAAGCTACTCTAATGCCAGGAATTGCATATTTCTACACAAGCTCATACACTCCAAAACCCCGTTATACTTATTTGACAAGCTCCATTTTAGTCGCTCTAGTAGAAGCCAAAATCTTATAATACCAAGTTTTAACTTTCTTAACTCCACAAGACTATTTTTTATTAATGCTGTTAGATTATGGAATGCATTGCCTAGTCATCTAAAGTTGATAACATCAAAAACACTCTTCAAACACGCTGTCTTGAAGCATTTTTCATCGCATAATATTTGATAAAGTTCCACTTCTCTATTTCGCTTTCTTTTTCTCTCTATCTGTCTCCCTCTCTCTGTTTTTCGATTTATTTCCTCAATCTTATCATCTCAATGTAACTTCTATATATTATTTTTGTTTTGTTAAAATATATTTAAATTATGATTCATTATTAATTTATCTTAGTTTTAAGTTGATATATTGTTTTGTATTTGAATTATGTCATGAGCTTTGTACTATAAAAGAACTCTGTTCTTACTGTACTCATATTAAACACGCAATAAATTAAAATTAAATTAAATTAAAAAAAAAAATTAAATTAAAATTGCACTTGAAATGTTCGCAATATTATTTTCTAGACCCCTACGAACACTTAACAAAGGTAGACCACATATAAACCCAGTCTACCCAGTTTTATTAACCTATTTCTGCCAAACCAGATTAGCTCACACGATTTTGATAAAATTTCAAACACGATTGTATGAAATGATCCAATATGATCAAAATTTCAAAAATGATGAAAATCGCATTTGATTGAGATATTCATTGGGTATTTTTCAACCCATTAGCCCATCGTGATAACTCTCTTCGAATTTTTTTAAAAAAATTGCAATGCGTTTTTAACGACAAAACTGCTAATTGAAATCTGTACCCATTATTTTTGGTGACCGTGGCATGTAGGTTAGGTGTGTGACTTAGCATGCTCAGAGGCCGAGTTCGATCCCCAGTCGCGTCAACATTTTTTTTTCAATAAAAAATATTTTCTGATCTATCACCACCTCTCTGCAGACAATGGCAAACCTCTGAGAGTAAGAATGAGAGTAAAGCTCTGAGAGTAAAGCTTATTGAGAACATGAACTTTAGCCGTTCGGAGTCGGCATAAAACATGTAGGTCCATTTCTCGGTCAATTGTGCACAAACATTTAATTACACACACAACACAATTGATCATTAGAAGCTCGGTCAAAGTCCTTTCAAGGGCTAAAATGTTTTTTTGTTTTGTTGTTTGTTACTTTTGGCGGTGGAGGGCAAAATTAACACCTGAACGGCTGATTGGTAGAAAAAACTCAAATCAGTTAATTACCTATTACTTTCTTATTAATAATAAGATCGAGCCAAAGTTGGTGTTGATGAAATGGCAAGATAAGAAACAAAATATTTCTGTTGTACTTTGATTTATTTTCTATATTTTCTGCTTTCCACTGCCGCTATTTCCACCACAAGAAAATTCATGATTTTCGTAGTCTGGTAACTCTAGTCAAATGGCAGAATTTCAAGGATACATCTAGTTGTCTAAGAAATTTTGATCTATTACCTAACCATCCCCATAAAAAGTATTTCGATATTTCTTACCTTAACTTTTTAGTGATTTTTTAAAAAAAATTATTTTCGGATTATTTTTTGTTTTAAAAAAATTGAATTCGCGGAAAATGTTCTGCGGAAAATTCTGACCATCATTTCCCAAAACAACACTAAGCCTAAAATCGATTTCGAGCCGGTTTTTCGAAAGAATGTTTGAACTTGTGTTTTGCTAAAAAATATGAAGAAATTGAAACAAAGAACAACAAAAGTACTAAGGTACAAATTTTAGTGGTTTCAAACATAAATTTCAAAAATATTTATTTATTTATATATTTCACGTGTCAACAGAAAATAAAAAATTTTCAGATTTCATTATAAAAAAATATTTTGAAAATTTATTTAAAATAGAAGAACAACATTTGAAAGCTAGATTTTTTATTATCGTTTCATTATTTAATTTTGAATTTTGTAAAATCTATTGTATAATTGCACCTGTTAGAAAATATTTTGTTTTGATGAAAGTTAGTAAATAAATAACAAAATAAGGAACTGAAAGTAATGTTCAACTTTTGGCCAGTGTTCGACGAGTTGTTGAAAAAATCAACAGTTATGGACGCAGTTATAGTTGTGACAGCAGATAGTCGAAGAAAAACTCCACGACTTGAAAGCAAACAGGACTTCCTAAAAAATCTTTTCAATTTTATATGGAGTTTAGCTAGAGTCTTTTTGTTCTTTTTCTATAAAACTTTTTGTTACTTTTAGTTTATTTTGTTTTGTTTATTTTACTATTGTTTTTTTTCTTGATGAATTAATTCACTTCTTACATTTTTTGTATTTTATCGTTTTTAATTTGAATTGGAATTAAAGACATTTTTTTATATGACTTCGGTTTTTCACTAGATTCATAATATAACACTTTTGAAATTTTGGTCAAATATTAAAATGAGATAAAATTTTTCTTAAATGAGGACATTCAGTGAAGACCTTTTACCGAAAACCAAGAAATTTTAACCCTTATACATGTTTTTTGGATGTTTGTATACATTTTTCACATACATACTTCAGTAATGTGTATGAGTCAAAACACAAATTCAAACTTTCTCTCAAAAAACAGGAAGCTCGCAATCAATTTTAAACCAAGGGTTTCTTGGTCAAACCTGTTCCAAATATTCCGTAGAATATTTTCCGCGCCTACGATTTTTTAGTTTTTTTTCACCCATACAAATTGGCCTGCCCTACTGTACATACCTGTAAAATCTTAAAACATTGTCGATTTGTCATGTTTTTGGCGAAAAAAAAGATATGGGTGCGTTAGTTATGCTATACTCAAACTTCTCTACTATCATTACAACTTTCAAAATCATTGATCAATTTTGAATTTCAGTTGAAAGAAACGAGGAAAGAATTAAAGAAAAGTTAAAGCGTAAGACCATGTCTTACCCGGAATTCAAACGCGGTACCTGGAATGGTGGTCAAACACCATTTCCAATCGACTTCCGAGGTGGTTTTATGTTTTTGATTAGTGCTTTTTAATTTTGTGGCAATACTTTTCTAAGTAGTGCTTTCTACAAATATTTAGCGATAATTATCAAATCAACACAACAAAAAATAGCTTACAATAATACAACTGATATAAAATACTTCATAATTTGTATCGTTTTGCTTTAAAAATTTTATTTGTCTTTCATTTGATTTTAGAATTCTTTATGAAGATACTCTGAGTATTGAATCCTGTGTTTAAAGATTCCTTTATTTTTATTAATAGTTTTCATAAGAAGTTTTTTTACTCTAAGAATTTTTACTCAACCCTTTTAATTTTTAATAGTTTTGCCTTATATATTTTATTTTCATTCATTTGGGGGGTTTTAACCTCCAACCCCCCCCTGCCGTCGCCACTGTTCTACCTGAATATTATACTTTTGCACTCAAGAAAATGTGTTCACATTTGAACATTCTGCCGGCGGCTCTGAAACGCTTCCGGAGGCGAAAAGTCTATCATTATTTTACTATTTTTCTTACATTTCATTCTTACATATAAAATCAAAATAATTAGAATTAATAAAATATATAATATAAGAGATATATGTCCACTGACGTGATGAAAACTGATTTTCTTCAGGTTGACGTTCTTGGACTGTTGACCATGTTTTCAGCTCCTCAAGGTCCTTGCCGATGTTTACCAATATTGTATCGAAAGGTTTCACATCCAATTCTGAAATTCGGTCCATATCTCTTACTGAAGTTGGTAAAGACGTAGGCTCGATCAGATCTACTTCCATATAAGCCGCTACCACCACTTGGATGTGTTGAGTTCGCGTATGCAGTGATTAAATTGCTGCAGTCAAAGTAGCAGAAGTCGTAAAATTGTTACTGTTTAAAGTTCTCACTGTTTTCATCATTTCAAAACTGACTGCTTCTTATGCTTGTGCTTGAGAAAAATTTAGCAGTCGCAGTCAAAGCAAAGGCAAAAAGCGATCGCTGATAGACTGTAAAGCATTTCAGCAGTCGACAACTTCGACAGTTTTTGCTTTGACTGACTGCAACTTTCGCTAAATTCCGAAGTTGAAGCGGAAGCATTATTTTCGCTTCGGTAAATATTGTCACCGCAGTCGCTATCAACTGCTGTGTGTGTTTTTTTTTCTTTGATTAATTGTTTTGTCGTTAATTGTCGTTTTAATTGGCTAGTTTGTTTGTTTTTGTTGCATATAACACAAGAAAGGTACCGATATGTTTGTTTCACACTCACACACCGAAGCAAACAAAAAAGCAGAATCAAAGACAAAAGAAACAACACACAGCAGTTGATAGTCACTGCGACTGCGATGACAAAATTTACCGAAGCGAAAACGATGCTGCTGCTTCAACTTCGGAATTCAGCGAAAGTTTCAGTCAGTCAAAGCTGACACAGCGCTTGCCACCAGTAGCAGATCTTATACCACCCCGATCATCCATACGTCTAAGACTTGTAATGGATGAATGTACTTGAAAATCGGACTCACCAACCCAACTTTCTCTGCCATTACTCATGTATGAGCTAATACCTCCAGAAATACTTAAATCCGTGATATGACGTACACTGGTGGCCAAAACTAAAGCAACTCAATATCAGTATGGGGCATAAACTTTTTTTTTTTACATGGGTCATATGAAAGTGAATAAAATTTACATATAAAACATCTTATTTTCTATTGTTGTTGTTGCGGCTGTTGGTCCATCGTGGCCTGTTCGCAAGTATGACAGCGGTGGAGGACTGTAGAATGCTCTCCGCAAAAAGCATTGTCGCAATTGAAGCAGTAGGCCCTCGTTTTCCGCTGCCGTCCGTACTCAGAACGGCATAGGCGGCATAAACGGCATGAAGGCCTGTTCGTCCTTGGCGCAAATGCTGGTGAATTGACTTCTACCGGTCTTGGTCTTATCTGAAAAGATAAAAAAAAATAAAAAAAAACAAAATTAGTAGTCTGGTTGTGAAATTGGAGCAGTTTTTTCTTACCCGGGCATCAAATGTCTCCATCGCATTGCGTATCCTTGGATGCTTCGTGATTTGGTTGTTTAGGGCCCGATTCTCAATGTTTGGCATTGCCAACTGCCTGGTGAGGAGCTGGAGAAACGCCCGTCGTCGATCACTTCGTTGGTCAGGCTGCATTTCGTTGTATATGGTGAATGCAGCAAGTGCAGCAACGTCTACCATATTGTAAAACATTGCTAATGGCCAGCGTTGTGTAGAGCGTTTGCACGAGTAATTGCCTAGCATTTGGTCCATCACATCTACGCCAGATTTATTAGCATTGTAGACCAGAATGCTGTAGGGTTTCCGCTTTGCACTGGCCTCGTCGACAGCGCAAGTATAATGTTGAGTAGACATAAGAAGAACAGCTTTGTTTCGTTTTGGCACATATTAAGATAGTGCTATATCGCCATCGTTGAAGCCGAACAATGTGGTGAGGACAGGACGCTGGCGATTTTTCTGGATCTCCTGCGGTACGAACCTCTTATTTGCGCGAACTGTTCCAACGTAGCCCGTTTTCCTCCTCATCAAAACACGTGCCAAATCCAACGTTGTGAAGAAGTTGTTTGCATAAACTGTGCGGCCAGTATCCATATATCTCTCCATAAGCGTAAGTACAACATTTTGGCCCTGATTTACTTCACGATCCTGGTTTGGCAATTTACCAGAATAGATCATACCTTTGACGGGATAGTATGATTTGGAGTCACACAACCACCATACCTTTATTCCATACTTGGCAGGCTTAGAAGGAATGTACTGTGTGAAGCGGGTACGGCCTCTGTAGGGGAATAACTGCTCATCAACTGTCAATGACTCATGCGGAGTGTAAGCTGCTGCTAAGTTTGACTGCAACATTTCCCAAATATCATCAATTGCCGCAGTTTTGCTGGTTCAGGGACCTAGCGACCTGTTCACGCATCCGCGCATGTATTTGATTTAAATGGGTGTAGCACCTAAACCATTGGTCGGATTGCCTTGATTTTTTTTAAACGATTCTCCACAAAATTCTCTTGGAATACCTGGTAACTTGGGGGGTGTTGTCCTGGCCGAAATAGGAATAAATTGCGTTTGAAAACGCAATAGGTCCCTAGGGACCTGTTCACGCATCGAAGGGTTAAAGATAGAGCGAATTTTTTTTTTTTTCTAAAACATAATTATTTATTAACTAATTGAAAAAGAAACTGAAAGAATTATATTCATTTATGTATGTTTTTTCATAATGTATTAAATGCATAAGGCTCAAAATTTCCTTGGTCATAACTAAAGCAACTTTTCAATTTTCAAATTAATAACTTAAAATATTTAATAATCAATAGCATATCCTTTATTTTTCAAGACAGCAGCACATCTACGAGGCATTGAATCTATGAGTCGATGAATTTGATCCTGCGGAATGTTGTTCCATGCTTCTAGAATGCGACTGAAGATTGTGTGCTTATTCGTTGCACTATCCTTCTTAATTTTCCGATCGATGATACTCCACAAGTTCTCTATCGGGCTTAAACCGGGGGACTGAGCTGGCCATTTGAGAACCCTAATATTTTGCTCGCGTAGCCACTCTTTAACAAAATTCGAGGTATGCTTTGGGTCATTATCGTGTTGGAAGACCCAAAGCAGTGGCATTTCCTCCTCTGCATAAGGCAACATAACGTTTGCCAATACAGATTTATACAAAAATCGGTCCATTGTGTCCTTAATTTCATAAATTGGTTCAACTCCGTGATAAGAAAAGCAACCCCATACCATAGTGTTGCCTCCTCCGTGCTTCACAGTTCCCTTACAGTATTTAGGATTTAAGCGCGTATTGGCCGGCCGTCTTACGGTAAAATTTTTCATGTCAGAGCCCTTGATATTAAATTTTGATTCATCGGAGAACAAAATATTTCTCCACTAAGCAAAATTCCAAACGACATGCTCTCTAGCAAAGGCCGGCCTAGCCAACCGATTTTTCGATGAAATAAATGGCTTTTTGGCTGGTTTGCGTGCACGTAATTCGGCCTCTATAGCTCGCCTGCGAACGGTTCTAGCGCTGATTTCTAATCCTAAATCTCAGACTATTTCCGTGGATGTTACAAATGGGTTTTTTTTTATTTCACGGATTATATTTTGGGTCATTCGCGGTGAGGTTTTCCTTGGCCTTCCGCCACAGTGAATTGTGACCCCAGGCTTAGTCTCTTGAAAACGCTTTATAAGCCGGGAAATCACTGATTTGCCTATTCCAAATTGTTCACATAAAGCTTTTTGACATTTACCCTTTTTGTATTCACTAATTATTTTCTCTTTTATACATTAATTATACCTGTTTCTCGCCATTTTAATTAAATTTTTAAAAATCACTTCTAACTTGTTTAATACGCAGCCAATTACAAAAATAACTTTTTTTATGTCAGGCAAACAGTAATAGTAAACATAACGGAACATGTTAACTACGTTTACAACGGTTCTTCTTATAACTATCGTTGCCAAAACAAATCTTACAGTAGAGTTGCTTTAGTTATGACCAAAGAAATTTTGAGCCTTATGCATTTAATACATTATTTAACAACATACATAAATGAATGTCTTTCAGTTTCTTTTTGAATTAGTTAATAAATAATTATGTTTTAGAAAAAAAAAATTCGCTCTATCTTTTATATTGTGAATTTTATCAAGTTTATGGCCCATACTGATATTGAGTTGCTTTAGTTTTGGCCACCAGTGTATTTCCACTTCTCTTTTGAACTCATCTCCTTGAGTCTTATTTGACGAATAATCATCACATTTGTTTGATATCGAGTAATCATCTTTTCCTCTTTTCGATCCAGATGATGCAATATTATCACCTGTGCTATGCTTGGAGTATTCTTCGGTGCTACGCTTTGGTGGAGCTAGAGCAAATTCATCGATAGTTGGTCGTTTACTAGTTCTGTTGGTGTAGTCATTTATGCTACGCTTCGTAGCTGTGGAATCAGAATCACGTTCACGTTTTTCGTGCGTTTCACCGTTCGCTTACTAGCATCTTCGTGTGATTGAATGATCTTTATTTGTTGCCGCTCCAAAACAATTTGTTCACGTTTTAACTTCTGGCGTTCACGTTCTAAACGTAGAAACTCAGCGTTTTCCTTTTCGGGACTATCTCTTTCGAGAGCCATATTCTTACTTCGTGATTGGATCTGAATAACTCCTGACAACATCCAGCCTAATTTTGTAGTTTGTCCTAGAATTTTTCCAAGTTTTCTTATGCCTGGCTCCATAATCTCGCTTTATATATTTATCTGCTCCGATGACGAAGTCAATTCGTTCATCTTTATTAAAATTGGGATCAGCTAACATATAATTATTCCATTGACTGATATTAAAGTGCAAATGCCTGATTTGCATGCGTTTTAATCAAATGTGGTAACACAAATGCTTCTGCTTCATATTTACTGTCACTTAAGAATCTTGGATAAATTTTAACATTTATACGAGCCTTTGATACTCCAACTACAGAGCTTCCTAGACCAAGAAACTCCATTTTTGCTTTTACTCTTAGTAATGCCAGGAGCTGAGCGGCTTCTTCAGATATGGATGTCTTCTGAGCTCCTTGATCGATTAAAGCTCTCAAAATCAATAACTCACCAGTCACTGCTCTAATTTTCACTTGAGCTGTAGCTAACAGTACAATTGAATTGATTGAAGGCTGATTCTGTGTATTCTTGTTGGCTATAACCGGCTCATAATGCAGCAAAACATGCTGGTCTTTTCCGCATTTGCAGCACTTATATGCTGTGTTTGTACACTTTAAATCCTTTTTGTGATCCAGGCAAACGTAACACATTCTAAAATTTCTGATAAAAGAGCTACGATCTACTACCGGCAATGCCAGAAACTTTCTACATAGTTGAATCTTATGCCCGTACATCATGCAGTAGCCACAATATGGTTGCACTGTATGAAAATTATACGCCTGCCTCAAAGGTTGTTTTTGATGACGTTTTCGGTTATCTTTTTTCCTCTGCTAGCTCCCAATGCTTGAAATTGTTGTTCCAAAAATTGGAGAATAAATAAATAAAAATTAATTAAACAAATAAATAAAAAAATTTTTAAACTGGAGGCACTTGAACTATTAACTCCTCCTGGTTGATGCCACAATCTTTTATTTACGTATCTCTGCTTTAGAAGAGACCATGCTGCTTACTAATTTGCGTCTGTAACTTTTAAATGTTGGATTAGACGTCCTGCTTCACCTTTCACATGTGCCTTTAATCTGTACATTTTCTCTACGTTGGAGACATAGCCACAATCATGTATTAGATTTTTAAAAAGGACCTAAAATGAGGTCCATTCAGTCATTTCTCGATAAATCGTTGCTATCTTTATTTCTTCCAGTTTAAGCTTAGCAGGCTTTCTGCCAGCATCGTTGATTTTCTTGCTTACAACTTTAAGCATGTTGAAGTACTGGTCCGTTACTTCCTCATAAAGGTTTTTGATCTCCTGGTCTACATTATCTTCCAGTCATTCATATGCTTTTACTTCCAATAACTTCATTTCCAATCCTTTTTCGATGATGCCCCATTGGTTTTCTGATATAAGCAATTCATCATTGACAGTATCAGCAATCTCATATAGAAAAAGATCTCTGGAAGCAAAGGCTTATACATTAAATGTTCAATTTGCTGACCTCCTTCATTTTCCTCAGCATGTCCTTTTATTGCTTTGACTTCCTTCCGTTTGATGCTTTTTTGTCGCACCACTCAAAGCCAATTTTTGTGCATTCAATTTTAGCATTCAATTAGTGGTGACCGTGGCATGCAGGTTAAGTGTGTGGCTTAGCATGCTCGGAGCCCGAGTTCGATCCCCAGTCGCGGCGAAAAGTCTTTTCAGAAAAAAAATTTTCCTGATCAGTCACCACCTCTCTGCAGACAATGGGAAACCTCAGAGAGTAAATAATGTCATGTACAGCTTCTTGAGAATATGAACTTTAGCCGTTCAGAGTCGGCATATCCTTTTGGCGCTCCAATAGCTTTCGACGCTGTGCCATTATGATGGATGAATTTTATTTTATAGACTTCTTTTTAAACACTGTTCCGCTATTACCTGCGGTACGCTAAACCACTGTTATGGCCGTGATTTACACCTTCTTTTTTTTATATAAAACTTATTATTTGCTGCTGCTGGTAATTTTTCTTCAGCAACGCAAAATTCTTTACTGTTTATAACTTGCTGGTAAGTTTTCCATCAACAAGTATAAACAAATCGCCTATTTCGACCAAATTTTTGAGCCTCTTACTGGTGGGGAAAACTCAAAACAATCCGGCTCCAAGGACCAAATGAATAATTTTGGCTTCTGTTGAATAATTTTTTATTATTACATCTTATTTCTAAAATACATCGTACTTATAGCTAAAAATTATCTTAAACTAAGCCATATATTCTACCTACCTAGATATGATACACACTAGAGTGGGTCGCTTTATATGGGAGAAAAAAAGAATATAAAAAGACACCCCCTCGAATTAAAGCTTACATCAAAAGTGTTTCAGCACAATAAAATTTTTTTTTTTTTGGGTGACCCAAAAAACACCCAAAATGGTCTTTTAGTTATAACATTAGTATTTTAAGTCCGATCATGAAGTGCAAAAATATATCGTTGGATAGGTCTGAAAGAATACTAAATCGTGTTCTTTGGTGTCGTTGGTGTATGTAAAATGATATACTTATTTAGCTCGTCACTTTGGCAATATCAAAGTTTCAAGTGTTGATTTAGCAAAGTTGAACGGGAATCATTTTAATGAGTTAGTTTTGTATTTTCACTACAGTAGAACACCTTTAGTCTCACTAACCTTAGTCTTCCTCAATAGGCCTATTCTTTGCTTTTTTTTTTTTTTGTTAAAGATGTGAAATTTTTATTTAATACAATAAAGGCTTTCTATATTAATAAAATAAATGTGTCTTATGATTTAACTTTAAAATTAACGAACTTACCTGGAGAGATGGAACTAACAGAAGATTCTTTTCTATAATTGGGTTTTATATCATTTCGTTCGCATTCATAGCTTTTCACAAAGTCCCGTTCTTTTTTACAATTATTGATACTAGGTTTCTTAATATCATCGGAACAATTATTCTTTCCAACGTCCCACTCCCGAACAGGTATTGCCTGTAATATTTAAAATCATAAAAAAACATGCAAATTAATTTTTAATGAATAATAAAATAAACCGCCTTCAATCGTTTGCAACGAATTTAAAAATGTAGCGCTGGACAGTCAATTCTAAGAAAATTGATTGTTGAATAAAGTTGGCAAAAAATGTTGCTGGTTTTTGTGGTCTATATTCGAGATGTAACGGATGTCAGGCAACTATCCGGTATACCGAATATCTGGTCTAAATTTACTATCCGGCAGGATCCCGGATATTATGTTACAATCCGGAATTGTAAAAATGTAAAAAGAATTGTAAAAATGATTAAAATGTAACAATAAATTGAGCCCCCTTATCTACCATTACAATATATTATCGCGTCTTTTATTTTTTTTTTTTTTTTTTTTTTGAAAAGTATTTAAAAAAAAATTAAATTGCATTAATAGATGTTTACTTTATTGATAAATGAATTTGTTAATTAAAAAGTTAGGAAACGTCCCTCTTGTATGCTGTGATAAAAACACTTTGGCTGCAGTTTAAGACTGATTATTTATTGTTTCTTGATATTTACCTTAGCTGCTAAACAATTCGCCACGCGCACACGCACTGACCATGTACCCAAGTCACAGTGGTGAGATATGCTGAGACAGCATATTCCCAAAGTTTGCAAGCCACTTACTATTGTACATGCGATGTGAGCGTGATGAGTTATGCTGTGTAAGCATATGTACACTAGGGCGTATCGAATTACATTATTTTTTCGAATTTCACATTCTAAGAGGTCTCAAAAGCTGCATGTGGTTGTCAAGATCTGCCAGAAAAATTTTTATGAAAATAAGAGGACATCTTCCTGCCCCGCAAGGACAAAGTTGTTTTTTGAGAAAAACAGTAAAAAATAACGATCTTAAAATCAGAGTTCGCAAATACTTATCATTGAGGAGTAAAATATCCCTCACTTACCTCAATATTACTCAACTCAGTGCATTTATTTTTTTTTCTTTCATTGGAAATGAATAACAAACGAGCGACCATTCGTTAATCTCCGAATGAGCGTGCGAGTTGTTTATTTGCATCTCTCTTTCGTTGTTGTTCACAGTATGCGCTTTTGAATAGCATAAGCCGATATGTGTGCTCACTCTTTTTTTCCCTCACTCAGACTATTTGAAAATGATGAACTCTTTCAATGATAGTTATATAGTGTGAGTACGGAGTGAGTTTTATTTTGATGCCATCATTTTTTTATCATTTGTTTCTTTTGCAGTTTGTTTGTTTTCCTTTTGTAAGCATTGAAAGATTTCGTTAGACATTTGTGTGTATGCACTTGTTCGCATGTTTTCTTAAATGTTTAATTATTTCAAATAGGAAGGTTTTCAAATATGGACAAATCCAAATATACAGCTGCGGTCAAAATAATAGCAGTGCTCTAAAATTCAGACATGCTTGAATCAATAATACTAGTCTAAAAAAGTAGGATCCGGAAAACCCAAAATAATTTCTATATGACCTTTCAACGCTGATTCCAATTAGGATTTTCAAGATACAGGGTGTTTTACACTTTTTACACTTGTCTAGTTTTATTAATCCAGAATTTAAACAACACACCATAAGATAAAAAATTTTGTATTTTAGAGAAAATATGAAACGTTCCAACGGTATATCAACTTTTATTGTCTTATGTGTTGTAGCGGAGCTATAATTAAGAGATTATCAAACGAAATATCGCCAAATTTTGTATCTTTTGTTTTAGCGAAGCTATAATCGTCCAAAGTTAAAATTTAGAAATAAACTGTAGATTTAGTGTTTTTTTACATAAAAAACAGTCACTTTAAATTTTTTTTTTCAAAAAAATTAATATAAGATTTTATGTCACGGACATCAGAAGTGTTGTCGAAGATAATCTTCTCATTTTGGATTTCTTAAAAATGTTTGAACATTATCCTGCCTAAAAATATTTATTTAATATTCTGACTTAAGACCATGATTTTTTTTCTATTTCGATATTTAAAAAAAAAGTTATTTCCTAGCATCAAGTTTCTCAATTTCAGTAATGTTGCCTTTATGGTTATAATTTCGTTAAAGCACATTTTAAAAACAAGTGTTTAGTCTTTTGAGACCCATTGAATGGCATAAAATGTATTTTAACGAAATTATAACCATAAAGGGCACATTACTGAAATTGGGAAATTTGATGCTAGGAAATAACCTTTTTTTTTAAATATCGAAATAGAAAAAAAAATCGTGGTCTTAAGCAGGGGTTGAAATAACAGTTATTTGAATTGTAATTTTTTGTTCAAAAATATTTTGTTTTTGAACAGAACAAAAAAAATTATTAAAAAATTTTGTTCTGATTATGAACAAAAAATTTTGGTTTACAATTTTTTTGCTCATTGAACGATATTTATTTTTTGAACAAAATAAATTTTGTTCAATTTTTTTTGTTCAATTGAAAAAGTTTGATATTAATTTTATTAGGTTTCAAAGAAATTCAGTCATTATTATTTTTTGTATATATTGGATTGATTGGTAAACTGATGCTGCCTGGATGATTTTCGGTTCTGAATAGTTATTAAAGAAAAAAAAGGGGGGCTAAGGGTGCTGTTTACCTTATCACACCATCAATTTCGTGTAGTTTGTCTTAAAGAATTTAGTTCAAATAATGTTCAACAGCAAAACAAAAATGCCAGAAATTAAATCCTCGTACCCGATTCAACCAAGGAACAGCCTTACATGTATACGTTTTTATACAAAAATTTAATATAGCAAATTAAAAAAATTCAAGGTACAATCTTATCGTTGCTGCGTATGTATTTTTGACCACCACGACTGAACCACTGAATATATCCACCTTAAATTCACACCATATGTTTATGTGGTACTCCGGATATTTTGTTTTTGTTAGACCTCCCTATATGGCGCAAAATAGGCAAAAAAATATAAAGATTTTCATATACTTATGAATGCCCAGTTTTTGTGCACTTTTTAGTTTTGATATCGAGTAATTTAATAGTGCAGATCCTTGGGTCTATCTAAACATGTTTACCAAGTTTCATGCATTCGAAATTTTTGAAAGAAGCTTTTTAGCGTTAAAGTTAATTTGAAATGACTATCGGTCAAAATTATCGGAGAAAAATCTTCAAAATATATTATTAGTAAGGCTTTACAATAAAAATAAAAATCTTAAATCTTAAACATTCTATAAAATCCAAAACGCAAGAAAAAGTCTTTTATTTAACTGTGACATAATTTTAGAATTTTTTTATATGACAAAGTTACTTCTTCATACTTTTATACCGAAACCTTTCCTACCAATATATATTTTATAATTTCCTCCAGGTACGAGAACCATATTTGTTGCGTTTGCTATCGCTTCCAATTTGCGAACTTGAGCGTGTTTTCAAACATTGATTTTAAGTCATAAAATAATTTTGATTTTTTTTAAGCCTGTGAGCAACATATTTTGTTCAAAAATTTTTTGTTCTTAAATTGATTTTTATTTCTAAACAAAATTTTTTTTTTCTGTGAACAACATTTATTTTGAGAAAAGAATTTTTTTGTTCAAATTTCAATTTGGATTCAATCCCTGGTCTTAAGTCAGAATATTAAATAAATATTTTTAGGCAGGATAATGTTCAGACAGTTTTTAGAAATCCAAAATGAGAAGATTATCTTCGACAACACTTATGATGCCCGTGATATAAAATCCTATATTAATTTTTTTGAAAATGTTAAAAAATTGTGTTCTAGTATACATTTATCTAAAACAAGAGAATACATTTGCAAAAACTATGCATATTATTAATTCATCATATTTAAGGAATACGCCAACGCTATAGTCAATGCCATCAAAATATAGACTAAATGGTTACAGTCAAAAGTTATGTGCTATCTCGAGTATAACTTTCGCTTCGAATATCCTTCATACAGGATAATGTAGGTAAAAATCGTGAGTATCATCGTGTTTGGTAAGATATTGTAAATTAAACTGTATTTAAATGTTTGCTTTAAGACACATGTAGTTTTTCTTAAAAAAATTAAAGCATTTTAAGATCGTTATTTTTTACTGTTTTTTTTTCAAAAATAACTTTGTCCTTGCGGGGCAGGAAGATGTCCTTTAATTTTCATAAAAATTTTTCTGGCAGATCTTGAAAACCACATGCAACTTTTGAGACCACTTAGAATACGATGTAAATTTTTCGATACGCCCTAATCTACACTACACCTCCCTTTGGAGGAATTAATTAAAATTTTTTTTTTTTTAAAAAAAAAAAAAATGTAGTCTATTCTTATTACTTATAAATTTCAAAAATGTAACAATAAAATGTCTCTGAGAGCAGCAACAACTGCAATTCGAAATAAATCGAAGTCAGTGTATTAATAAACTTGATAATTTAAGCAAAGATGTATTTCTTTGCGTTATTAATAAATTTAAAAAAAATTCAATAGCATTTTTAATATGGAGGGAAAAATGTGTAACATCCGACACGTAACGTCCGAACACATGCAATTCTAATCTGTGACTTTAATATTGCGATTTTTAAGATGTTGCTGAACGTTTCTTAAAACTAATTTTATTTGTATTTATTTCCTCCTTTACGCTTTCAACGTGTGACCGATCATTTCGCATAATTATTCTTAGATCGGGCGAAGTCTCAAGAGTACTTAATTTTTTTGTAATGTCGAATACACTATGTGAAATACCCTGGCCACCCTATTTTATGGCCAAAATTCGAAAAGTTAAGGTATCGACTTAAAACTTAGTCCATCACTTAAGTTAGAAGTCTTAAGCTTTTCAAACAAAAATATACTTGCCACGCCCACTTTTTCAATAGGTGGGAGGTATAGAGTTGAATTATCAATCTTGATCCAGCATTTGGGCTCGAATTAGGCTTCCAATACAAAAATTGACTTGCCACGCACACTATTTCTACAAGTAGGCGGTAAAGAGTTCAGTTAATGTTGTAATTTTACGTTAGAAAAAAATTTTTTTTTTTTATATCGCACATTAGGGGAGAGTGGTACTAGTTGTCACAAAATTTGAATGAACTGCTGTAACTCCCACAAATTAAGCAATAATGGCATTGCAAATCTTTTAAAGATAAATTCAATATTTTATCCTTCAATACTGATATGAATAACGAATATTATTTTAATATAAATCAAAAAATTTTCTAGATAAAAAATTCAACTCGTCTGGGACAAGTAACCCCACCCGTGGGGTAAGTTGTCTCAACGCGTAGTCCCCGTTGTCACACCTCTTAATCGTCGTCGCTGCCGCACTCCGAAGAACAATTTAAGCAGCAATGTATCAAACAATCATTTTCAATGCATTATGTGCACAACGTTTGCAGTTTATATATTGACGACAATTGTATTGGATTTGACGCTTGACAACAAACTACACGTTGTGAATCAACGTTATCTTTATTGATACTAGCTGTAATCGGCTTGCATCATGATATCTGAAGATGTCCGGCCTCGGTTTGTAAGTCGTTTGCGATTTCTTGGCATATTTCCTTAGATTCAAATAAAACATAGAATACTTTCAAAATGGTTATATGAAATTATATGTGACAACAAGCCCCACAAGCGCTGTGACAACCTGTACCCTTTGGAAAAAAATTTAAACAATGTTCTGTAAATTTAAATATAAAGTTTTATCTAAAAATTCATAAGTATTTGCAAAATATAATATTAATTGCATTGGAAATTTATTTAAAGTTGAATATTGCACACTTCTTTTTGTCTAAACACAAATTTTTAAAAAATATAAAAATACACAAATCCAACTTAGTTTCTTAAATCTCTTTTAATTTTTGCAAAACAAAACTAACGGCTCTTAAACTTTCTTGGGATGCTAGAAATTGCAATAGCGTATAGATGACATTGATATTTAACTCGATAACGTGTTGAATGAAAAGATATCGGCGTTGTGACAACTAGTACTTGAGACAACGGGGACGACTCTCCCCTAATGTTGAGATGTTGTGGCAACAACACATAAATTATTGCTCTATCGATGTATGATGAATTTTTTTTTGAACTCTCTTGAACTTTTTTTGTAAGCTCTAACTAAAGTTTTCTTTAAAAATTGCACAATTTCTCGTAAAGGTCACTTATAATTGTCACCTTGTATCATCTAAACGCCTATTATTCATTAATTTCACAAACCTGGCAAAGCCAGATATTAATTTGACTTTTCTTTTGTTTTGCATTAATTTTAATTGCTTTTGATACTTTTTCGCTTTTTAAACGGTACAAGATAAGTGCAGTTAATTTTTGAAGCTCGAAGCTGCTAACATGCAGCAAATTAATTAATCTTATAATTTCTGTTTTTAAAGAACATTATTAAATACTTTTAACTCTAAATTTGGGCTTTTATTTACCTGACATGATCAGAAGTGGGATGAGCAACTTAAACGTTTTTAATTTAATGCAATTACGAGAAAAGTGCCGCGAAATGAATTTAAAGACAAGCGGTGCAAAAGCTGAAGTCGTCGCGCGACTGTACGCTGCAGGTGTACGTGTCGAGGAGCTAAATACGGAAGCTAAAGAGTCAAATGAGCCTGGAAATGAATCCGGAGTGTACCAGGCTCCTGAAAACGAGTGTACAGAGGAAAATTTTCAGGCACTCACAACCGAACTGTCTAGGAAAAGTACACAAGCGGAACGGCCCAGCAACAAGCATGAAAAACCGTTAGCAGTTGACACTTTGACGTTATCAGCAGAGTTCGCTGCTGATGCGCAGCAACGCAATTCGCAGTCGCTCAATACACACACGAACGTGTGTGCCGCAGAACCAACTTTTATTGCGGCATTGCAACCGTCCAACGCGAATTTAACTGCTACTCAGCAAGCGTTTCGCCATAAGTCAACCTATGCTGCCGTCCCGCAGCCGTACAACGTAAATTCAAACTTTGCTGCCGACCTGCAGCCGTTTAACAATAATTCTATTTATGCTGCCGTCCCGCAGTCGTATAATACAAATTTAGTTCATGCTGCCGACCCGCAGCCGGTCAACTTTACTTCAACTTATGCCGCTGCTCCGCAAACGTTCAGCAACGACGCAATGTATGCTGTCGCTTCGCAGCCGCTATATAAGAACGCAGCTCGCGCTGCCACCCAACAGCCGATGAACACACACACACACGCATGCGCAACGTTGCTTTTCAGCCGAACGTCGTGAGAACAATAAATTCAAACGTGAATTCATCAAACATGATTAACCATGCAGCGATGTTAAGTGGTTTTATTCAAACTTTGCCGCCGGGAGCAAATGAAAATTCAAGTGTGCCAAGAAATAATGGAAACTATGTAATTCCAAATACTCATAATGTGCGTGACATTATGGCAATTTTGCCTGAATTTGATCCCTGTGCCGGTGACGTTACATCAACTCAGTTTGTCGAGCGCGTTGAACAACTGAAAAGCGCATATTTTTGGGATGATAGAATTGTGTTGTTTGCAATTCTCGGTAAATTAAAGGGCTCAGCAAAAGCTTGGGTTGATGCACAACCTGCTTTTAGTAAGTGGGTAGATTTTTGTTAAGCTTTTATTTACGATTTTCCGTGCAAGGTGAGCACGGCAGATATTCACATTAAACTTACAAGGTCTCGAATGGCCAAAAATGAAACGTACATTGAATATTGCTATAACCCTCCAGTTCGACTCACCAGTGACGAATGTGTGAGTTCACTAGCTATCGGTAATCACCACTGGTTACCCACCAGATTACCTGCAATGCAATTTACTCATGAATTTAACACGGGGATGTCATTGCCGGTAATGATTCTATTACGCTCTGCATTACCATTCACTAGCTGTTTCATGAGGTACACTCATCATTCCTTTTGTTATACAGTTTATGTGGAAGAAAAAACAAATGAATTAAATGTATTTGCATTACCTGCTACATAACCTCGGGTACTTGAATTCACTAGCTACTATTCCTGCATGATATCATGACCGTTAAAAGACTAATTTTGATTGCCAGTACTGAAGGGAAAATGTTAGCTCTTGGTCGTCGCGGTGATGTCGATGAAGACTCATTGATTCGGTATATAATAAATGGACTTAATGATTATAGCTTGCGCAATATTTTGACCGCAATGTGTTTTACGAAGTGCTCGGACATTTTACAATCGCTTATAAATATTGATAAGGGAAAACAATCGGGAGCCATGGTTGAAACGTCCATGCAAGCAAGTGCGCGAACCGAACCCGTTTTAAATAACGTCAAGGTGAAAAAAAAGAATGGTCATATATGTTATAATTGTCGTGAGCATGGTCATATTTCTGTAAATTGTCCACAGCCGCAGAAAAAACAACGTTACCAGAAATGTAATGGTATTGGACACGATGCAAAGAATTGTTTATCGCGAAATGTGGTTCGTACTGCATCAGTTAATGCAGTTCAAGAAAATGAAGATGTGCATGAAAGTGTAATTAATAATATTGCAATAGATGAACAAAATAAGAGCAAAAGTGAGCCAATTGTTAAACAAATAGTGGTCGGAAGCATACGGTTGAACGCTCTGATAGACTCGGGAAGTGCGCGATCAATTTTAAAAAAATCAATTTCAGTTTTGTGTGCAGGAACAATTTCACAGTTTAAAGACATTTTAGAAGGTTTCGCAGGTTGTAGTGTTTTGTGTCAAGAAAAACTGTTGACTAAATTAGAAATCGATGATAAAATTTATGAATGTGATGTGCTTTTAGTAAAAGATAAAATGATGCGATACGAAATTATTGTCGGTACTGATATTTTGTCAAAAGCGCGAGTTGTTCTTGAAAATGGCACATGCCAAATGTTTTCCATAGACGAAGCAAAATTGGAAGTCGGTGAAAATCTTCCAGTGGATGATTTAAAAAAGCTAAAAATTTTGCTAAATGAATTCAGTTGTTGTTTGAGTGAAAATTTATATGATATTGGCAGATGTGATCGTGTAAAAATGAAAATTGCTTTAAATAGGCTGAAGCCAATTGTTTAAAAGCCTTATAATATTCCGATACCAAAACAAAAATCTGTGGAAAAAATTATAAAATAACTTTTAGAACTTAAAATCATACGTGAATCAAAATCATAGTACGCGTCGCCGATAAAAAAAACAAAAAAAAAAAAAAAAACGCGTCGCCGATAGTGCTTGTTCAAAAATCGAATGGTGAGGACAGACTTTGTGTCGATTATCGCTCATTGAACTCTATCACCGAGAAACAGCCTTGGCTTATGCTAACAGTCGATGATGTTTTGTCGACACTCGCGGGAAAAAACTATTTTTCTACTCTCGACCTCATGTCAGGTTATTATCAAATCGAAGTAGATGAAGAATCGCGTAAATATACAGCCTTCGTAACGCACAATGGACACTTCGAATTTAATCGAATGCCTTTCTGACTCCGAAACGCGCCGTGTACATTTCAGCGATTGATGGCAGATGTTATCAAGCCACTGGGTGACAAGGTAGTAAGCTACGTCGACGAAGTTATCGTCGCGTCAGAAAGCATTGAAGAAGGTCTGCAAAACTTGAAGAAGTTCCTCGAGGTCATCAAAAAAGAAGGTCTTACCCTGCGACTTTCAAAATGTTCGTTGCTGAAAAGAACCGTGACGTTCCTGGGAAACGAGCTCGATGCTTATGGGATGCGACCAGATAAGATTAAAACAATATCGCGATAATGCCTATCGCGAATTAATAATACTGTTGACAGACGATGTAAACAAAAATCATCAAATTCACACAGACGCTAGCAGTGTTGGGTTGGCTGCCATTCTGCTGCAGTTTGAAGATAATGGTACGTTAAAGCCAATCGCATACTATAGTCGCCTATGAAGAATTAGTAACTCCAATCACTTTGCTTTTTACCTATTCTCTAAAGGCTTGCTATTTTCCAACTATCTGGAAGTCGTCATTCATTATCCCATTGCATAAATCTGGGAATAGATCTTTAATTGATAACTATCGTGGAATTGCGAAATTAAGTGCTTTGCCCAAACTTTTTGAAGCAATTATTACTTCACAATTATCACACAGTGTTAAGTCGTTGATGTCCCCATGTCAACATGGATTCCTCTCAGGAAAATCTACGGTCACTAACCTCCTTGAATTTACATCTATGACAATAGAAAATTTTGGAAAAGGTTTGCAGACTGATGTTATCTACACTGACTTTAGCAAAGCTTTTGATGTTGTTAATCACAAGCTCTTGATTCTAAAATTATCTTTGATTGGATTTCCCACAAAAATGGTGAGATGGATCGAATCGTATTTAAGAAACAGAACACAATCTGTTCTATTTAAACTCGTGAAATCATACGAGTTTCCTGTTATCTCTGGAGTACCCCAAGGAAGTCATCTTGGGCCACTTTTGTTTCTACTTTATATAAACGATTTGCCATCGGTCATAAAGCATTCTAACATCTTGATGTATGCTGACGACGTCAAACTATTCCTGTCTTTTAAGAATGAATATGATGGTTTATTCTTACAAATTGACATCAACAAGCTTCATAGCTGGTGCAGAATAAATTTAATGAATCTTAATATGAAAAAATGTAAGCACATGACCTTCTCGCGAAAACCATTCTTAAAGCGTAATTTCAAAATATGTGACTACACATTAGAATCCTTAGATAGTTTGGATCCATGGTAATCTTGGAGTTACCATGGATCCTAAACTACGATTTCACATTCATATAAATAAAATAATAAATAGAGCAAATAGTACCCTAGGATTTATTAAACGTTGGGCAAAACAGTTTAATGATCCTTTTATTACTAAAACTATATTCACTTCTCTAGTTCGGCCTATCTTAGAATATGCTTCGATTGTATGGTGTCCACGATATGGTTGTTACATCGATGACATTGAATCTGTTCAGAAAAAATTTCTTTTGTTCTGCCTGAACTATCTTTATTGCAATATTAACTTTAATCTACCACCTTATGAATATCGCCTTCAGCTATTAAATCTTCCTACTTTGAAAAATAGGAGAGTTATGCTTAACGTTAGTTGGATTGTTAAGCTTTTACATGGACATGTAGACAGTCCATATTTATTGAGTAAAATTTACTTTAATATTCCACTTCGTCCTAGAAGATCTTTTGAGTTACTTTTTATGAACTTTTGTAGAACAAATTACTTGCAAAATGAACCATTAAGAAGCGCTTGCGGAGACTTTAATACTGTTTCAAATGTTATATCTTTAAATGAATCCATGTACTCAATAAAACATAAAATATTAGATTATCTGCAGTACCGACAGTGATTCTGATCATCATCTTCCAATGGCACATAATTCTCACCTGGCTATGGATATACATAATACAACATATACATCTGAATGGACCTAACCTGAACCTGTTTTGGACCTCCTAAATTAATATAATCGAACATGCTTGGTGAATGTAAAAGCATTTTTTTCGGTTGTGCTGTGCTGGTTGTATCTTTTGGACTTTGTCCTACAACCAGCGAGAACGATTTGTATGACATATAATAAAACGACAGGCCAATGAGACCTAGTTGTCTTAGTGCCAGCGTTCGCAACCATTTCTTTGTTTCTAAGAAATTGGTGTGGTAAATATGACCTTGTTTGTCGAAATACCACCTTGCTGTGAACGATATGTATTATGTTTATGGTTATACTTATCAGTGTGGCGTACTGGCCTTGTTTGTCTTGATACCTCCCACCGTTCTAGGCCGACACCATGATGCTTTACATACGCAACCATGTTTGCCTTGGCTTCACAATGTTAATATGTATAATTTTGAAACATAATTTTATATTATGTCAATGTTAAATATCATTATATTTCAGTTATTATGCTATATTCTAAATTGTTATATATAATTATAATAAATTGTTTTGTAAATGGTTAAATTTTAAAAGCTATAAAGCCTCAAAGGCTTAGCTTATAATAAATAAATAAATAAAAAATAAATAAATATGCAATAGCTGTGAACGTAACTACCATAGTTATGAGCTTGACGTATTGGCAATGGTCGAAGCCTGTCAGCGTTTCCGAATGTATGTCTTGGGCAAACACTTCGTTATAGTTACTGACTGCCAGGCAGTTGTGAGCACCAAGTTGTCGCAGCCGCTTATTGCTCGGTGGTTTCTGAGGCTACTTGAATATGACTATGAAATTGTACATAGGTCAGGGGATCAAATGCAGCATGTCGATGCGCTCAGCCGTGCACCATTTGAGCCAGCGACGCAATCAGAGGACATAAGTGCACAAAATTTACCAATAAATCTTTCTAATGCAGATTGGCTTGCGGCGATGCAGCAACAAGATCCAGTTATCCAGAATATAGTGGCCATCATGAAAGGCAAAGTTGTATCTGATCAAAGGAAAATGCATGAAGCACAAAATTGTTTAAAGCAAAATCGATTGTTAAAAAGGGGTCCAGATAAGAAAATGCTACTCATGGTACCAAAAGGCATGCGGTGGCGTATTATCAAGCTATGCCATGATGATGCAGGGCATCCTGCAGTGGAGGGTACCATCAAACGAACTTTTCAGCACTTCTGGTTCCCACGGATGCGTAATTTTGTGAAGAATTATATAAATTCGTGCTTAGAATGCAGTTTTTCGCGAAGTCCTGTACGAAAGGAATGTGAGCTGTACGGTATGCAGATACCAATGATTCCGTTTGAAGTTCTCCACATGGACCATTTGGGTCCATTCATAAAGAGTCGACGAGGCAACGAACACATTTTGGTCATTGTAGACGCAATGACGCGCTATGTTATCATTACACCCGTACGTTCAACCAAGACAAAACCAGTCATCGATGCAATAATGGGATATTTTGGCTCACCTCAACGGATTGTAACTGACAGAGGAACTGCCTTCACATCACATACTTTCACCACATTCTGCGCAACCAACACTATCACTCATATAAAGGTGGCTGTACGAACACCTCGTGCTAATGGCCTCGCAGAAAGAGTCAACCAGACTATCCTCGCGTTTTTTAAAACATCAACAAATGACATCAAGTTCTCGCCAATCGATCTTGTGTTTGATTTCCCATTGAGAGATAAAAGCGGAAATAAAGTCCTCACTGCCTTACATGATGACGATTTGGAGCTCAACCTAAACAAGAAGAGAGCAGAAGCAGTCAAGAACATTGGGGTTGCTCGTGCTAACTGGAAGTGGAGGTTCGACGCGAAACATCCTAAACCACATGTATACAGTGAAAGTGATTTGGTTCTAATTGAGTGTCCACCACCAAGTACCGGCGAATCACGTAAACTGGATCTAAGTTATCGTGGTCCATACATGATATCAAAAGTTCTCCGCTTTGACCGGTATAAAATTGGACATAGATGGAATTCAGCTAAAGCAACGAAAATTCAGTATGGTCGTTAGCAGCGACAAACTAAAACCATGGTGCGAGCTTTTCCCAGAGATTGATCATTGTTATGATGACACAAGTGAAGATGAGAAAGAAGAAGACCATACTCGGGACGAGTATTAGTCAGGAGAAACCGAGCTGTCACCTTGTATCATCTAAACGCCTACTATTCATTAATTTCACAAACCTGGCAACGCCAGATATTAATTTCACTTTTCTTTTGTTTTGCATTCATTTTAATTGCTTTTGATACTTTTTCGCTTTTTAAACGGTACAAGATAAGTGCAGTTAATTTTTGCAGCTAATCTTATAATTTCTGTTTTTAAAGAACATTATTAAATACTTTGAACTCTAAATTTGGGCTTTTATTTACCTGACATAATAAATTCACTTTCTTTGATAAACATTAACCCCATCATGCTGTAAAACGAAACAGCACACCAACGAGAAGCAAGACACGAGAAGCACTACTTTATTCCTTACAAAAATAGATTGCTTAACTTTTCTTGCTTATCATTGGTGTGCCCTTTCGTTTTACAGCAAGAAGCATTAAATTTAATAGAATTTACTAATTGATATATTATTAAACAAACCATCACTATTTTTTTCCATTTTTTAGTTATCAAAAGTTGCTATTAGATTTTGAGGTACATGCATTTGAACACGATATAAATAACTACATAAAAAAATTTATTTTTAACACATTTCGAAACAACATGTTTGGGATGTACCATAGCAGTGGTAAAACACATTATCTACATAGACTTTACATTTGTATGTTTTGGAGTATTCCCTTTAAGATAAGGCCAAAATTCATTATTACTTTACTTTATTATTACTATACTTTGGAAAGTAATATGTTAATTATTACATATTACCTATTCCTAAAAGTAATAATATTATATTACATATTACCCCAAAATAAAAGTAATAAGTTACATATTACTTTATTACTTTTATATTACTTTTTTGCTAAAAAGTCAACAAAAAAAAACACCAAAAAAAAGTAAAATTTTATGCAACAAATTTTAACTTTTCTTGACATATTCGTTGGTCTCCAAAGAAAAGTGTTTGATTACTCGGTGAAGTGAGATCCACACACAAACGAAACAAAATAGAATTTGAACACTACAAGGAGTTTATTAATTGCAAAAGATAAATTAAAGATTTAATTGATTTATTTAAAAAATGTTTTTCAAAGTAATATGTAATAAGTAACAACAAAAAAAAAATTAATATTACTAACTATTACGGGTTGGTTCTGTGAATAGGTAGAACCAACAATAAACACAACGACAAAAACTCTGATAGTAGAAAAAGCAGTGGTTTATCTTCGACATAAAGCTTCATTCGAATTCGAATAAGAAATATGGTAGAGAAAAGGTCATGTTGCTAAAAATAGAATATGTTGGATTTGTTCATAACAAAAACATGATATAGAAAAAGTAAAAAAAATTACATTTTCAGCTGTTCTTGTGTTCAAATAAAACTTATAGTCTTTTTCAACACTATAGTTTAGTGAATGTTGGAACCATTTGTCTTAATAGTCTAAGAGCTAGTGAACCATCTGACTAACCCGTTTCCCACAAAGCTAGAAAATTTTCAAGTGATGATTTATTATCAATCTATTAAAAAAATACCGTTCTGGCAGGGATCTCGCGGTTGCATCATTGTCCTTTAAATTTTTGAAATTGTAAAAAAAAACTTTTTTTTAACTTGCTCCCACAAGGATAAAATTTTAATATGTTGTAATTTACATATATTAAAGCGTAAAAAAATTGCCAGCTTATTTGGATGGTTGCAAGTATCTGCCAGAAGACAGCAAAGTTGTCATCGGGATGGTTATTCATGACATGTTTACCAAAAGGGTGAAATTTTGAGGGCATATTCTTTCCATAGGTTTAAAAGTATATCTTAACAGCCAGCCTATTCTGACGGTTGCACGTGTCTGCCAGACGAGCATTTAATAGCTATGACGTTTGATGGGAGTGCGAGCAAAACAGGCTTGTACGAGTTCTAATGTCAAAAATAGAGGATGCATCTATTTTGAAGGATATCTGAACATAGCAACAGATTGCAGCCAAATGATCATCCCTAAACAGTAGTAAACTTTTTGCTACTTTTAATTCGTTTAGTGTTGCTATTAACCATATTTCATTACTACTATTCTACATCTCGTACCAAAAGCGTACTATTTTCATGTCAAAACGCAAATGTTGGTAATAATAATTTGAAAAAAAACATTAAATTTAATGTATTTCTACTTTTCGACCATTGCACCATGTTCATTATTAGAATTCAATTTAATTCTCTTTCATATGTCAGTAGTAAATTTTATTTTTTTTTATTTTAAAAAAAAATTTAACAAAAATAATTACTTACTTACTAACTTACTTACTTACTTAGCCCTTTAACGCCGGCACCCAGTTTCCGTGGACAAAAGTGGATGAAATTTTAACCAGGTGCTAGTTTGAGGTCCACATTAACAAATAAATTTTTTTTTTGGAGGTGGATCCATCCAAGGTCATTTCCCAGCCTGTACTTTATAAAGTACAACCGGCGGAAGGGGTTACAATATGGTTCTATAAAAAAATTTTACATAAAGCTAATCTTCTATTTGCTTTTAGTTATTAGGTACATATTTTTTTTTTTTTTTTTATGTACATATGAATTAAACTTATAGAAACAAAATTTACAAAAAAAAACTTAATTATGATATTTGGCGAAGCAATCCCGTTTGATGAAAAGTGTTTTTTTTCCTACGGCGCACGACCACATGCTTCGTTGATGGCAGACAACACATCGAAGCTGTGATTCGTTCTTTACTGGAATGTGGCCACTTGCTTCTCTTTCTACTGTTGACGCTGGATGGCGCCTTTTTCTGGAAGCTGTAGCTTTCCCTTCAATTAAAATTTTACGAACGATTAAACGTCGGAAATTGAATTCAGGTTTATATTCGTCAGAGTCAGGATTACACAACATATATAATTTCCAAGCGTTGGTAATAGACACATCAATGAGCTATGTGAGTATCACCCACCACCATTTTTCCCCTTCAGAGCTATACGATAAGCATTCATGTTTTGATCAGCATTATCGACACCTCCCATATGAGAAATGTATGTTGCAAACACATTGACGTTGACGTCGATGGCTGTATGGTACAATCAGCATCTTCATTGTTGATGAATTCTACCTCAAAAAAAAAAACAAAACAAATTGGCCATTTCAACCATTGAAAGGACTTTGACCGAGTTTCTTTTGATCAATTGTGTTGTGTGTGTTAGGAAATGTAAGTGCACAATTGACCGAGAACTGGACCTACATGTTTTATGCCGACTCCAAACGGGTAAGGTGCATGTTCTCAAGAAGCTTTGCATGACATTTTTTACTCTCTGAGGTTTGCCATTTTCGGCAGAGAGGTGGTGACCGATCAGAAAAAAATGTTATTGAAAAAAACTTTTGCCGCGACTAGGGATCGAACTCGGGCTCCGAACATGCTAAGCCACACACTTAACCTGCATGCCATGGACACCACCTAATTCTACCTCAATAGTTCCAGGTAAATCAATTGGTAATTTGTCGTTGAACAAATCTTGGTCGTCGAAATCTTCCGAATCAGTCAATTGGTCTAATTCTGGTGGTATAATTATTATATTGTAAACAGACGATTCATTTTCCTACCCGTCGTCTTCTTCCAAGAGCGTTGTGACAGCTTCCTGAAGCCCCGTGAACTCCCTTCGGCCTTTAAAAACGTTTTTTGTGGATTTTGCGACATTGCCACTTTTTTCGATTTTTAGTACCTTTCTGCCGGTTGTACTTTATAAAGTACACCAAAATAAAAAAACAAATAAATTTTTATTTAGCGATATAGGATCATTACTATATATTTTTATATATTCATTCACTTCTTATCAAACGTATCACACACAAATTGTAAATAAAATCAAATCAGAAACATTTTATTTTTAAAGTTTTTTGAGCAGAAGCTACAAAAATTTGCGATTTGCAATTTCACTGTTTTGGCGCTAAAAAAAATGACACTTAAAGACTCTGGACCCGGCTGACAAAAATTAGTATGTTTACTATAACAGTTAGCTATAAGAAAATCCGAATATGAGCGCAAAATACTCAACGGTCTTGGGATAAACAATTTATATAGACTATATATTTTGCTGTACTTTATAAAGTACAACCGGCGGGAAAGGGTTAGGTGGCCATGTCAACACGTTGTCGGGTTACGGCCGACTTCATCAGCTCTCGCCAGGCGTCTCTGCTTTGCGCGCGCAAAGCAGAGTCTTCCTCTTCGTCGTCGACCCTCGGCTTTCGCCTCAAACACCTTTTTCGCTGGAGCTTCTTCATCCATACGAAAGACATGACCCAGCCAACGTAGTCGCTGAATTGTTATACGCTGGACTATGTCAATGTCGTCGTAGAGCTTGTACAGTTCGTGGTTCATTCGAATGCGATAGTCGTCGCCAACTCGAACAGGACCAAAGATTTTGCGAAGAACTTTCCTATCGAACACCCCAAGAGCGGCTGCATCTGCTTGCGATAACCCATGCCTCAGCGCCAAAGAGAAGAACAGGTATGATGAGCTTCTTGTAGAGTGTTAGTTTTGACGATCGAGAGAGGGCTCTGGAACCTAATTGCTTACTTAGCCCGTAGTAGCACCTATTAGCAATTGTTTTTTTTCGATTTATCTCCAGGCTGACATTGTTTTTGCTGTTTACGGCGGTGCAAAGGTATGTAAACTCTTTGAAAACTTCAAAGTTATATTTGCCTGCTGTAACATGGGAGCCTAGACGCCGCGCTTCCCTATTTGCAGAAAGCATATACTTAGTTTTGACCTCGTTCACCGTCAAACCCACTTTGGCTGATTCCTTTTCGATAGCGGCGAAAGCAGCATTTACATCTCTCTTGGTTCTGCCGATAATATCGATATCATCAGCATACGCAAGGAGCTGGACACCTTCGTAGAAAATGGTACCATTTCGATGTACACCTGCTTTTCGTAGGATCCCCTCCATGATGAAATTGAAGAGATCGCATAATAGCGGGTCGCCTTGTCTGAAACCTCGTTCGGTATTAAAGGTTTCGGGGAGGTCATTTCCTACCTTGACGGAGCTGCGTGTATTGCTCAACGTCATCTTGCAGAGCCTTATCAACTTTGCAGGTATACCGAACTCAGACATTGTTGCGTACAGGCAATCCCGAATCGGGCTATCGAACGCAGCTTTGCAATCAACAAAGAGATGATGTTTGTCGATTTGGTTTTCGTGGGTTTTCTCCAGGATTTGGCGTAGTGTAAAAATCTGGTCTATGGTGGACTTGCCAGGACGAAAGCCACACTGATAAGGTCCAATCAGTGTTATGGTATGCGGCTTCAATCTTTCACACAATACGCTCGAAAGAACCTTGTATGCGATGGAAATAAGACTGATACCTCGGTAGTTGGCGCAGATTGTCGGGTCTCCTTTCTAAGTATAGGACAAAGCACACTGAGATTCCAATCGTCGGGCATGCTTTCCGCTAGCCATATTTTGCTGATGAGTTGATGCATGCGCCTTATCAATTCACCGCCGCCGGTTTTAAAGAATTCAGCAGCCAGGCCGTCAGCTCCTGCGGTTTTGTTGTTTTTGAGTCGCTGGATAGCAACTTTAACCTCGTCGTGGCTATGTGGTGGAATTTCCACTCCATCATTGTCGATTGGTGGTGTCAGACTGCATTCTCCAAGGGCGGAATTGTTGGTACCGTTGCCTGCAAGCAGGTTGGAAAAATGCTGTCTCCATAATTTCAATGCGCACTGCGTATCTGTAACCAGATCACAATTCTCATCTCTACAAGTCTAAACAAAAATAATTATTGCAACATAATTTGGGACATCCTGTTGTCTAAGAACAATTATAAAAAATTCAGATCTTGTTACAATTCCCACAACTAACCGGTACGGCTGTGCGAACAATCGCCGAAAACCAAATCGCCCAAAAACGTAAAGTGAACAATAGCCCAAAAACATGTTTGGGCGATAGTTTCTTTGACAAATTTTGGGAATTCGTTTATAGTGAACAATCGCCCCATGAACAATCACCCAAAAATGAAAATGAACAATTGCCCAAAATATTATTTTAGGCGATTTTTCATTATGAACGATTACCCAAAAGTTTTGCCCAAAATTTTTTGGCGTTCGTTCACAATGTACGATTATCTAAATTTTTTGTTTTGGGCTATTGTACATTTTTGGAAATTTGGGCGATTGTTCATTATGAACAATCACCAAAAAACAGATGTCTTTTTGCCCAAAATGTGAAATTAATGATCGCCCAAAATATTTTTTTGGCATTCGTTCATTTTTGATTTTGGGCGATTTGGTTGTGGGCGATTATTCGCACACCCAACAGGTACAATGTAAAAAATTTTTTTTATTTCTTTTTCGACTAAAACTCTTATTTCGGACACTGCTATGTGAACTTTTGTTTTTCCGACCCGAAAACAAAAGTTCCCGAAAAGACCCGAAATTAAAAGTTTTTTCCTTAGGATGACATATGATGAATACTCGCTCAAAACCCAATCACCCAAAATCAAAAATGAAGGAATGCCCAAAAAATATTTTGAGCGATCATTCATTTCACATTTCGGGCAAAAAGACATATTTTTTTTGTGATTGTTCATAATGAACAATATAAAAAAAAAAAAATTTATTACTGAAATTAAATATTAATAATGAACATGGTGCAATGGTCGAAAAGTAGAAATACATTCAATTTAATGTTTTTTTTTTCAAAAAGCATTAATAATTTTTAGTATATTTTATAAAAAAGACATGTAAACAAAATAATTTAGAACACCCTTCTTTCTTCAAAAATTTAAAAAAAAAATAAGATCTTGTTTTAGTCCTCACAACTGAATACTTTTTTGAATGACCAGGGCTTAAAAACGTTCTTGCTAACGAGAAGTACACTGTAAAAAAAATGTATTTTCTCGGACAAAACTCTTATTTCAGACACCAGTACTTCAACTTTTTTTCAATCCGGTTTAATGTATCATCATGGTCTCGCATGGTATCGCATCATAGTTGTTTCAATGTTTTGATGAATGATGTTTTGTTTGAATTTGGCTTTAAAATAGGTATAATGGTACTAATTTTGTATGATTGTGGAATAAAGTTATTAAATATGTTATTATATAGCGTTAAAAGTCTGAGTTTTGTAGTTTTAGCGAGGTTTTGAATCATTGGATATGAAATACGGTCAGCTCCAGGTGTTTTTCCCTTAAGTTTCCTAAGAGACATTTCAAGTTCGATGAAAGTTATATCTTTTTCTAAAAGTTGGGCTTTAATATTTGAGATGTAATTGATGGAGGAAAGATTAATTGATTGCTTTTTTATTTGGAAGAGGGGAGGAAACTTGTTGTCTGAGGATTCATGAGACCAATGGAAGCAAAAACTATGTGCAATTTGTGGCGGGTAAGTGATGAATTCATTTGTAAGGGATGGAGAGGCTATGCTTTGAATATTGTTTAATTTATTAAGTCCACAAAAACGTCTAATGTTTGACCAAATTTTTCCTATTGGTGTGGTAGGATTTATTTCAGAAGTGAAATTGTGAATAGAAGCTCGTTTAGCATTTTTTACTTCACGCTTGAATCTGGCATTCGCTTTTTTATAGTTAAGAATATTTTCTGTGGATATGTGACGCTTCAGTAAATGCCACAGTTCAAGTTTTTTAGCTCTTAGAGTCTGTAAGTCATTATTCCACCAAGGGACATTATATTTTTGATTGTGGAGGAAAGATTGTGGTATAGCTTTGTTAGCGCTTTCTAATATTATTCGATGGATAAGTGCAGACTCTTTATTAATGTTTGCACTTTGTGGGCGTTCGGTATCAAACTTATTATTGAATTTTTGATATGTTTCCCAATTAGCTGATTGAACTTTGAAACGTGGCTTCGGTTTTTGAAAATTTCTGTATGTTGGAGAGAAACAGGATATTATGATTGGAAAGTGATCGCTGCCGAATAAGTCGTCTTCGATTTTCCAATCAGAATGTAAAGCTATATTCGGAGAGCAAAAGGTAAGGTCGAGGTGGGTTAGAGTGTTGTGGGTGCTGAGATGTGTAGGAGCACCATTGTTTATAAGAGTGAATGGGGATTGGTCTATAAATTGAGAAATTATATTACCTCTCTTGTTGTTCTTTGCTGAACCCCATTTTTGGTGCCAGCTATTGAAGTCACCGGTGATTAGACATGGGTGTGGTACGTTACTGTAAACGTTATGTAAGTTGTGGAGGTTAAAAGTTTTTGTAGGAGGGATGTAAGAACTAAAAATTGTAAATTTAGTTTTGTAGTATATAGTAGCAGCTATTGTGTCAAAGTCTTGATTGGAGTTGATTATTTCGTGTTGTAGTGTTTTATGTATGAGTAATGCTACACCCCCGTAGGAATTGTTGGAGGTGTTAGTTGAGTACATTTGAAAATTTATTGGGATGGGAACATTATTAAGGGAATGTAAATGAGTTTCCTGAAGTGCTAATATTTTTGGGTTATGTAGTCTCAAAAGTATTTGTAATTGATCGTAGTTATTAATATATCCATTAATATTCCACTGTATAACATTTAAGGCCATTGCTATAAATAAATAATGCAAATGAATAAGTCTAACATTATTGAGATCTAATTTTTACTATGTATATATTGCTTAGATAAATAACTGATATTTATGATATTAACAATAACAATATAGAAATACTGCTCAATTGCGCTGTTCGGCGGGCTCTCCCCGAGCGAGCTTTTGATGCTCTCTCACAAAATACTGTGAGCGGGCTTTGCAAATAAAAGCCCTATCGATGAGAGTCCGCCAAAAAACGAAAGTGGCAGCACATTAACAAGTTCTATTCATCGATCATAATGGAATCTTTGTTACTCTTAACATTTGGTTTGTTGCTAGCTTTGCTGCTACTTGATTTACTGTTTGTTTTGGTTTTTGCTTTCAGCTGAGTTTTCAATCGGTTACTGGTGTTTTTTGGGAAGATTTTGATTTTAGTTTCTGACATCATTTGTGCCATCAACGGTTCGTCTTCGGATGGGTTGATCGTGTTGTCGATATTTGCAATCGTATTATGTGTTAGTTCGTCATTGTTGAGGTTTTTTGTTGTTGACTCGAATTGTGGAATGTTGTTGCTGCAACTTGGTTGTGGTTCAACCTCGTTTTCACTAAATAGGTCTAGGAACGGATTGTGCTGTGTGCTAGGAGCTGATTTGAGCCTGTTTGCATATGATGATGTGCTATTTTGTTGACGATCATTGTAAATTTTCAAGGCTGTTTTTGCATCAGTTTTTTCCAAAGTTTTAATAGCCTGCAGCTCTTTGTGTTTGATAAAGATTGGGCACTTTTTGTCAAAAGCGTTGTGGTTTTTATCAGTCATGTTGTTGTCTGTACAGTTTACACAATTTGTTTTTTTTACGCACGTTTCATTAAGTTCAGGGTTTAAATGATCTTGCTCTCCACAATTGGAGCAGAGTTTTGTGCTCTTGCAAAATCTAAATGTATGTCCGAGTCGTAAGCATGTCTTACACCGCAATGGAAGGGGGATGTAAGGGCGAACGTCAGCTTTTTCGTAGCCAATATTGATGTTGTTTGGAGATGTTGGGAGTGCAAATGTCAAAATGATAAGGCCGGTCTCTTTTAGTATATCACCGTCTTTTTTAAGAATTTTTTTCACTTCTGTTACATTTTGTTGCTTGAGTTCGTTTAAGATGTCTTCTTCGGGTATATCTCTTAAATCATTTGAGTAGACGACGCCTTTAGAGTAGTTGAGTGTTGTATGTTCACTTACGTCAACGGTAATTGATTGGCCGAGTGATGTTAGTTTTATTAATTTCATGGCTTGTTATATTTTTTGTTTTAATTAGTAAAGTACCGTTACGGAGTTTTTTGCAGTTACAACCTCGCCTCCACAGACGTTGTCAATGCATTTTTTTATTAGAAATGGGGAAATGTTCGCGAGTGTGTTGTTGTTGTCTTTTCTTGACATTATTAAATATTTAGGTCCGGGATTAGTTAATTTTAAAGTTTTTGATTTGTCTATGCAAAGCAAATTTTGATTGGTCATGTCGGGTGGCTTATTCATTATTAGGCACTTAAGTGTCACTAATTGCTTAAAGTTTAAGTTTTATTTATTAAACACTCTCGTTTTTTTTTTTATTTATTAAGTGTTTTTAATTAAATGTATAACAAAAAGAAAAATGTGAGTTGATGATAGATCGGAAAATGATCGCTTGTTAGCTTGATTACCGCGTTCACTAAACGCGGTATTTGAGGGACGATGTTTACTCGATGAGAGAAAGCACAGAACTGTGTTGCGTTATTATATTATAACCAACATTTGCGTTTTGAAATGAAAATAGTACGCTTTTGGTACGAGATGTAGAATAGTAGTAATGAAATATGGTTAATAGCAACACTAAAAGAATTAAAAGTAGCAAAAAGTTTACTACTGTTTAGGGATCATTTGACCGCAATCTGAACATAGCACCTTCAAAATAGATGCATCCTCTATTTTTGACATTAGAACTCGTACAAGCCTGTTTTGCTCATGATACAATAATTTTATAAAGTAGTCCAGACATTTGACGTCTTCTCCCAAAAATGAAATTTCATACCCTTAGTTGAATTATTACAAAAGAGAGACTTTTTGACGACATCACAGGCACTCAGTTGTACAAAAATCATACTATTCCGTAGTACAATTTAGAAAAAAGTACTTGCGTTCACTACGTTTTAAAATACTTTTTTATTACGAATAAAAAGAAAAGACGTATTCACGATTCGGTGCAGTTGCCAGTGTAGTTGAGGAGTTGTACAGTTACGTACATTGAAAAATTGTACAGCTTTGAAATAGTGATGCAACATTTAAGAGTTTAAGGGCCAGTTTCACCAACTATTAACTATACTTAGTTAAACTTAAGTATAAGCTATGAAAATGCATTTCATTGACCATACTTAAGTTCAACTTAAGTATGAAAAATGCTTAACTAAAATTATACTTAAGTCGTCGACAGCAAAAAGCTGATTATAGTTTGCAAAACAATTTTGAAATTGTGAAAACTTACAAATTGCGCACGTAGAAGGTATATTAAAATCACAAAATATTAATAACACAAAATTAATAGCACAAAGAAAAAAACGCGAGTTAATTAATAACGAATTAAAAAATATTTGACAATTTATAACAACTTTTATGGCCATAACAAACTTAATTAAGGGCCAGTTTCACGACCATTAGTTAACCAATTGGTTAACTAACTAAAAGCTGTTAGTTACTATAACTTTTCGTGATTTGGGTTTCACAATGCTAAATAGTGCTAATAGTGCAATGCTAATAGTTAACTAATGGCAATTGTGTAAACAAAATAATAAATAATGCAACACTGTATAAAACACATGTTTTTGTTAGAGGGATTTATACAGTGAAACTAGTCGCATGAGACTGTCAAAAGTGAGGGTGCGCAGTATGAAACGAAAATGAAATGAAAAGTCTCTCGGGCTGTGATTTAATGAAACTTTTTGACGTTATACTTTCATTTTCGTCGTTGACTGAATTTTCAGAGCAAAGTCTCTGCAACTCAGTTTAATCATGTAATTTGAAGATAAAACTTGAAAAGAGAACTTCAGAAAATCTCATGCGATTAGTTTCATTGTATAAATCCCCTCTTATTTGCTTTAATACTTTTCTTTTGCGCAAGGGACAAAATAAGGGATGCAACACAAAGTGCAAACGCGAGATGTCCTAATTTTTCACAAAAATACATTTATTTTCTTTTGGAAATTGTTAGTATACATAAACATAGTCCGAATTGCTATCAATACCGTAATTCCAATCGGAATCCATCATTATTTGTTTCACGTTTCTATTGTTGCTTTTTTCTATTACATAAATCAGCTGTTAGTTAACTTATGGTTTAAACCACCACCAGTGGTGGCTTAATCTCTAGTTAACTTTGATTGTGAAACTCTAATCTGTTAGTTAACCTCTGGTTTTTGTTTCAAATTTTGGCCTTTTTGAACGGCCCTCCAACATAGAAAACATTATTCCTTTTCATCGTTCTGCACAAGCAGCAGCCGCTCAGTGTCCTGAATATGGCAAGGTATCTGTCGAATTTCAATATCGTCCAACAAATCTCCAGAAACAGCTAACTTTTCTATGGTTTCTTTCGCTATGGAAGAAGTGTACGGTGGTTCCGTGAAATATTACTCCCAGTCAACCATATCGAAGTACTTTTCGCAATTGAACGCAATGTTTGGTGCCTTATAAATGCGAATTTCTCCATAATCTTCTCTCGCATTATTGGGTGCTTGCAGTATTTTCTTGAACCCCAGTTGTCGCGTTTCTTGATCTTCATCAAATATCATCGCCAAAATGATGTTTTCAGGATGTGCAAAATAAAAGTTTTTGGTACACGTTCTCTCGATAACGCTGCGATACTTTTGCGGCAAGTATTTGGAGTACTTGATAAGATTGAAAAAGAGAACGCTGCCGCTAGTTATCCTTCTTTAGTTTATTAATTTGTTTAGAGTTGGAACTTTACTTTTCATATTCCACTTGTGCGATAAATTTTCATATTCTACTTGTGCGATAAAAATTTGTTTGCTTTAATTCACCTCTCAATATGAATTGGATTTATATTTTCATGACATTTTAGTCATTTGAAATGGTAAATCAAGTTTTTGATATTTTAAATAAAAATAAAATAATATAACCAATAATTAAATAAAATAAATAAAACATTATAAAATAAAAAAAAAATATAATAACAAATAATAAAATAAATAATATAAATAATTGACTTTAACTGGTGATAAGTGCAACAATAGAGAAAATGGCTTTTATTTTGGGAAACCCATGTATTTTATATGATAAAAAATTACCAACAGAGGCAGATGTTTTACGAAGGCTAAAGCTTGCTTTCCAAGAGGCTGCCGTGGAAGACAAAAAAAGGTATCCATTTTCGAAGTTTTCAAGTGCTGTCGCATTGGATATTCAAGACATTTGGAACAAAACTGGAATACCAATTTTGAAGTTCAACACCATTGTTTGGAAGGTGAACAAAATTATAAATTGCTACCAAGACAACATTAAGCACAAGAACCGTGAAGAATTACAGGAAGTGGTTGCAAAATTTAACAAAACACTCTTTGATATCGCGAGTTGTAAGTGCGAAGCGTTAATGTGCAACTGTACACCAAATAAAAAAATTCAGGAAAACAAATTGAGTTTCTCCTTGATCAACGTGGTGAACGAAAATGTACAATTTCTTCAGGTATTATTGCTGATCTTGCTGGAACGGATTCTGTACATCTCTGGTCTGATTTTCAAACAGCCATGACGGACGTGGAATCCAGTTACAAGTATTTGTCGAGCACGAGCGCTCAAAGCTCACCACAAAGAAATCGAATTAATAAATCGTATATTCTGCCGCCTAGATGCTTGCCAAACTTTGCACTTGAATGCGACCGTTATAGAACGTCACATAGAAAAGCCGCAGCATTAGCATCAGCGCTCATCAATGATCTCTCTGCGATACTAAACTTATCACTGACGAACGAAACCGGCAAAGCTATAGTAATTGACAAGAACAAGGTTGTCAGAGAACGCGATGCTAACAGATCACTTATTGTTAAACGAAACCTCTGTTCATCAAATCTAAAGGCATTCTCTTTTGATGGACGCAAGGATCAAACGATGGCTCAACACAAAACTTCTGATGGAAAATATCATCCACGCAAAATTGAAGAAACGCATGTCACAATTCTGAAACAGCCGAAGTCTATTTTTTTTGGGAGTTTTGTCAGTAGCAACTTCGTGCAACTTCGAGGGAAATCGGGAAAGAAATCATGACATTTTTCCAGGACGAAAACATGGAACTTTCCAATTTGATTGGCGTTTGCTCTGATGGCGAAAACAAAAATACTGGCTGGGAAAATGGCATCATACGTTTTTTAGAAGAGTCTCTTGAAAAGCCTTTACATTGGTTCATATGCCTACTTCACTTTAATGAGCTGCCATTCAGGCATCTTTTTTCTCATATTGAAACATCAGCTACCACAGGGCCAACAACAGCTTCGGGCACGATCTTTAATGCACTGTCAAATGTTGACATTCCTGTAAGTGTTCTATAAAAATTCCTTTGTTGTTTTTTTATTGTTAATTTCCTATTGTTGTAATATAGATCGTACGATATGCACCAATTCCGTTTGTTGATAATAGCATGCCACCAAATATTGATAATATTGCCACAAGTACAGATCAGAAATATTTGATCGATATAGCAACAGCAGTATCGACCGGTTTCTGTCCACCATCATTAGCAAATAAAGCACAAGGACAACTGCACCACGCTCGTTGGTTGACGCTTGCAGAGTGCTACGTTTATATGTTGCAAAAGAAAAGCCGTCGCGGAAATTTATTGATATTGTAACCTATATAATGCGAGTTTATGTGCCAATATACTTCGGTATAAAGTACAGCTACGCGGTCACTCGCGGCAGCGTTCACTTTTTCAATCTTATCAAGTACTCCAGATACTTGCCGCAAAAGTATCGCAGCGTTATCGAGAGAACGTGTACCAAAAACTTTTATTTTGCACATCCTGAAAACGTCATTTTGGCGATGATATTTGATGAAGATCAAGAAACGCGACAACTGGGGTACAAGAAAATACTGCAAGCACGCAATAATGCGAGAGAAGAGTATGGAGAAATTCGCATTTATAAGGCTCCAAACATTGCGTTCAATTGCGAAAAGTACTTCGATATGGTTGACTGGGACGAATATTTCACGGAACCACCGTATACTTGTTCCATAGCGAAAGAAACCATAGAAAAATTAGCTGTTTCTGGAGAATTGTTGGACGATATTGAAATTCGACAGATACCTTGCCATATTCAGGACACTGAGCGGCATGTTAAGCTCGTCACAGAGGCGTCAGTGGGTGCTGCTTCTGCAGAACGAAGAAAATGAATAATGTTTTCTATGTTGGAGGACCGTTCAAAAAGGCCAAAATTTGAAACAAAAAGCGATTTTTAGTCCTTTACAGGATCAAAAAAAAATTGCTGTCCTTACATGGTTAATGCCATGTTCACACAGAGAGTTTAGTTTGCGTTTCCAGTACAAAGTTGCGTTTTGCCCTTAAACTCAATTTAAACGCTGGCGTTTCCAGTACAATTTTGCAGGAGAAAACGCAACTAAACACAACTTGCTTTCTACGTTTACCACAACTCAATTTGATACATGCCTAAAAGTATGCTAGTGTTTGATAAAAACCTTCGTTCAGTTAGATTTTAGCTGTGTTCGATTCGATTGAACGATAAAAAATGCCAACAACAGCTGATTCTCAATTGTGCAAGTTTCTATTTGTATTTTATTTTTAACAAAAATAAGCCAAAAAACAAATAAAATAACTTGGGAAAGTATAGAAGATGAGGGTTTCTCATCAGTCAGTCAGTATGGGCCGTAAAAAGCTGAGTTTTTAGCGAAATTCCAAAAATTGGCGATCATTTCAATCCACCGTAAACTCAATTCTGCCGACGCACCTCTGTGTGAACAGCTGGATTTAAACTCAAACGAAACGCAAACTAAACTCTCTGTGCGAACATGGCATAACTGTAGTTGTTTCAAATAATACGTTACTTTTGCATTAAGCAAACAAAAAAAAAAAAAGTTAAAAATACTTTCATACAAAAAATAAAAACATATCAAATATTAAATAACAAGTAGATTCACTTTGAAAAAAACTGTTAAATCTCGTCAGAGCATTTGTCAACAGGGATGAAAATTTGCAGTTCTGTGTTTTTATATGAAAGGAATTGATTTATATGCTTGATTTTCTTTTTAAATCAACCATTAATGGGTCTCCAGTACAAAAGTTGATAAAAAATGCACAAAAATGCATTTCGGGGGACGCCAAAATTGGTTTAAATAAAAAAAAAGTACACCAATGGAAAGGATTTTTCAAGTACTATTTTATTTTGGTACCGGAATTGGGGGTCAGATTTTCGATACACTCTATTGTATGTTAAATTATATAATAACTAGTTATTTACCGTCAAAAATGACGGGCCCGGTTTTAATAAAAAAAAAAACATGAAATATTGACTTTTTAAGCTGAATTAGAAATCAGCGATGGTTACGTATTCGATTTTAAACTGTGCAAACAACCATTTTTAGTTCAAAGTATTTATAAAATACCTTAAAGTAAAAACAGAAACCATAGTAGGTACGACAGAATAAGTTTGAACATTTTTATAAAACTGAAAATTTCAAATGAAAAAATATGAAAAGTTTTGAAGTTTCAATAAATCAAAAACAAAAATGCCTAAAAATATGCAATAAAATTTTTCAAAAAAATCAAGCGTTCCGCACTCACATTTTACGGAATTATGTTATAGTAATAATAATACATATTTACAAAGTTAAAATTTAGAAATAAACTGTGGATTTAGTGTTTTTTTACATAAAAAACAGTCACTTTAAATTTGGACGATTATAGCTTCGCTAAAACAAAAGATACAAAATTTGGCGATATTTCGTTTGATAATCTCTTAATAATAGCTCCGCTACAACACATAAGACAATAAAAGTTGATATACCGTTGGACCGTTTCATATCTTCTCTAAAATACAAAATTTAATTTTTTATCTTATGGTGTGTTGTTTAAATTCTGGATTAATAAAACTAGACAAGTGTAAAACACCCTGTATCTTGAAAATCCTACCACAACAGTAAAAATTGAGTACAGATTTGAAATCAGCGTTGAAAGCTCATATAGAAATTATTTTGGGTTTTCCGGATCCTACTTTTTTAGACTAGTATTATTTATTCAAGCATGTCTGAATTTTAAAGCACTGCTATTATTTTGACCGCAACTGTATGTATTTACAAATTTGAAAATAACATTGAAGTGTTTTTGAAGTGAAACTTCTTTGGCGGCAAGCGAAATTTCAAGGTCTCTTATTCGTGACGCTTGCGTAACATTTTCAATTTATTTGAAAATTTTCAAGGTAGCTTTATTCGTGAAGCTTATATAAATGTCAAAAGCAAATTTTTATATGAAAAATTTCCACTACCAATCATAAAAATTTGACTGTCAAGCATCGAATAAAAGTCTGACACTTTAGCGCTGTGATATATTGATGCTGCCAAAAAGGCAAACAAAATTTAATTCATACGCGAGTTACGTCACAGACTCCATCTATTTCATTTGAGTACAAAATATAAATTAATCAATTTCGCTTTTAAGTTCTTTGTTGCAACGTTAACTAAAACCCTACTTCCTCAACAATGTTTCATTTATTACCTAACGAATTTTGTGTATTCTGCAATTCAAAAAATGAGAATTAATGTTAACACTGCAACAAATTTCATTCAACGCAAATAATTTGAGAATAATCATAAGCAAGTCAACGGAAAACCAATAACGAAAGATATCAATAAGTTAATTTTAAGAGTTCATAAATAAAGTTTACATTGAAGTAAGACGACGTCTTTTATTTAATCGGAAACTTAACAACAATCGTATTTGACGCAGTCGGCACCTACCATTCAGAAGATAAGTAGAAGGTCTTGCAAGACCTAAGTTTTCAAGATAAGTCGCAAAGAACTCGTGAAAAAAATTTTGTAAATAACTTTCAAAAGTTAAAAAGTCCCAAAGGACTAGTGAAAAAAACTTATCTTAAAAGTGCAAAAGAACTAGTGAGTGAATACTAAACAATACTAAACTAAACAAAATATCAATGCCGGAACAAACCAGAAACGACTACTGAGGAGAAAAACGAATCCAACGGATCAAATATAGCTTTCACGTTTACTGCAAACGATCTTATCAAAGAAGCCCAATGTATCCATGAATTCCATGCTGACGGAACTAATGCATTGATGTCCTTCTTGAGGGAAACTGAATCCTTATACCAATGTAAGAAAGCAACATAGCAACAAAGCACTACGTTTTTAACAAAATTCTGCTCAACAAAATTCAAGGACCCTTAGATGTCATTAGAACATTGGGACTAAATGCAGAATGGAAGGACCTAGGAGATCCTGATACAGAATTTCGGTGCCAAAGAAACATAACACAATTTATACCAGAAGGTATTCGCCGCAAAAAATTATAAAGTAAGTAATAACTTTTTATCTTAAGAATATTTTATCAAAACTAAATGAGATGAAACTTAATGACCTATTGAGTTTCGCCCAAAAAATAACGTAAGCAAGCGTTGTACTCAAAGTATTTTTAAACAATATCGATGCAAATTTAGCTTCAGTCATTGTAAATAGGAATATACAAAACATTAGGGAAGCGTTTAATTTATAAGAACTCCAAAGAGAAAATGTCCAAAATATAGACAACATTTTTTTAACAATGCACAAGTTCCACGTCAAAACCCAGGACAGGCATACCAAAAGAGACATAATTTTTTTAATAATGCAGAAGTTTCACGACAAAACACTGGACAAACATACCGAAATGGACATCATGTTGAAAGAAGACAAGAAATAAATAATTTCCAGCACGTGCCAATTCATGTAGACCATCTAGAGCTCGAAGACGTAAATTTTCACTTGGAGCCAACACTACAAATTTACCGATAGTAGAGGCAACAAAAGGCAACGATAAAATCTTATGTCTTATCGACTCCGGATCCACCACTTCACTACTTAATGACAGTTTATTACCGAAATATCCACGAACCTTTTCAAAAATACCTACAAAATGTAGAACCATTAATAATATAGTTCCAATCTCGCATGAATTAATAACCGAACTTCCTAAGGAATTCTGCAAAAAAACATGGAAACTAATTAAATTTCAATAAGAAAAACCCTTTGATACAATCATTGGACAAAATATTTTAAAACCTCTCGGTGCTATTATAGATATGAAAACAAATACTGACCATTAATAGTAACTCAATCAAATTTTTCGGGTCCTGCCCTTATCATTTCGAAGAAATACATCAATTAGAGACCGCTGATAGTGACAGTTTTGAATATAATGAACTTTATAAAAACCTTAATCTTGAAGAATGAAAATATTTAACCCAATTCGAGGCAACAAATAGAAACCTTTTTTTAAAGAAGGTGATCAGCTCACCAGCACATCCACAATTACTTACTTACTTAGGTGGCCATGACAACCCGTTGTCGGGTTACGGCCGACTTCATCAGCTCTCGCCAGGCGTCTCTGCTTCGCGCGCGCCGTCTCCAATCTCTTTCACCAAGCACGGTAAGGGCTTCCTCGGCCTGGTCAATCCATCGGAGGCATGGTCTTCCTCTTCGTCGTCGTCCCTCAACTTTCGCCACAAACACCTTTTTCGCTGGAGCTTCTTCATCCATATGAAAGACATGACCCAGCCAAATTAGTCGCTGAATTGTTATACGTTTGACTATGTCAATGTCGTCGTAGAGCTCGTACAGTTCGTGGTTCATTCGAATGCGATAGTCGTCGCCAACTCGAACAGGACGAAAGATTTTGCGAAGAACTTTCCTCTCGAACACCCCAAGAGCTGCTGCATCTGCTTGCGATATCCCATGCCTCAGCGCCAAAGAGAAGAACAGGTATGATGAGCGCCTTGTAGAGTGTTAGTTTTGTCGATCGAGAGAGGGCTCTGGAACCTAATTGCTTACTTAGCCCGTAGTAGCACCTATTAGCAATTGTTATTCTTCGCTTTATATCCAGGCTGACATTGTTGTTGCTGTTTACGGCGGTGCCAAGGTATGCTTACTCCTTGACAACTTCGAAGTTATAATTGCCTGCTGTTACATGGGAGTCTAGACGCCGCGCTTCCTTATTTGCAGACAGCATTTACTTTGTTTTGCCCTCGTTCACCGTCAAACCCACGATAATTTCGATAATTTCGATATCATCAGTATACGCAAGGAGCTGGACATCTTTGTAGAAAATGGTACCATTTCGATGTACACCTGCCTTTCCTTTAAACAATTTAGCAGCGAGGCCGTCAGCACCTGCAGCTTTGTTGTTTTTGAGTTGCTGGATAGCATTTTTAACCTCGTCATGGCTAGGTGGTGGAATTTCCACTCCATCATCGTCGATTGGTGGTGCCAGACTGAATTCTCCAACGGCGGAATTGTTGATATCGTCGCCTGCAAGCAGATTGGAAAAATGCTTTCTCCATAATTTCAATGCGCACTGCGTATCTGTAACCAGATCACCATCCTCTACAAGTTGATGTTCCGGGCTTGAAACCTTGGGTTAGACGCTTAACCTGCTGGTAGAATTTGCGATCATCCTTCTTGCCCTGGTACACCTTAATTTTTTCTCGCTCACGCTATTTTTGCTCTCTCTTTTTTACGTCTGAAAAGGAATCTCTCTTCCTTCCTCTTATCGCGATAGTTGTCGTGCATATTTTGCTGCTGTCGCGTCAGGACACTCCTGGTCATACCATTGGTTGCGAGGTTGCGGGCGCCGAAAACCAATGACTTCTTCAGCAGCAGTGCGCATGGAGTGGGATATATGCGCCCAATGTCCGCCAGCGTCATCTAGGCAAGAGTAAGGTTGGTTGAGCTTAACCGAGAGTTGAGCGGAGTAGGCCTCGGCGGTCCGTTGTGATAGCAGCTTATCGACATCAAGCTTTCGTTGCACACCTGTGCGTACATTCTTCGCATTGCACAATCGCATGCGGATCTTGGCTGCAACAAGAAAATGGTCGGAGTCAATATTGACCCCCCGAAATGTGCGCACATCCAGTACACTTGAAGCGTGCCTTCCGTCGATCACAACATGATCAATTTGGTTTCGCGTTTTTTGATCCGGGGACAGCCAGGTTGCCTTATGGGTATCGAGGTGTTCGAATCTGGTGCTACTTACTACCATGTTTCGCGCCACGGCGAAGTCGATCAGTCTTAGACCGTTGTTCGAAGTGGTCTCATGGGGACTGAACTGACCGACAGTTGAGCCAAAGATGCCTTCTTTTCCTACCTTCGCGTTAAAATCGCCGAGAACTATTTTCACGTCATGGGCCGGGCAGCGATCATACAAGTCCTCTAGGCTCGCGTAGAAGGTGTCCTTGACAGCATCGTCCTTTTCCTCCGTCGGGGCATGTGCGCAAATTAGGCTTATGTGGAAGAATTTAGCCTTGATGCGGATTGTCGCCAGCCTTTCGTTCACAGGTGTGAACCGAGAAACAAAATGGCGTAGTTTCCGACTTACGATTAATCCGCATCCAAATTCGCGCTTCTCCGTATGGCAGCTGTAGTAGATATCGCAATCTGCTCTCTTGGAGCAGCCTTATCCTTTCCAACGCATCTCCTGGATGGCGGTGATGTCATCCTTTATTATTTCGAGGGTTCCGCCAGTTGGACAGTGGCACCTTCCCTATAAACGGTCCGTTAGTTTCCTTGCATAATATTATTTTTACAAGGAACCCTTTATTTATATGAAAAATTACAATATTTAAGGTCCCAGCGCGGTAACAACCTAGTTCAACCTAGACATGCCTGCTTATCATCGGAACGGCAGTTAATAAAATACGTCTTTGGAACTCGCTTCTATCCTATTTACAGCGTATTTGCAATGCAACCACGTTTATATCTAAGCTATCAGATTATCTGTCTTCTCTCTAATTTAAGCTATTGCTTTTTTCTCTTTCTTAATTTATTTACTTCTTTTTTCATTTCTTCCACAGTTGTATTTTTACTTTTGTCATATTCGACATAATTTGATATTTGATAAAATTTTGAGTTTTGTTTAAGCTTAGCTTCAATTGAAATTGAAAAAAAATAAATTTATTAAGAACTTTAAATTCTTTTTGGCAATAAAAGTAATGAGATTTTAGATGTTGATTATCTTTATGGCATCTAAGATTCTTATCAGATTTATTCATCCTGTTTTTCAAATAACAGAGTCTTTTATTGAACCATATCGATCAATAGAGGCACATGATGTTGTGTACTTTTAACAATTTCAGACGATGGATAATCAAGAGCAACAACAAATTCCATATCAGCATAAATTAAGTCTAAGATGCGTTCATGACCATTATAAATATTATTTATTTGAACCAAATCAAATTGAGAAAAGAACTCAATTAAAAGCTCATCAGTCTTAAAAATTATATTGAGGAGCAAAAGATCATCACAAACTGACTTCCATATTAAAAAAAAAAAAAAACAAATCGGCCATTTCAGAGTTACCTTTTTAAAGATATGCGCGTAAATATGAAATTGCAACATACAGTGTTGCGCAAAACAAAAGCAACAAAATGTACTCCAGACTATAAATACATAATTTTCATAAAAACAAAATATTTAAAACAAAGCTTACTATTTATTTTCACAGAGGTATTATTAAGCTATAAAACCAATACATTACAACAACAACAATTGCGTTTAAAACAAACATGAAAAAATGTACAGCAGAGTCGGAATTCACTTGCGCAAAACAATAGCAACAAAGTAGAAAAAGAAGAGAAAGAAGAGAATAGATTTAAGAAGAATGCGATCTAGCGGTACTTTTACAATGTTTTTGAGCAGCTGCTGTAAAATACTTTCAATTTGTGCAGTATTTGATTCAGTTTGTCAACGATCTTTGCATATTAACGACGTTAAGAAAATGGCGAGGGAAAAGTTTGGAGAAAAATTAAAAAGTGAAATAATTAATGACTTTTTAAGTGGTATGAAGCAAGCAGAGATAGCAAAAAAATTTAAAATTAATAGATCGTGCATTTGCCGGTTGATAAAGAAGTATCGGCAGACAGGAGAAGTAAAAACTAAACATTCAGGTGGTAGACCTCGAAAAACTTCAACTCGGACCAACCGTGAAATTGTTAAGATGATAAAAAAAGATCCGTTTATTTCGTCCAAAATAATTGTAACATCTTTAAAACTGAATATTCATCACAGTACAGTACGAAGACGGGCTGTAGAAAACAATTTAAAAAGTTACAGACCAGCCAAAAAACCATTGCTTACAAGAAGGCATGTAAAAAATAGGTGAGTTTTTATTTTAAGTGTAATGCTTTATTATATTAATATTATTTCTTCGGAAAAGGTTAAAATTTGCTCAAAGACATCGCAAGTGGTCAGTAAATAAGTGGAGGACAGTACTGTTTAGCGATGAATCTAAATTTAATCTAATTCAATCGGATGGAATGCAGACCGTCAGGCGACACAGAGGACAACGTCTTAAAACCAAGAACATCCTCGTCACTGCAAAGCATGGTGGTGGAAATATAATGGTGTGGACATGCTTTTCGGCTCAAGGACCTGGTCCATTTCATAAAATAGATGGAATAATGAACGGTGAGGGTTATCGAGCCATACTAGAACACCAAATGCTACCCCATGCAGAGTGGAATATGCCACTTGGATGGGTGTTTCAACATGATAACGACCCGAAACACACATCGAAAGTGGCAAAGGAGTGGCTAACAAACAATAGGATTCAAACTCTTGATTGGCCGGCACAATCACCTGATTTGAATCCTATTGAAAACCTTTTTGGCATCCTTAAAAGGAGAGTGGCAGGGCATCGGTTTTCCAACAAAGAGGAGCTATTCAACAAGTTGAAAACTGAGTGGGAAAACCTTCCGGAGGATTGTTTTTATTCATTAGTTGCCTCGATGCCAAAAAGGTGCGAAGATGTTATTAAAAACAAGGGCGGATACACAAAATATTGATTTTGTTGCTATTGTTTTGCGTAAGTGAATTCCGACTCTGCTGTACATTTTTTCATATTTGTTTTAAACGCAATTGTTGTTGTTGTTGTAATGTATTGGTTTTATAGCTTAATAATACCTCTGTGAAAATAAATAGTAAGCTTTGTTTTAAATACTTTGTTTTTATGGAAATTATGTATTTATAGTCCGGAGTACATTTTGTTGCTTTTATTTTGCGCAGCACTGTATATGAAAAATTAAAACGGTTAAAATAAAAATTATTTTTATTTCTATTTCTTCTCAAGTTCGAATATTACGTGCATATCTTTAAAACGGTAACTATTTCGGTAAAAATGTTAAGGACAGTTTAGAAGAAAATTTTTGGATCTATAATTTTCATCTGAATGATTTTACGCTAGGGCTTACATTAACGAAGTTACCATCTTTGGTAATCTTTGAATCCGAATATCTTTGGATGCGCATGTGGGCATTTCCGCAGAAAAGTCTGACGTGACCAAAAAATTAAAAGTAAACCAACATTTTTTTTTACTTGTATTATTAAAGAGAAATATTCAAAATTAATTTAATTAAAGAGCTCAAATTTTTCCCATGTTGCGATGGCAAGATATCGGGCTACCAAGTTAAAGATAAAGTTTTGGTCAGTTTCGTATATTTCTATGAGCATTTTCTACTTACAATTTCCATTTATAAGAGTAATTGTGCAATTGCACTCTTATGCACAACTTTTGCTACAACAACAACTAACCGCAAAATAAATGCAAAAGAGCAAACAAATATCAATTAACGGTAAAATTTTGATTTGCTTTTAATGATATTCTGAGGTAACGTCACGCCAGACAAAAAAGCATTTAGTGCTATTTTTTCTACGCTGACGTTCAAAAGTGCGAGAAATTTTGCATTTTAATAAAGTTAAGTAAATTGTGTAAAAAAAATCGTTAAGAAGAAAAACCGTTACTTTTATATTAAATTGGAAAAGTGACTAACGTCACGCCACATTGCTCGACGTTTGCCTGATTTCGTTACTGAATTTGGTATTTGCAGGTATTTTAGTGGAATTTTTTTCAACTTCTCCTGGTCGATGGGGTAGGAGTTAAAAAAATATATTATATAATAGCTAAACTTTATGTTTTATTTACGTCAAATATTTTTTTTAACAAATTTTAACTTAAAATGTTCCGATGGAAATTTAAGTAACGTAACGCCAGTAACGTCACGCCAGATGACTAAGCCTAATAAAAAAAACCGAGAAAAGATTTTTTTAATTTGATAAATAGCAAAATAAACTTATATTATTTTAAATTCTTCCAAATAACTACGCAAATATAAAAAGAATTTTCTAAAACTTAGACTTCTTCTTTCTTTTTTTAATTTTTTCGTACATAACGCCAGTTTGGAAATGCCCATATGTTATTGTTGAGATCTTTTCAAAGGTGGGTTATTTTATTTTACTTAAGGTGTATGCAAAAATTCAGCAAAATCTGATTGCTTTTGAAGAAAAATAAAAAGTAACTGAACTATTGAAAATTTTTTTTTTTAAAAAAGCCCTGTTTTCGAAGAAAATATTAACCCCCTTACGTAACTTTTAGAGCAAAAAATGGTCTTAAAAAATTAAAGAACCATCCATTGCAAATATTAAGATGCAGTTACTAAATAGGATTTGAATTTAGTTTAAGAGTTATAAGAAAAAATTTGTGAAATTTGACCTTGAATTTCTCTCTCATTTGACCTAATCCGATAAAACTGAGTATGAGGGCATATTATATAGACTATACACTGCTAGAACCCATTGAGATATTTGAGGTTATTTCAATTGACCCTTAAATTGTCGCACAGTGTTATCAGTAAGCCAAGAGTCGGGAAACATTAATAGCATCACTTTCTATCCCTAACGAGCGACTCAACGAACGAGTACTAGGCGAACGATGTTGTGTTCCAATTGAAATCTGTATTTCTAACGAACTTGCTCGCCAACCCTTACGGCAAGCTTATGCTTCTTACGTCTTTTCAAACTGTTATACAAAGAAATTAGTCAAATTCAGCATTTCTAGATCAAACATTTCCGAAGTTTTTTGAATTTTTTCTATTTTCTTAACTTTGGCTTTGTTTTTGGTTTGTTGGCAATGCTTTTGTTCAGTTTGTTTTTATTTAAAGACAGCTGTTCTTGTTTATATTTATGTTTGTTTGACAAACAACAAAAATTATTTAATTAAATTTTTTGTCTGTGAAAGTATCAAGTTGTTCAAATCAAATGTATGCAGCGATTGCAGTTATATCTATTGACCAGGTTGATTGAAGATTGTTAAGGAAAAGTACAAAGACGAAAACTGCGAATTACCTTACAAATGTTCTGGAGCTAGCAGACGCTGAGTAAGTTTTTAAATACACGTATTTTCAAGTGCCTTCACTGCCTTTGGCCACTCTACGGGTAGCTTTACGCTTATCGAGCCAAAGGCATCTACACGAAGAGCAGCACTCGTGATATTATCCATTTTCAACAAATGTTTATCAACGAGCGCTGCACAACGGTAACATAAAAGTGTTCGTGTGAAATTGAAGCTTCTGCTCGTCATTTGATTGACTGCTAGAAATACAGATTTCACATATTTCAGTGTTTTACGACATCGTTCGCTAGCTGATCACCTGTTATCATAAGTTTATATTGTTCGAATAACATATTTAAGAACTGCGAACGAGCAGTATTTTGAACGAAACGAGTGTTCGGATAAGAATACAGAATGAAGCTATAAGATATCATAATGAAGAGAATGGGAGGATAGGAACAAATCTTGCAATTTAGTTCGTAGGCTCCCAACATTTTGATAATACAAAGAATACTTAGAGTTAGTTACTGCAGATTGGTCCAACGGCGTGGAGTTGACTAATAGTTGTTTGACTGTCTTAGAGGAGATCTGCTGTGTCTATCACCCGACACAAACTCAAAGACTACAATTCCTGCATGCAAAGTCTTTTTATTAGCTTTGAACCAAGGATTTCAGGTGTCAAACCTATTCAGTCAAGTCTACCTTGGTTCGGAAAATGGGAAGATAGATAAGTAGGAGAGAAAGTTAAATCAAGAGAAACAAGTGTAGAATGTTGTATGTGTGGCGGAGAGCTATATTAACATGCGAATTTTAACCTGAGGCAAGTGTTATGCCTTTAGCTCAGTCAATTCGAGTTATTAATAAATCTCATACCACAAACATCTCTCCGACCAACTACAACCTTCAAAGTCGTATATATTGATGAATTTTTAATTTCAATTGATTAGAAATGAGGTAAGAATTTAGGAAAGGTAAAAGCGTAGGACCATGGCTAGACCGGGATTCGAACCCGGTGTTAACGAGGGACTACTGTTGCGGAAGAAATAGAGAGAGAAAGAAAAAGGCATATGGCAGACTCAAAGTTGAGTCAATTAGAGTTCAACTCCGCTCACAACTCATAAGCGAGGATAGTACAAAATTATGAGTGAATACCAAATATTTCTGTATTTTCACTTAAATAAATTAATACATATTTAATCAACCAAATTAAATTGTGCGTTTATTTCTAAATGGAAATGTAATTGACATTAGGTCAATCTACATTACATTAGTTTTCTCATTTACTTTGCGTGTTGTCGGGGCAGAACTCTGTCGCAAGCAGAAGCCTTTACAACCAGAGGAGTAGCAGAGTCAAGCCGGAGCCGAACAAAGAGCAGGAGACAGTTACAGGTCCAGGATAGATTTGGAAAGGTCACGTAAGCCACACTACGCTGCCAATTGATCAGTATCCAAATTTAAGTTCTGCTATAAAAAATCACGTAGACACGGCTGCGCTGCCAGCAGTACCGGTGCAACTTCAAAATTTGCACACGCCACGAACGAAACTTGAGAAATAGTTTTTGTTTTTTTGGTTATAAAAAAAAAATCACGTATACACGACTGCGCTGCCGACCAGCAGTACCGGTGCAACTTCAAAATTTGCACACGCCACGAACGAAACTTCGCTGCCAGCAAGCAGTACCTGCGCAACTTGAGAGAGAGTTCTGTTGAGCTGTCAAAAGTCACGTAGGCAAAAGTTTGCTACCAACCATAAATAAAATTTATTTTATAATTCTTTCTTTTTTTTGTTTTTTTTATGGTGTAAAATTATAACTGGGCGGTGAACGAATTGGTATTGGCACAGCTCGAAATAAAATTATAAAGCCGTATCAGAGCTCTGACCAAACAATCGCCAGCCGGAGCCAATACAAAAGCCGTGTCAGAGCCCTGACCAAACAATTGCCACGCCGGTGCAAAGTTAAAAGCTGTCAGAGCCCTGATAGAGATTGTAGCAACGCCAGAGCCAATACAGAAGCCGTGTCAGAGCCCTGACCAAACTATCGCCACGCCAGTTCAAGATAAAAGCTGTCATAGCCCTGACAGAAATCGTAGCCACGCCGGAGCCAACCTAAAAAGCAGACAGAGCCCTGTCCAAACAATCGCCAGCCGGAGCCAATACAAAAGCCGTGTCTGAGCCCTGACCAAACAACCGCTAGACCAGTGTCAAGATAAAAGCTGTCAGAGCCCTGACAGAAATCGTAGCCACGCCGGAGTCAACCTAAAAAGCCGTATCAGAGCCCTGATCAAACAATCGCCTGCTGGAGCCAATACAAAAGCCGTGTCAGAGCCCTGACCAAACAATTGCCACGCCGGTGCCAAAATAAAAGCTGTCAAAGCCCTGATAGAGATTGTAGCAACGCCAGAGCCAATACAGAAGCCGTGTCAGAGCCCTGACCAAACTATCGCCACGCCAGTTCAAGATAAAAGCTGTCAGAGCCCTGCCAGAAATCGTAGCCACGCCGGAGCCAACTTAAAAAGCAGAGAGAGCCCTGAACAAACTGCAGCCACTCCAGAGGCACATCTACAAAGGCCCAGCCTGTCTACAATAAATGAGTAGATACAACTTGAGAAGCACACAAAATTCTCCATCACAGAGTGACAGCGAGGAAGAAAACATTCTGAATACAACCATCATGGAGGAACAGCACAGCCAGGTACGCATCAAAATGATCAAATGTCTATCTTCATAGCTAGCCTTAACACATTGAAAACGTCGATCGAAGAGTTGCAGAAAAGTAGTTCGGACAACAAGAGAGAACTCGAAACACTTCGACACCAAATGCCCAGGGATGATATAAACGTGGAACAACAAAGAACGGATGAGATGCTTACACCAACAGCAGAAGTAGGAGCCAGCGCTGTTGTTCCAACACATAATCAACGGGTTAGCAAAATTTATGAATTGCCAGAATTTTCAGGAAGTGTCGAAGACTGGCCACTGTTCCATGCAAATTTCGTAGACACAACAGAAACATTCAACTATAATAACAGACAGAACCTTATGCGCCTTCAAAAATGCTTAGTAGGACCAGCCGAAGAAACAGTGTCCTCAATGTTAATTCATCCTGAAAACGTGCCAAACATAATTAAGGAATTGGAATTCAGATTTGGTAAACCTGAATTACTCATTCGTGCACAGTTAGCTAAGTTACAGCAGTTCCCAGTCATCAGCGAACAAAGGTAAGACCAGGTTGTAGCATTTTCGACACAAGTGAGAAATATTGTATCGTTCCTGGCAACGACTAACAGCCAAAAACATCTGGCAAATCCAGCACTTTTGGAACAACTCGTTAGTAAGATGCCACATAATAATGAACTCGAGTGGGCACGCTGTTGCCATAAACCCGTATCCCACAATCAACGACTTTTCCACATGGTTAAGTGAACTGGCCAGATTTGTTTGTTTGATGCCACCCTTCCGGGTCTGGAGCAACAAGAGGTAATCTTCAGCCAAAACGAATATTGCACGTAGAAGAAGATACAGATAATAAAAACTAGAAGTGTAGCGAGTGTGGTGCCAATTACTTTATTGCTGACTATAAAATATTTAGCCACTCAGTCTCAATAGAAGATCGTTGGAAAAAGGTGAAGGGTCAACTTCGTTGTTTCTCGTGCTTAAAACAGGGCCATAGAGCTTCGAACTGCTAGTATAAAAGAGTTTGTGGGATTGATGGATGCCGTCGCTACCATCATAAATGCTTACACGAAGCCAGAAAAGGGCCATCAGCACAAGCCATAAATTCTATTAATAAAATTTTGAATTGCAGCACTCCAAAATCTGGATACCGCCATATCTTTATGATACTGCCGGTAACATTATATGGACCAAAAGGAGGAATTGAAGTATTTGCCATGTTTGACTCGGCGATTTCTATTATAGAAGAAGGCATAGCAACGGCACTGGGCTTACGAGGGCATCCAGAACCCTTAACGCTACAACGGTATGGAGAAAAGGTGACAACAGAAACATCGTTGAGAGTCAGCCTGGAAATAGCGGGAAAACATGGTCCAACTCGGTTTGCAATTAAAAATATAAGAACCATAAAGAATTTAAATTTACCTTAACAATCATTTAAAAAATTAAATTTTAGACATTTTGAGTTTTTACCAATGACAGACTACGCAAATGTCAAGCCAGTGATGCTATTAGGGTTGTACAATGTTCATCTAGGACCTAGGTGTGTCTTCAACGATGGTAGAAGCTGACCATAGACGCCCCGTAGCCGCAAGAACCAAATTAGGCTGGGTTGCTTATGGTCCCATAAAAGACTCAAAACTGCAGAATTCAGTCATGCTCCACATTAATGAAGACCACTCACTGCAAAAGCTAAATTTAATGGTGGCAGAGTATTTTGAAGCGGACAAAATTGGAGCTGCAAACACTGCGGCTGTGTTGCATGATTTGTCAAAGCATCACGTTCTATGCTAATTACAGGCAACATTGGCCAAAGCAAAACGTTCTAGCGAACAAAAAATTGACATTTGATGCGCAGGAAATGCGAAAAAGCTGCAACACAAAATTTTTGTCTGCAGAATAATACTGCATGAAAAAAAGTAAGACAAATGTTTATTTATTTTATTTTTTTATTATTATTATTGGCCACGTATATAAATTTACTAATAATTCAATCGGAAATGCGTGAAGAATATATCACCAGAATATAATTGAATGGTTTTAAAAAAAATTCTTCTTCTCTTCTGAAGTCTCTTAATTCTTGCTTCTTCCAATTTCAATAACAAACTCTTGTCATTTTCTATTCTATACAAAATTAAACTTGCACAATAATCTATTCTTGCTTTAATTTATGGAAATTGTGCAAAATATCAGCAACGTATCAGCTGAGCATCTGCAACAGTGTTGCAAGCTTGTAGAAAGGCCGCAGTGTTGCCGCATTTATTGAGTGCCTCGAACATACCCTAGTTAGCAACCGGCGAAATGCAGCATTCGGCGAAAAAAAACTTAACAGAGCAACAGTGCGAATTTTAACAGAGAAAAAGTTAAAAATCTCTGTTACTAACAGATTTATATAAATATAAAGCTCTTAGAAAAGCTGTTTTTATTTTGCTCTTTTAATTTAATTGCAAACAACGAAAAAATATAACAAAATAAAAAAAATAATAAAACGGCATGAAAATTTATTTTGAAACAGTTTTTGTATTGTTTCAAAAATTGACAAAATTGTTAGTTCTATAAATAAAAAAAAAAAATTGTTCAAACCTACTAGAAAAGTGTTATGGCAGTATTATTGTTGCCCTCAGGTAGCTTCAGTAAAACTAGACTGGTTCAGTTTTTTTTAATTGGGTTGGAATATTTTAAGTTTTTTCATGTTGCAAAAACTGTTAGAACCACAGTTTTAACAAATGGAAATAACTTTTTATCAAATCTAATACCTAAGTGTAATGGCAGTTTCAACTTTGACCTCAGAAATTTTTATTAAAAAAACATAGTTCAGTTAATTGTAAATTGAGTTGGAAAATCTTAACTTTTGTCATTTTGCAACAATTGGCCAAACTGTAGAAAACAAAGTTTCTACAAATGGAAATAACTTTTTTCAAATCTAATACATAAGTGTAATGGCAGTTTCAACCTTGACCTCAGAAATTTTTATTAAAAAAGCATAATTCAGTTTTTTTATTATTATTATTATTATTTATTAATCTTATAATTAAAATTACAAAATTAACTTGTATATATACATATATGGAGCACTAGCTGCCAGGGCTATCGGCTCTATAAAAGAAAAGTAATGTGTAGCATATATTTATACAGTTATATGATTAATTATGCTAGCTTTAAATTTTATATATTCAACTTAAGGTGTTTTACAAATTTGCATATAATTTCTTTGTTTTTTGGTGTAATGCTACGTCTACACAGAGAGTTAAGTTTGAGTTACCAGTACAAAGCTCAGTTTTCCCATTTAACGAGAAATAAACTCTTGCGTTACCAGTACAAAAATGTACGATTTAACTCAACTTAACTCATTATATATTTTGAGTTTTTATGACTCAATGTAAAAAGTGCCTAAAAGTACACTACAAAATAATATAAATGTTTATATTCAGTGGTATTTTTCATGAAAGAAACTTGTTTTTAAAAGAACTGTCAAAATAGAACAGCTGATTCGTTAATTATACAATTTATTTTTGTAACTATATGTTGTTATTTTCTTTAAAAAATGAGTAAAAGAACTTCGAAAAGGATTTGGGCAATAGTGGGGAAAGTAGTTTTCATCCAAATATGGGCAGAGCTTTCGCATAGCAAGAAAAAAACGCATGTGTACGCAGAGACACCAGCAGCATTGTCGGCAAATTTAACTCAATTCTGCTACGGTATCTCTGTGTGAACAACTTCGGTTAAATGTTAGTGTTGCGGATTATTGTTAACTTTTAAGAATAAAAATTAAATTCGGTAAGCGGCGAATAAGAAGAGAAAACACGCGTGAGTTTCTTAAACGTACTTTTAATAATAACAAAAACAACAAGTAAAATACATGAAAAAGGATGAGATAATGAAACAAATGTCAGAAAAGAAAATAATACAAAAAGAGTTGCCATATTGGCGCGATCATGCCGGCCGCCTTGAACGACTTGGCTGAGTTCAAAATCAATACGTTTCAAAATTACATGAATTAAATTTATAAAAGATTTCAGTCAAAATAAACATCTTTAATTGGTAAGAGAGACAGTTTAGCAACTGGGCGTAGAAGTTCTCCTTCGCTGGTTTTTAGTCGCGCCACGCGAACTAGATCATCGGCTCCTGGATGACATTGAATCACTCTGCCCAGCTTCCATTTGGTTGGGGGTACTCGTGCGTCATGAATAACTACTACGTCATTAATTTCAAGGTTTTTCCTCGGACGAAACCATTTAACACGTTTTTGCAGGCTGACCAAATACTCGTAGCGCCAGCGACGCCAGAAATGAGTTCGCATCTGACTTATGAGTTGCCAGCGTTGAGATAGAGTTCCGCGAAAATCTTCGACATCGGGCTCAGGAATAGTTTTGAGCGGTTCACCAACTACGAAATGTCCAGGCGTTAATGTATCGTAATCTTCAGAGTGCGGTGACTGAACGACAAGCGGGCGGGAATTGACACATGCCTCCACTTCAGTCAATAGTGTGTAGAACTCTTCATATGTGAGCAGAACTTCTCCAAGAGCGCGTTTAAGGTGGTATTTGACTCGTTTTATGCCCGTCTCCCAATAGCCGCCCATATGCGGGGCTCCTGGCGGGTTGAAGTGCCACGTTATGCGTGAGCTTTCGAAATGCGAGCGCACGCTTTCGTCAGCCATGCAGCGTTGAAACATAGTACGAAGCTCTCTGTCAGCACACGTAAAGTTGGTGCCGTTATCAGAGTAGATATGCTGACAAAAACCTCTACGATTAACAAGGCGTTTGAAGGCTGCTATAAAATCGCATGCGGATAGACTGCCGACTAATTCCAAGTGCATAGCACCCGTACTCATACAAATGAAGGAGCAGATGTAGCCTTTTGTGCTCTTGCTACCTCTGCCGTGTGAAAACTTAAGAGCGTAAGGACCTCCAAAATCAACGGCAGTGTGTAAAAAGCATCGCACCGAAGTGAGACGGCTGCGGGGCAAGTCACCTGTTGCCTGCTGAATTGGTCGACTATTTATCCTAGCGCATTTGGCACAGCTGCGATACATTTGTCGTACAAGACTGCGTGCACCAGGCACCCAAAATCGTCTATGTAGTACCGATTGCATAAAATTAAAATTAAAATTAACTTAACTCTCTGTGTAGACATAGCATAAAGTTGCTAAGTATTTCGTAAGGGCTTAAATTATTAAAAAATCTTATTCTATCATTAGTTAGGGCTGTGCATTCCAATAAGTAATGTCTGACCGAAGCTTTGCCCCCACAAATGTGGCATGTTGGCGGAGGTTCTCCTCGCAGGATGTGTTGGTGTGTGGCGATTGAATGTCCGAGTCGAAGTCTGGAGAAAATCTTTATTTTATTTTTCTCTGTTTCCGTTGAAAACAATGCTGGCAACATATGTCGGTTGACCGCAGTGTAGTGGTGATGATTGTAATGATACCAATTTTCTTTTTTAGATGCATGCTGTGTGTGTATCATATGCATGCGGAGGTCTAAATTTTCAATAGTCGGATCCAAAGTAATGGGAGCTGAGCAAGCATATTTCGCTGCTTTGTCCGCGTATTCATTGCCAGGGATACCGATATGAGCTGGTGTCCAAAAAAGTTTTAGTTGAGAATCGTTGTTTATTAGCAGGTCTCTGATTTTGTTAACTGTATTCCATTCGAGTGAAGATGGATTGGCGACTGCTCGAAGAACTGAAAGGCTGTCGGTACATACAAGAGTTTTTTTGTTTGACAACAAAGCCGTTCTAATTGCTGAGAGAATTGCTGAAGCTTCTACTGTGAAAATTTACGAAAAGCTTGGCAAAGTTTGGAGCAGCAAAGTATTACCATTTTCATCAACCACAGCGTATCCTGTGCGTGTGCTATCGATTTTTGAGCCATCTGTGAACAGCAGGTTGTGCCAGCCTATAGATTTGTATTTTGCTAGTCGCTCGTAGAATAATTGCGAAAGTATTTCAGGTGTGGTTTAAGACTTTTTGTAATCGGAAAGGCTACAGTCGCAGGATGTACTTTCAATTTTCCAGGGTGGGTGGTGTATTGTTGACTTCATTGGGAAATATAACACTCATTTCTCTTTTGCAATCGTGAGAGTTTCGGCGAGTGCTGATATAATCTTATTAATTTTTTTCGATGTTTGCGATCGGTCCTCGTCAATGACAGTGTTTGTAGAAAAAAACACTTTAGGTATGAGTTTCATCTTGATTTCTGTTGTTCTTTCTTCAATGGAGGGTAATCCTGATTCTGCTAACAGGTTCTGAATGGGTGTGGTACGATATGCAAAAATGCTAGCTCTGGCAGCTTGGTGGTATATTGGTTTTATAATGTTTAAAGTAGTTTTCGGACTTTTTCCATATAGATATAAACCGTAATCTATTTTACTTAACACAAGAGTTCTAGTCAAGTATATAAGAGTATTAATATGTACATGGCTTCTTATTCTAGACAGATATGAAATTAAGTTAACCCTGGCAGCAAGAGCTTTTTTAAGATGCATTAAGAGAGTAGTTACAAGAAAAGTTGAGTCCTAAAATTTTTAGTTAATTTACATTTTCAACTTCAAAGTTATTTACTTTTATTGGGTGAAGAAGATTGTCACATTTTCTTTTTTTGCAGATATGAAATTTGCTTGTTTTTTCAAAAGATATTTTCGCCCCCGATTTATCGGACCATTCAAATATATTATACAGTAGTGCTTCTAAGATTCTGTTATCAAAATTATCATTTTGTTTACATAAAATATACAAGTCGTCAGCATATAAGCAGTGATCGACATAGTTGGTTTTTGATATTATTTTACTGATTTCATTGAATGCTACAGAAAAAAGGATGACAGACAAGGGAGATCTTTGTGGGATTCCATTATTGAACGGGAATGGTTTCGGAAGGGTATTCTTTATTCGTACTTTGAATTTTCTATTTGAAAGAAATGATTTTACATAGTTGTAAATTTTCGGTCCGATTCTCCAGGATTTAAGGCAGTCGAGTATGACATGTGGGCCAATACGGTCGAAAGCTTTTTCGAAGTCTAAGGAAAGTATAGAAACATGTTCTTTTGCTGAGAGGGCTTCAGAAACAAAGAAATCGATGTGTAAAAGAGCGTCTGTACATCCCCTGTTTGACCTAAAAGCAACCTAATTAACAAAAATTCAATTATTGGTTTCTGTGAACCAAGAGATTCTGTTTGCGATTATTCTGTCTAGAATTTTGGATAAACATGATAATAATGAGATAGGACGGTAAGAATTTACGCTTGTTATTTCTTTGTTAGGTTTTTTTTATTGGAATAACGGTTGCGACTTTCCAGTCTTGAGGTATTATTCCTGTTTCAAAGATATTGTTATATAAATTCAACAATCTATTTTTTCCAAGCGGTGATAGATACTTGATCATTTTATATGAGATTCTATCATATCCAGGAATTTTTCCTTTGACCTGCTGAGGCATATCTGGAGTTCCATTGAGGATATCTTATCTTCGATTTTATTTGCGGATTGATTGTTTGTTGTAAAAAAAGGGTTTCTGTTGTTAACTAATTTTTTTTAAAGTGTTATATTGGTTAGAGAAGTTGCTGTCTAATGAATATTTTGACCACTCGTTGGCTATGTGATTTGCAATGTCTGGTGGTTCTGTTATTGCTATATTGTTATGATGAATGACCATTATTTGTTGAGATGGTTTTCTATTTGAAAGTCGGTTTATTTTACTCCACAATTCAGATATTGATGAATCTCTGTTGATAGAGCCAGTGAAATTTTTAAAACTAATTGCTTTTTGTTTTTTCATTTCTTTTCTAAATTTGGCATTGTTTTTTTTTTTAAACAATTAAATTTCCATTTATGGGGTTATTTTTAAAAGCATACCAGGTAACCATTTTATCTTTTCTTAGTTTTGATAATTCTTTATTCCACCAAGGGACGTTATGAGTTCTTGTTGTACGGCTTTGAGGAATATAGAGATTTGCTGCAACACGAATTGCTCTTACTATTGAGGCTGCTTCTTTATTACTGTGGTTAGCGGGACGTCTAAGCATGAGTTCAGAATCTGTTTTTATCGAAAAGTTTTTCCAATCAGCAAAGTCAAGGAGAAATTTTGATGGATATTTGTTTGATATGGATGGGTTTTGTGAATATGAAATATGTAGTATAATGGGAAAATGATCGCTATTATGAAGATCGGATAAGACCTTCCATGATGTAATAGGGAAGAGGGTTGGGGAGCAGCAGGAAATGTCTACATGGGTGAAGGTTCTATGGGTGGAGAAATGAGTCGGCCGGCCATCATTCAATATGCAAAGATCAGATTGGATAAGGGCGCTTTCAACAGTGTTTTTTCAATAGTATTGGGAACCCCATAGTGTGTTCCAACTATTGAAGTCACCTAACACAAGCAGTGGTGTGTTTATAGAAAGGAATATATCGCACACCCTCTTCAAAAGAGAGACAACTCGAAATTTTTCAATTTTGACTTTTTAATATAAACCAATTCGTAATGCACATCTCCATCGACTGTTAAAATTTTGTTTTAATCTGACTGCTCTTTAATTTGTAAAACATCATCTTGTGTCCTTCTTTTCTATGAAGTTGCTTTGAAAAAGAAATAGTTTTTTGCCTCTCCTGAAAATTTTAAAATTTTGAGTTGTGTCTCTTTTGAAGATCGTGTGCGATATGTGTTAAATCCCTAGAGTTAAACGATTGAGTGGGAGGAATGTAAAAAGAAATAACTGTGAATTTTATTTTTAATTGAATTTCGATAGCGATTAATTGAAAACTAGAATTTATATTAAGTAGGTTATGTGGAATATTACTTTTAATAAAGATACCGACGCCCTGTTTGGCTGAATTATTTTGTGGGGAATTAAAGAAGTAGCCTTCGTAGTTTTTTGGTGGTATTGGGTTAAAAAGATATTTGCAGTGTGTTTCTTGTAGTGATATAAAATCCGGATTGAGCTCTTTTTGTAGGAGCTGGAAGTCATTTATATTGTTCATGAAACCTTTGATGTTCCATTGCAATATTTTAAAATCCATTGGGAATTGAAATATGACTCTTCACTTTTATAAATGAAAATTTATAAAAGGAGAGATTTTGTTGTAAAGAGCATAATCTTGTAGTTAAATTGAATTTGCAATTGAATAGAAATGATGACTTATTCATTGTCGTCGGAGGTATATTGAGTTATAGGTAAATAATAATCGTTATTATTGATTAATGTTTGTGTTAAGTTTGAGAGAGGTGACATGTTATTGTTTGTTGTAGTGGTATTATGGAAATTTGTTGTATCTTCAGTGTTTTCGTGAGAGGAGTGATCAAGAGTGCTTTTGGTGTTTTCATTGTTTTTTTTTGTTGGATTTGTCGTTGTCGGTGTGTGTCAAAGTTTGTTGTACATTAGAATTTGTATATGTTGATGGTACTGTTTCAGTTGTGTTTGATACGTTTTTTTGAGAGTCTGTAATGGTTCTCTTTGAAGTAGAATTGGTTGGTGGCTGAGGTGTGATGGTGTTCTTAGTTATCTCTGGTTTTGGCGTATAATGTATAATTCTAACTGTTTTTGCATAAGAAATTTCACGTGGTGGGACGGGAGTGGAGGTTTTTTCTTTGTTCTTACGAAGGGCCTGGCCCATAGTACATTTTTCTAGAGTTTTAATTTTTAGTATTTCTTTGATTTTTATAAAACTTTTGCAGTTTTTATCTGATGCTGGATGGTCGCCTGAACAATTGGCGCAAAGGATACGGATGCATTTTTCGGGATTATGTGGAGGTAGATTACATAAAAAGTTATTTCCATTTAAAGAAACTGTGGTTCTAACAGTTTGGATAATTTTTGCAAAATGACAAAAGTTAAAATTTTGCAACTCAATTTTAAAAAAACTAAACTATGTTTTAAATAAAAATTTCTGAGGTCAACGTTGAAACTGCCATTACACTGCATTAGATTTGATAAAAAATTATTTTCATTTGTAGAAACTGTGGTTCTAACAGTTTGGCCATATTTTACAAAATGACAAAAGTTACAATTTTCCAACTCAATTTATAAAAAACTGAACTATGTATTTTTAATAAAAATTTCTGAGGTCAAGGTTGAAACTCCCATTACACTTATATATTAGATTTGATAAAAAGTTATTTCCATTTAAAGAAACTGTGGTTCCAACAGATTGGCCAATTTTTACAAAATGACAAAAGTTAAAATTTTCCAACTCAATTTAAAAAAAAAAACTGAACTATGTTTTTTTTTATAAAAATTTCTGAGGTCAAAGTTGAAACTGCCATTACACTTATGTATTAGATTTGATAAAAAGTTCTTTTCATTTGTATAAACTGTGGTTCTAACAGTTTGGCCAATTTTTGCAAAATGACAAAAGTTAAAATTTTCCAACTCAATTTAAAAAAAAACTGCACTATGTATTTTTAATAAAAATTTCTGAGGTCAAGGTTGAAACTTCCATTACACTTATGTATTAGATTTGATAAAAAGTTATTTCCATTTAAAGAAACTGTGGTTCTAATTTCTGTGGTTCTAAGATTGGCCAATTTTTACAAAATGACAAAAGTTAAAATTTTCCAACTCAATTTAAAAAAAAAACTGAACCATGTTTTTTTTAATAAAAATTTCTGAGGTCAAAGTTGAAAGTGCCGTTTCACTTATGTATTAGATTTGATAAAAAGTTATTTCCATTTGTAGAAACTGTGGTTCTAACAGTTTGGCCAATTTTTGCAAAATGACAAAAGTATAAATTTTCCAACTCAATCTAAAAAAAAATTGGACTATGTTTTTTTAATAAAAATTTCTGAGGTCACAGTTGAAACTGCCGTTACACTTATGTATTAGATTTGATAAAAAGTTCTTTTCATTTGTATAAACTGTGGTTCTAACAGTTTGGCCAATTTTTGCAAAATGACAAAAGTTAAAATTTTCCAACTCAATTTAAAAAAAAACTGCACTATGTATTTTTAATAAAAATTTCTGAGGTCAAGGTTGAAACTTCCATTACACTTATGTATTAGATTTGATAAAAAGTTATTTCCATTTAAAGAAACTGTGGTTCTAATTTCTGTGGTTCTAAGATTGGCCAATTTTTACAAAATGACAAAAGTTAAAATTTTCCAACTCAATTTAAAAAAAAAACTGAACCATGTTTTTTTTAATAAAAATTTCTGAGGTCAAAGTTGAAAGTGCCGTTTCACTTATGTATTAGATTTGATAAAAAGTTATTTCCATTTGTAGAAACTGTGGTTCCAACAGTTTGGCCAATTTTTGCAAAATGACAAAAGTTTGGATTTTCCAACTCAATTTAAAAAAAAAATTGAACCATGTTTTTTTTAATAAAAATTTCTGAGATCAAAGTTGAAACTGCCATTACACTTATGTATTAGATTTGGTAAAAAATTATTTTCATTTAAAGAAACTGTGGTTCTAACAGTTTGGCCAATTTTTGCAAAATGACAAAAGTTAAAATTTTCCAACTCAATTTAAAAAAAACTGAACTATGTTTTTTTAATAAAAATTTCTGAGGTCAAAGTTGAAACTGCCAATACACTTATGAATTAGATTTGATTAAAAGTTATTTCCATTTGTAGAAGCTGTGGTTTTTACAGTTTGGCTAATTTTTGCAAAATGACAAAAGTTTAAATTTTCCAACTCATTTTTAAAAGCTGAACGAGTGTTTTTTAAATACTTGAGCTCAAAGATAAAACTCTTTTACACTTTTCTATATCATAACTCTTTAAAAACTTGGAGATAAAGCTATTTCCATTTATATAAATTGTGTTACTAACAATTTTTTGAAACCATGCAAAAACTATTGCAAAGTAAATGTGAATGCTTTTTTTATCAATTTTTCAAGCTCTACTTTGTCAAATTAATAATACATCATCACACAAAACTTTAATTCGAAGATCTTATTCAATAGTTTCGTTGAAACAGTTTTCAATAAATCCCATAGTTTTTGATTTCCTTTAATATTTTCCGTTGTATACAAGAAAAATACAATAGAAAATAATAAAGAGCTTTTCTATGAGCTTTTTCTTTTTAGAAATCTGCTAGTAAAAGAGATTTTTATAATTATTTTTTTACAATGAATCAACTTAAAACGGTTTTTTTTTAAATTATTTTTTTGCAATTGACAGGCAGCTGGCTCAAGCTATTTTAACTGATTTGGAGAGAAGGTAATAATGCAGGTAATAATACTTGATATCATTTATCAGCTTTTGTTAAAAATCTTTTAACACAACAAACAAACAATTTAGAAATTTATTATTAGTGTTTTATGCATATGTGCTTTGTTAAAATATACTTCGTTTATATCTTCAAAATTTTAAGCAAAAACTAAAGCAACAATTTTACGTCAATCGCATTAAAACTATGCTAGATATTTTAGAGACATGCTAGATATTTAGAGAGATGCTAGATATTTTTAATTCGTAGAATATAAATATAAAGCACTAGATGGCCTTTGTAAAGAATACAATTTCAAATTCTTTATGTAAACTATTTTCATTGTTAATCTATTTTCAATCCGCAAAAATATAAACATTAATTAGAATTCAATATCGACAAGCCTCCAAACTGAGATAAATAAGTGAATAAGAATTTTCTATGTTCATTTATCCTTACCAAGTTAGCCACAGCAGCATCAAAAGATCAGATGGCGCTGTAAAAGGGAACAAATACAAATTTCAGACTGTCTCGTGCTTTCGTTCTGATCAGACGTGTGTTTATTATGCTGTGCGCGAAGTGTACATTTTGCATTACAAGTGAATCGCTTGTTATCTGTAAGCTTTGCTGCAATGTTTTTCATAATAATTGCCTCAATATATCTAATGGTGATTTCACTGTGCTCTGTAATCACCCAAATATATTTTTTTGTTGTGATAACTGCTTGGGAGTACCTGGAAATTGTGCCTCTTCAATAATGCAATTGTCAAGAGAAGTTTGTGACCTTAAGTCATTGCTGTTGCAGTCAGTGCGTAATGTAGTCATTGACCCGCGTTCTGCTTTGCCCACCGTTACAGTAGACGCCTCTCTGCCTTCAATCAGTTCTCATCAGTCTGCAGAGCATAAGCTCGATTATATGCTCATACATAACGATCTTTCATCTATTGCTGTGTCTGCTGCCCACGATGTTGCAGTCTCAAACTCTTGCTCTCCTTCAATTGCTGTACCTCTTCGTTCTGATGCTGTACATAATGATCTTTCGTCTCGTTCTGCCGTTGCTGCCGTCAATCATGGATATACTCGCACTCAATCTCCGTCGATTGGTGAGCCTCCTCGCTCTGATGCTATTGTTACTAGGCTGCGTTCTCGTAAATTGGCGAATACCGCTACTGCTGCTCTTAATCCTCCTGCTGCTGTGAACAGAATCGACGCTCAATCTGTTGCTGTGAATTGCTCTTCACCAGGCTGTGTTGTTGTTGCTCCTCCAGCTTACACTGCTACTGCTGCTCTTAGTACACCTGCTGTTGCTGTTAACTGCTCTTCACCAGGTCTTGTTGTTGCTGCTCCTCCTGCTATTGATGTTTCTGTTGCTGGTTCTCTTATGTATGCAGACGTGCTAAAATCTAATGCGAAATCAGCTGATCTTCCCACTCCTAAAGCAAGAGAGTTTACTACTGTTAAACCAAAGTTAACTAAAAATGGATTTTTGGGAATAAATGAGAGTCAAGAACTAGACATTATCTCTGAAAAAAAATTTGTGCATCTATCATCATTCAAAGTTTCTGTCTCTGAGAATGACATCATTGCATATGTATTAAAACACACGGCGATTGATAGAAGTCATTTCTCATGCCATAAACTAGTCAAAAGAGATGCTGTTCTCGATAATCTAAGTAGCATTTCATTTAAATTGGGAGTATCTGCAAACTTGTTTGAGCAAATTATAAACCCATCACTATGGCCAGCCAACGTTAGAGTGCGCCCATTTAAAAATTTTCAAAAGCTGGGTGCAGTGAACACGCAAAGTTAGTGAATGGGAGTACTACTAATAGTTCTAGCCACAAACTTAATTTGTACTTCCAAAATATATCTGGGGCTAGAACCAAAACTGATTCCATTTATCTTGTCGAATGCAGATTCTATCCTAGATCAATTATGCATTACCATTGATGGACCAGTTTGCTCTCTGAATCTATGCGCATCATATATCCCGCCTAATAGCTCGGATGTAATTTATGATGCTCACGTGAACAATATTATTTCTCTTCATTCTTCGATGGATTCTCGTAATCATCTTTGCGTATTAGGTGATTTTAATCTTAGCAAAATTCACTGGATGCGAATTGCTGGTGATTTCACTCCAACTAATGTTAATCAACTCCACGAAATTAATTTTATTGATGGTATTTTTAGCATAGACTTAGCTCAAATCAATTATTTTGAAAACAAATTAAATAGAATCCTAGATTTAATTCTTGTTTCTACCAATATTAATTTCAATATATCAGAGTGTGTTTTTCCAGTTTGTCCTGCTAGTATACATCATTGTCCATTGCTTCTAGAAATTGAATTTTTTGAATTTATATCGTTCCAGCAAAATAAAAACGTTTTTAATTTTAATTCCTGTAATTAGCATCTTAAGTAATCTCTTGAATGAAATAAACTGGACAAATTTATTTGATGGAAAAAGCACCGCAACATGTTTTGAAATCTTTAAAAATAATATTATAAATATTTGTGAAAATAATGTTCCCCGTATTGTGCAGAAAAACCACAAGCTGCCGTGGTACACTAGTGGTCTCAAAAAATTAAAAAATTTGCGCAATAAGTTTTTTAAACTTTTCAAGTCCACTAACAGTGATAGTAATAAACTCAAATTTGAGTATTATTCGAGAGAGTTCAATTTTTTAAATAAATTTCTATACAAGCAATATATACTTGGTATTGAAAGTAATATAATCTCAAATCCAAAATCATTTTGGAATTATGTCCAATCGAAAAAAAAATGAATCTCAGATTCCCTCATCAATGGTCTTTAATGGTATTAAGTGTTCCACAACAGTTGACATTGTGAATCTTTTTGCAGATTTTTATACCCCCACGCGTACTGCGCAAGGGGTATATTAATTTTGTCACGACGTGTGTAACACCCAAAAGGAGGCGTGGTAGGTATGGAAAAGTATATATATTCTTGCTCAGCATCACCACCTGAGTTGATTTAGCCATGTCCGTCTGTCTGTCCGTCTGTCCGTCTGTCTGTCGACACGATTACAGCCGCAATTTTGAAGCTATCGTAATGAAATTCGATATTTAAGCTTTTTTTAAAAAAACTAAGGTCAAGTTCGAGAATGGGCTAAATCGGATAAAAACCACGCCTACCTCCCATACAACCCAAAAATTGAAAACTCTACAAAGAAGCTACAATACTGAAATTTGGTATATGTGTATTCTATATCAAAACTGAGATGTTTTAGAAAAATGGGCGTCATCCACTCACTAACACGCCCACCTCCCATACAACCCCAAAATTGAAAAATCTATAAAGAGGCTAATATTTAAGTTATAAGACGGAAACTCAGTATTTGTGTATTCAATGTCAAAACTGAGGTGTGTTAGAAAAATGGGCGTCATCCACCCACTAACACGCCCACCTCCCATACAACCCCAAAATTTAACAATCTATAAAGAGGCTAATATTAAAATTACAAGATGGAAACTCGGTTTTTGTGTAATTAATGTCAAAACTGAGGTGTGTTATAAAATTGGGCGTCATTCACCCATTAACACGCCCACCTCCCATACAACCCCAAAATTGAAAAATCTATAAAGAGGCTAATATTAAAGCTACAAGACAGAAACTCGGTATTTGTGTATTCTATGTCGAAACTGAGATATGCTAGAAAAATGGGCGTCATACAAAATCTAACACGCCCACCTCCCATACAACCCCAAAATTTAAAACTTTATAAAAAGGCTTATATTTAAGCTGCAGGAAAACAATTTGATATGCGTGTTTTTTAGACTCATAAAAATAATAATATCTCTCAAAATCTCATACAAAAAGCTCTCCAATTTAATATCCTTCCACCCTTAAGAATCGGCCGTGGGGGTATTTTAACTTCGGCCAAGTCGAAGATATACCTTACTAGTTTTAAATCAAATTATGTTGATGATGACTCGTGGTATGATAGCACCCTGTTAGAAAATGTTAATTTAGGCTTTGACATTGGTTCTATTTCAGTGTCAGTCGAAGATGTGTTCAGGTCATTGTCTGACTTAAAATGCTCAACCAAATCCGATATCGATGGGTTGGCCTCTATTTTATTAATTCATTGTGCATCCGTACTAGCTAAGCCGCTTTGTTTGATTTTTAATAAATCTTTGTCGTCAGGCTCTTTCATTGAGCCTTGGAAAATTGCAGCTATTACGCCAATATTTAAAAGTGGTCAAAAGAACGATATTACGAACTATCGGCCCATATCTAAACTAAGCAATGTATCAAAGCTGTTTGAGGCAGTTATCAAGCCTAAACTTTATTTCCTTGTTAAGCGACACATCTGTATTGAGCAGCATGGGTTCGTACCTGGGAAGTCTACAGTGTCTAACCTTTCACTTTTTACAAATTATTGCATATCTACTCTTGAATCTGGCTCTCAAGTTGATGTACTGTATACAGATCTTTCGAAGGCTTTCGATAAAGTTTGCCATAAGGTTTTAGTCGCAAAGCTTGGGAAAATGGGGTGCCATTCCACGTTTCTGGAATGGATTAAGTCCTACCTAAATGGTAGATTTTGCTACGTTTTAATCAATAATATTAATTCGTACTGCTTTAAAGTGTCTTCGGGTGTTCCGCAAGGTAGCATATTGGGACCCTTGTTATTTATACTTTATATTAACGACATTAGTAAATGCTTTCACTACTCAAAATACCTACTGTACGCTGATGATTTGAAATTTTTTAGTAAAGTTAACAATTTAGAAGACTCAGCACTATTGCAAGTCGACTTAAATAATGTCTTTGATTGGTGTGTCCGAAATGGGTTGCCGCTTAATATAAATAAATGTTCTTTTGTTAGTTTTAATAAATCAAACAACTCAGTAATGACTTCCTATACAATGGCCAACTTCCCTCTTAAAAAAGTTGATACAATTCGTGACCTGGGGGTGGTTTTTGATTCCAAATTCACCTTTGCAGATCATTTAAATTTTTTGCTTCCTAAAGCTTATTCTCTTCTTGCCTTTATTCGTAGGAATAGTCAAGAATTTATTGACCCCTATACTATTAAAGCCCTTTATAGCTCTCTTGTAAGATCGAGACTTGAGTATGCATCAATTATTTGGAATCCTTCAGCTGCAATTCACGCTTTTAGGCTAGAAAAAGTTCAAAAAAAGGCTACTAAGTATATGTTGCGTTGTACTACTTTTAATTCTAATTTACCCGCGTATAATGTTCGTTGTCTGTTAATGGGATTGAAGACTCTAGAATGTAGAAGGAAATTAGTTCATTGATGTTTATATATGATATCATACCTTGTAACATTGATGACTCGTCTTTATTAAATCTAATTAATTTTAATATACCTCCAAGGCAGTTGCGGTGTTTTAAACTTTTTTTTATCAAACTTCATAGAACTAATTATGCTTTAAATGAACCAATTACAAGATCTTTGTGTTTATATAATGAATTATCCATCAAATATCTTTTTGATTTCTCTATATCAAAATCTTCTTTCAAAAATTTTGTTAATAGCTTATTTTAGTTACTTGTTAGTTTTATTCTTTTCTTTTTTGTTATTTATTTTTTATTGTTTTGTTTTATGTTTATTATAACAAAATGTATTCTCTCTCTAGTCTGTAAGGATTTGTATCCATAGACTCAATAAACTAAACTAAACTAAACTAAACTTAACTACTTAGTCATTACTCAAACCACAATCTAATCTTGTGCTAGAAAGCTTTTTGAATTCGCTTTAGAATTAAAAAGCTCACTTAAATTAACATCCTTTTTCTGATAACAGATGAGATTACAGAGATCGAACATCGAACAGAGATCGAACATAATATTCGCCAAATGCTGCGAAAAGGATGCTACCTTCACACCGGTACAATCTTCCAAAGACTCTTGAGCCTGAAGCCGACAAGGCTGCGCGCCGTATTATGGAAGACACCACTAAGTTGGTAGGGAAAAGATACGAAACTGGACTGCTCTGGAAACAATTTTCACCAAAGCTGCCAAGCAGTTACGAGATGGCAAAGTCCCGACTTTTAGGCATCGAGAAGAAGATGCAGCGTGACCCAGAGTTCAGAGAAAAATATCAACAAGAAATGGGTAAATATTGCACCAAAATTATTATTATTAATTAATATTATATATACATATATTAATTAATTTTTAATTAATTATTAATTATTAATTATTAATTAATATTAATTATATTATTACGCTAGAAAAATTTCAGATCATGAACTGCAAATGTCGTGTCTGCCGATTTGGTACCTGCCACATTTTGCCGTGCAATCCATACAGAAGCCTGGGAAACTCAGAATCGTCTTTAATGCCGCCGCAACGACTGCTTAATTAAATAAATAAATAAATAAATTCCGGCAAGGTAAAATAGCAGTTGCCGCGGATATTCGAGAAATGTTCTCACAAGTAAACATAAGCCCGGACGACCAGCACGCGCAGCGCTTTTTATGGCGAAGCAGGGATCCAAACCAGCCAATAAAACAATATGCCATGTCAACTATGATTTTTGGAGCCATATGTTCGCCATGCTGCGCTGAATACCTAAAGAATCATAACGCTCACAGTTTTAAAAATCAATTCCCTGACGCGGTTGATGCTATTATCAACATACACTACGTGGACGACTTCGTAGCCAGTTTAGAAAATTTTAAAGATGCCATGAAGGTCTGTAAAGAGGTTGTCCAAATACACGCAAACGCTAGTTTTGAATTGAGGGGTTTCTTGTCAAACTCGAAGATCTTGTAAAAATATACGAATAGCAGTGCAGAAGAGCTAGTCAACGTTGTCAACATGGAAAAACATGGCAATGTCTGGAATACCCTAAATGACACATTAAAATTTGAAACAAAATTTCAACGGATTTCACAACAAGTGCTGCAGGGTATCAGACCACCCACTAAAAGGGAGCTGCTTGGAATCGTTATGGCAATTTTCAATTCCTACGGTTTGTTGCACTTCATAATATTCCCGAAAGTTCTGGTGCAAGAAACTTGGAAACAACAAATAACAGCTTATTCCGGCAGACGTTATTCCACATTCAACGATGTTACTCAACAAACTTTTATAATGCTGAAAATATTGAACTTCATATCTTTGTGGATGCCAGCCAAACAGCCTTCGCCGCCGTGGGGTACTTTCGAGTTGAATATGCCGGAAAAGAAGATGTAGCATTCGTAGCTGGAAAGACTAGGACGGCTCCTCGGAAATTAATTTCCATTCCACGACTGGAGCTCTAAGCAGCAGTTCTTGGAGCACGTTTCAGTAAAGTCATCAGTCGCTTCCATGACAAATTGCTCGCCCGAATCATATTTTGGAGTGATTCCCAAATCGTACTGCATTGGATATGTGCAGTAAACCGAAAATTCAAACCTTTCGTCGGTCATCGAATCGCAGAGATACTTCGGACTTCAGAACCACAACAGTGGCGTTGGACGCCAACAAACGAAAACTCTGCTGCTGCTGCAACCAGATCCAAATTTCCGCCAAAATTTGAAGTCAACAACATTTGGATAGCTGGTCCGAATTTCCTCAAGAGACCTGAAAACTTTTGGCCAGCTTCATCTTTCGAAACGCCGCCGCTGCTAGAAGAAGAAATCCAGCCGTGTCACCTATTCCAACAACAGGCAAGTAAAGTTGTAATTCAAATTTTCAACTTTTCTTCATATTTGAAGCTCAAACGAAGTATGGCATGGGTCACGATTTTGCAAATTGATGCTGTGCTCCCGCAATCCAAACTCTTCTGAAGTAAAAGGAGCTATTACGAACACCGAAATTAATAATGCTGAGATACATATCTGCAAAATGGTTCAGAAAGAGTGCTTCACCGAAGAAATCACCACTCTACGAGAAGGTCGCACGGTAAATAAACAAAGCCCCTTGTACTCTTTTTCAATCTACCTGGCAGAAGATGGTCTTCTGCGAATACAAGGTCGACTCGATGAAGCTGCATGTTTACCTTTTGCCGCTAGACGCCCGATTCTGTTGCCACAAAAACATGCTCTTACGTCACTTATTATGCGCCACTACCACGAAAAGTCTTACCATCAACATTTCGCTCTCACTATCAACGACGTCCGCCAAAAGTTTTGGATCCCACACGCCAAGGCAGTGTTAAACGCTACGCAGCGCCAATGTGTTGTATACAAGATCGACAAAGCAAAACCGATGCCACCACTCATGCGCCAACTCCCAGTAGATCGGGTCACGCCGTATGTGCGCCCATTTACATACACAGGCGTGTATCTTTTTAGACCTTTCAACGTGTCAATTGGTCGACGCATGGAAAAGAGATGGGGTGTAATCTTTACGTGCCTGACAACGGAACAAATTTTATTGGTGTTCAAAAGGACCTCAAGGATGCTGATTGTCTACTCGACACTGAGCGAATAAATGATGAAGCCACGAAAAGAGGAATTGAATGGGTATTCAATTGTCCCGCAAATCCCAGCTCTGGCGGATGCTGGGAGCGTCTAATAAAAATAGTTTAATCCTTGCTTTGTAAAACACTACGTGAGGTGGCTCCCCGTTTGGAAACCTTAAGAAGCTCACAGTTTGAATTGAATTCTTTATTTAGCTTTAAGCTATTTTCTAACAACAATGTTTCTTAAATATATCATATCAAAAGTTCCTTAAATAAAATTAAAAACTGGTTCTTACAAACTACAGTTTTACAATCTAGTTATAATTCATTACTAAATATTGTACAAGCTTTCTTTTAAAATTACTAATATTTGATTCTATTTTGATTTCTCTGGGCAAACTATTATATAAACTTAATCCTTTAAACAACAATACATTTTGAGCTCTATTACTCGCAAAAAAATCAATTCTGAAATCTAGTCTATTTCTTAAATAATATGGCTATGTTACCTACAAACCTGACTTTATCCATTAGATACTTTGGTAGCATATTATTTTTCATTCTAAATATAAATATTATTACATTCAATAGTGTTCTTTGATTCATCGATAACCATTTTAACGTATCTAACATACTTCTAATAGGTGTTAGTACACTGCACATAAGTATACACCTCATTCCTCTGTTTAGCAATTTTTGCAGCCTATTCATCATTTCATTTGTTCCTAAAAAAAGTATTGTGGAACAGTACTCAAAATGTGGTTTAATAATTGCATTATATATTTTTATTGCACTACTTATTGATACCTTACGTCTTATCCTCTTAAAAAATCCTATCTGCTTAGATAATTTATTACAAATATAATTTAAATGATCATCAAATCTTAATTCTTGGTCTATTATAACCCCTAGATACTTGATTTCATTAACCTTTTCGATTATTTCTCCATCGACAACAATATCTTTACTGGAATCACCATTAATGATCATAGCTTTGGTTTTGGTTGTATTCAATTTTAGTTTGTTGCTTTTTAAATATATTCCTACATTTTCTAAGTCTACCTTTATTCTATCAATACATTCGTCAACCGAATCTCCTGCTACATACAACAAAGTGTCATCCGCAAACATACAAATCTTCGAAAATTTTAAAACCTTCTCTAAGTCGTTAATATATATAATGAAAAGCAATGTCCCAAGTACAGCTCCCTGTGGCACACCTAACCATATTGGTAAAGCATCTGATATATAATCTGCTATTTTTGTTCGCTGTCTTCTATTTGTGAGATAGTTTTGAAACCACTGCCGTTCAACTCCCATTATTCCATATTTTTCTAACTTATTTATTAGTATTTCTCTATCAATTGTTTCGAAAGCTCTCTGCAAATTCAGGAAAATCGCTACCACTCCTTTTCCCATTTGTACTTCCGTTTTCCACTGTGTAATCACTAGGTCAAGTATTGTCTCGCAGTTATCTTGTCTCCTGAATCCGGACTGATACTCTGATATTAAATTATTGACTTCCATATACTTCTCCAACTGTTTGTGTACCACCTTTTCTAATATTTGACTTTCAGTGGTTAGCATGTTGACAGGTCGAAACTCCTCTGAACGTTCTGTGTTTTTTATTTTTTCTATCGGGATAACTGTCGAAATTTTCCAACAATCCGGAAAAATTCCACTCCGAAGTGACTCGTTAACAATATGTAGAAATCTAGCACCAATTATGTGAAATACATCTAACATAATTTTAATCAACAGTAAATTAACATCTCTTTTATTGTTCATGGTCTTCATAATGTTTTTTAGGTCATTTATGCTAATTAACTCAAATTTAAAAATGCACCCGGTATTCTGCACTAAATTTACGTAGTTAATATGAGGTATGTTGCTATTAATTTTCTCCACACTCTCAATAAAAAACCTATTCATTTTATTTGCAATTATTAACTTGTTCAATGTCACCGTACCGCCAAAATGCACTTTTTCTTTTTCTCTTCTTTAACACAAATCTTTTAATTATATTCTACATTGCTTTTTGTCCCTGCGCGTGATCAATTTTTTGTGCGATATAATTATTTTTTGCATTTCTCAACTCATCTCTGTAATAGTTTCTATAGTTTTTATAATTTGCCTAGTCATTCGTATTGTTTGTTATTACCGCCGTTCGATAGAGATTGACTTTAATATTTTTCATGTGAAAGAGGTTTTGGTGAAACCATTTATTGATATTACTACTTTGCCGTTCGTCCCTTAGTGTTATAAATTTATTTACACTGCTACAAAGGCTTTCACTGAAACGTATTGGTAGCTCGTTGCATTCGATACAGTTCCTTGTGACGACCATACCGCACTTCACTAATTCGTCGCAAAACGTTTGTGCGTTATATTTAATACTTTTAATTTTTCTATTGTTAGACATACTTTTTATTGAATTTACTGGTATATTTATTTCTATCGTTTCATGGTCACTCACCTTATATTAATTTTTTACCTTTGCCTTAACACTTTCATTATTTGTTATTACATAAGCGTGCTAATTGAGGCTGAAGGTATTATCAATTCACGTCAACTTACTGAAATTCCAATATCTTCCTCAGACGACGACCCCTTGACACCTAACCAATTCCTGTTGGGGTGTGTAAATTCGACGCAGACTCCACATCCAGTTGATACTACAATTTGATTTAGAAAACAATGGAGAATACCACAAAATCTCAAGGACCGCCTGTGGAAGCGATGGACACTGGAATACCTACCCCAACTTCTTCATCGCTCCAAGTGGCATGATAAAAATCTGGTAATAATCTGTGACCCCAGCCAACCACGAAACCAATGGCAGAAAGGACATGTTACGAGAGTCTTTCCTGCTAAGGATGGGCTGATATGATTTGCGGAAGTGCGAACACCAAAGGGATTACTACGTCGTCCAGCTAGTAGGTCCTGACGGAAATAACGGCGGGGGAGGGTGTTAACGAGGGTCTACTGTTGCGGAAGAAGAAAAAGAGAGAGAAAGAAAAAGGCAAATTGCAGACTCAAAGTTGAGTCAATTAGGGTTCAACTCACAACTCATAAGCGGGGATAGTACAAAATTATGAGTGGCACCGACAACACGCACAATAAACACAAATGAGAAACATTTAGAAACATAAACTAAATATTTCTATATTTTCACTTAAATAAATTAATACATATTTAATCAACCAAATTAAATTGTGCGTTTATTTCTTAATGGAAATGTAATTGACATTAGGTCAATCTACATTACACCCGGAATGCGCCAACAAATTGTTCTGCTGTTGTTCTCCAGCACTAACATTCGCTACACAAGGTACAATTTTTGGATCTTTATCAAAAAGCACAACAAAGCAAATTATGTTTTTATCAAACAGCACAACCCCTATAATTTTATTCCGCTCTCTTTCTTCTGTGTGATAGTGATTGCCCTTGTGTTTGAGTAGAAGAGCGGAATTCGACCCGACCTTGTTCGGATACGGATAATTTGAGTTGAATCGAATTAATTGCAAAACCAGAGCAAAGTACTCGACCTTGTTCGGATACAGATAATTTGAGTTGGATTAAATTAATAGCAAAGAAGGATTAATTAATATTCTTTTTTGTTAAACACTAATGGTTGATTTAAAATTAAAATCAAGCTTATCAATCAATTTCTTTCATATAAAAACACAGAACTGCAAATTTTCATCCCTGTTGACAAATGCTCTGACGAGATAAAACAGTTTTTTATCAAGTGAATTTACTTGAAAGGCCGCAATTCGAAACAATAAGCGATTTTAAGTCCTTTACAGGATCTAAAAAAAATATTATTGTTCTTATTTTTGTAAAAGAAGGTATTAAATGCAAACTTGTATGTAAATACCAGCAAACAGTGCAATCGAATATATATTCATGGTGTAGCGGCGATCTACCAACAACATCGTTACAAAATATTCCAACTCAGTCTTCTAACGAATGCCTGCTAAGAACAACAAAAACATCACCACAAATTAGTCATACACAGCTAACGCATGACAAAACAGCCAGCATAGTATATAACAACATCACAACAAGTTAAACACACACAGCCAACGCATAGCAAACCAGCCAGCATAGTGTGCAGCAACAACAACACCACAACCAGTCAGACACACCGCCAACGCATGATAGAGCAACCATCAGCTATAAGCATTACGTTCTGTAAATATACTATTTAAGACGAGCCAACTGTATCGGCAGTGAGGGCGGCTCGAAGGCGTAGTGCCTTGTCCGTCTTTTACTTGGCAACAAGTAAACTCACTCTTTAAGCAAACCACCGAGAGGCGGGTTGCTTGATACATACATTGTAGTTAGATTCCGTATTTTGCACTTGGGTTGGATTTCACCGCGGCTTCGGTCAGTCGGCTATCCTCCCGAATACTCCGGGAATATATTTATCTTATTTAATTCATACTACATACTACTACATAAGATATATAAATTACATTGTATAATTTGATGCTGCAAAATATGTATGTATGGTACTTTTGTATATAATCATTTAATAGTAGGAGTTTATTTTCCAAATCCAACGCACTCTGTCGAGCTCTGTCTAAGCCAAGTCACATAAACTCGCCACGAACGCAATCACCGATATTTACCGAAGCACCGAATACCGAGTATCACCGAACCATAACCAGTAATCACCGAGGCAGAGTCAGAGAGAGCAATTGTTGGAAAATTATAGCTTGATACCCACGAATGATTGTTTGTTGTGTATTTGAAAAGACTTATGTACAAAATATATATGCATATATATACATAATTAATCATAGAGATTATTCAATAAAACTGATTGTACTTGAAATATTAAAACCAACAAGTTTTTTTATTTAACGGAGGTTCGAGGGTCCTTCGTTTGATCCTGGAGCGGCTGAGTCATACCTCAGCCTTTGAGAAAACCCCCTTACAAATGGCGCCCGAGCAGGGACCTGCCTCTAAAGACGACTGTGGAAATCCGAATCAAACCACCAACGACAGCGGAGCAGGTGCCATACACAACAGCAACATCATCATGGAGAATAGCAAACATTTAACGTCGGATTCACTCGGCTGGATTTATTTGCTGAAAAAGGAAAGACTCATCATCGAATGCCAAAAGATAGGCCTTCCAATCGCAGGCTGTACCGTGGAAGAGTTAAGAAGGCAATTGAGTAATTTTATTAAAACAAAACGAATGAAAGCATCAACCGAGAATATATTCCGAGCCCTGGAAGCCGAACTAGAGTCCGAAGAAAAAATAATGGTGGACGACGACTTCAGCACTAGCCGAGCTACAGTGTCAGTACCTGAATATACACGAACTGACCATAAGCACAGTTCCGATGGCGAAGTAATGAACATTGTACGACGATGGAATATTCATTACGATGGTGGCGAAAATCTTTTAGATTTTATGGAAAGAATAGAGGAGTTGGCTGAATGCTACCATATACATCAAAATCAATTGTTAACATGCAATAACAATAGAGTTCAGCTACTACAGCTTTTTCGCACTTTCTCAGCATTAACCCATTTAAAACCACGACCCATAGCATAAAAGAAATTTTATGTTAAGGATTCCAATGGCTGAAAACAAGTTAATGTGGAAAAAATTTACCATACAAAGTTTGGATTGGGCTCAGGGACAACACAGGACATAACTACTAACCATGCATACAAAGATCTATAATTACATAATCTCTTTTAATCTACTTTTGAGTTGACCTTTTGACAAGTTAACATCAAAAATGCTACAGTTGTTAACAAAGGTACTCATGCGGTTTAAAGGAGCAGTTAACATATAGTTCGTTCTACTAAAAGGTACATAAATTAAGTTGTTTGCGTTTCTGCTGCTTCTACGGTTAGTGTTAAAATTAATAAGAGAAAGGAGTTCTGGAGAATCAAATACACCGGTTATAAGTTGGTGTAAATAAACGATATCTGCAGACCTCCTTCGCTCACTTAGTGACTGCAATCTTAATAGTTTTAAACGATTCTCATAAGGAGGAAGGTTTAAAATGTCAGTTCCACTTAAGCCCCCCAGAGCACACCGAACAAAACGTTTTTGAATTCTTTGGCCCAGCGTTTTATAAATCCAAGCATTGAAGACACTTTTTTACAAATATTATCAATATGAATGTTGAACGATAACTTAGTCTTTGACTGCATCTACACGACTTAAAGCATTATCTTTTATATTGTAATTAAATAATAAATTATTCCTTTTTCGCGAAAAGGTCATAGTTTGGCATTTACTAGGATGGAGAAACATATTATTTTTAGAACACCAAACTTCAAAGGATTTCATATCAGCCTGGAGTAGGTTGGAATCTTCTTTAGTATTTATTTTTCTGTATATTTTCATATCGTCTGCATAAATCAGCAGACGAGAGTGTTCAATGACGTGTGTGACGTCATTAATTGCTAAAATAAACAGAAGTGGACCAAGGTGGCTACCCTGAGGTACACCTGATTCAGCAATAAATTCTGCAGACAACACCCCTCGGAATCGTATTAAATAAGATCGCTCAGTCAAAACGATTTTATCCAGCATACAAAATATTGTGGAAATCCCATTAATTTAAGTTTGAATAAAATTAAGTCATGAGGTAATTTATCAAATGCTTTACTAAAGTCGGTATAAATACAGTCGACCTGGTTACCAGATTTCATTGAATTTAAGCAGAATGTTGTAAAATCAAGAAGATTAGACACTGTGGATCTTCCATTAACAAAACCATGCTGACGAATTGTTATGACTTCTCCACAATGAATTTTAACACGATCGTACACAATTCGCTCAAAAAGTTTGGGAATCGACGAAAGCTTAGCGATGGGCCTATAATTATTAACATCATTCCTGCAACCTTTTTTATATATAGGACTTATTAATGATTTTTTCCAAAAAACTGGAAAAGAACTTTCTGTAATTGATTTATTAAATAATAAAGCAAGTGGTTGACGCAAAACGGAACCGCATTGAGTTAACACTGCGGCAGGAATTCCATCGGGTCCAGCGCCAAAGTCCTCATCAATTGTCCCAATATACTTTAAAATATCCTCGGAGGTAAAGGATATAGACTCCAAAGAGACCCTGGGTGAAGAGTTCATGTAGTCAAAGTAACCTTCATCAGGATTAAACGAATCTGAACAAAACGATTCCTTGAAAAGATTGGCAAAAAGGCCACAAATTATAGAAGGATCATCCGTAAATCCGTCAAGAGTGTTGAAGGATGAAGGAAATCCATCAGATTTTTTCTTAGTATTTATGAACCCCCCAAAATTTCTTTGGATCTGACAATATTCTCAACTTAATATTGTCTAAATATTCATTATACAAAAGAGCTGAAAGGTTTTGAAATTCCAGAAACAAACTTTTGTAGATTTCTAGGTCATTTGAGTTCAAACTACAGACGTATCTCTTCCAAGCTCTATTCCTGTTATTGCGAAGTGTTTTCAACTCCTTTGTGTACCAAGGGTATGCAGATTTTTTCGCAAATTTGAGGCTATAGGGTACGGACTGAGAAATTACAGCAAAGAGTTCTAAATAAAAAAAATTAATGGAATCATCAAGATTATGTCCATTAATATATTCTAAAATTACGTTAAGTTTATTGTTAAGTAAATGATTCAACCTCAAAAAGTCAGCTTTTTTGAAATTGAATTCATAAACTTTATCCATTGAACTAGAATTAACTATATTCTCTCTATCCGATTTATACCAAATACTCAATGGTGGATGATATACATCAATAGAGGTTAGAGCATGGAAGGCCCTCTTAACAATGACATTGTTACTGTCCGTAGTTAAGACCAGGTCAATAAGTCTTTCCAGACTATTATAAATACAACTCACTTGTTGTAAGTCAGAACATAAACTGTCAACGAATATATGCTCTCCAAGAGTCTTCGCATTAGATGCACAAAAAAATGTATCATCGTCAGAAGAATGCCATTTTAAGTTGGGCAAATTAAAATCGCCCAACAATAAAATGTCGTCATTAACGTCAAGAATATTAAGAATATAGTCTAGACAATCTGCCAGACTTGTATATAACTCTGCACTACTGTTTGGAGGAACATATGCATTAATTATGTATACATTTGAGCTACAATGTATAACCTTAACGCATATTAGTTCAATATTAGAAGCGCAGGGTATATCAACAAAGGAACTGACAAAGCAGTTCCTTACAGCTATAAGAACACCACCACCAACAGAAGAAATATTGCTGGAGTATCTGTCCTTTCTAAATACTTGGAAACTATTGTCAAACAATTCCAAGTCAGTAATGCTTTCATTCAACCACGTTTCAGTAAACGCGATAATGTCCTCAGAACAATTCTGAGTAGAAAGAAATAAGTCTCGCGTTTTGGAGCGCAATCCCCTTACATTTTGAGAGTAAAGGGATAGCCTATTTAGTTTTTTTGGTTGCGACGAGCTTTATTATTTGAGCTCCTTGACTTGTTTTTAGGTATAAATTCTGAAACGAGAATATTATCGGCCCACATATTAGAATTGAGAACAGTTGAAAAATCTTCGGCTGCAACTGTGAGAATAAATGAGGCGTGGGTGGGCTTATTGCCAATTTTCTTACATGAGCGGAAAGCATTTTGGGATATCAAACTACATTGTTCGACAAACGTCAGAATATTATTAGTTGATGTGTCGGGTTGTAATCTTGAAATAAAAATGTTCTTTGTCCTCAAAACTGCTCTAAGAGTGCTTAGCTCAGTTGAACATTGAACGGATGGCGTACCAACCAAGGTATTAGCGATAGAATGTTCTGAAATTTCAGACACAACACTATCACTAGGTGCAGAAATAACTAACACTTTAGGTAATGGGGCAGTCAACAGAGGTACTGCATTAATAATATTATTATTAACATTATTATTTTCATTATCATTTTCTTTATCTTTATCATCATTAATATTATTATTATTATCATTATTATTGTTATTACTAGTTCTTTCCCGTCAAAAATGACGGGCCCAGTTTTAATAAAGAAAAAAAATTTAATATTGATTTGTTTAAGCTGAATTAGAAATCAGCGATGGTCACATATTTCCAATATTTCCAACAATTTTAGTTCCTTGTTAAATATTAAATATTAAATTTAGTTAAATATTTATAAAATACCTTGAAGTAAAAACGGAAAATATAGTAGGTACGACGAAATAAGTTTTAAAAATTTTTTGTAAAACTGAAAATTTGAAATTGAAGAATACATAAAAAGTTTTTGAAGTTTCAATAAATCACAAAACAAAAAAATGCCTAAATATATGCTATGAAATTTTTCAAAAACATCAAGCGTTCCGCACTCACATTTTACGGAATTATATTATAGTATTATTATCATTATTATTGTTAACAATGTTAATTTTATTAATATTATTCTTTTTATTGTTATCATTTTTGTTATTATTATTATTATTATTGTAATTAGTATTATAACTATTAGTCGAGATAATATTAGATCCATGTGACGAGGAGGTGGGAACTAAAACTCGCTTAGCCTGGGGACTAGACGATACACTATGATTGGCACGTTTGCGCTTATTGTTTTTCCTCTTATTTTTAGAGTTATTTTTTGAATTATTACTCTGCTTGTGTACTAATTCCGTAGTTAGGACTTCATTTGAGGATACGTTGGGAGAGACGAGAGTTTCAGTCTCAGTCAAAAGAAGGTTAGCCCTAATTGGCGAAAAAATTTCATCCGTGGTACTATTGCAATTGTCAGCACTTATTTCGCTTAATGACGTCAGAATAAATTTAAAATTATTATTAAGCAAATTAAGGCTATCCCCAAAGAGCTTTATTTTTGAATATAACTCTGCTGGGGAGACGACCCTGCACGTAGGACATTTTTATTAAATAGACATGCCCATTTAATGAGCAAGCAGCGAAATTTTCGACTTGAAAATAAGTCATGTTTAAAAATTTAATTTAAAGGAGCAGATTTGTTTCAATAGTGTCTCAAAGGGTTAAGTACACAAAATTAAATACACAGAGCGCACAGTTATGTACTAGCAACAAATAACACTGACACTGACTAACAGGTACGGCCAACTATGTTTATTAGTAATTTAAATAAAATTAAAATTAAAATAAACACTATATTAAAACAAAAACAAAACCACTTCAATACAAAATTACTGCAACAAGTAGCTCAATATATATACTGCAACAACACTTACGTTCAACAATTTTATTTAATCACAATAACAATAACAATAACAATAACAATAACAATAACAACTCCACAAACCAAACGTTAATATAACTAAACAACCGACAACGACAAAGGGACGAGATCAACTGAAACAAGGAGTGCTGCCAACGCTTTTAGAAGTGCTAGATGGGAGAGCATTGCAGTGGTATCGTGTCAAACGACCAGCGATTACCACTTGGCATGCATTTCGCACCGAGGCCGAGCGTTTCTTTTTACCTAAGAGGTTTTTAAGCCACCTAGAAGACACCATATACCATCGGAAGCAGATGCATCGCGAGAAAGCGAAAGATTATATATTGGCTATGCAAACCCTTATACGACAACACCCTCAGCTGAAAACTCTGGACCACACTGACCGAATTTATGATGGTCTTCGGGTTGAATATAAGCTCTATGCTCCACGAAGCGATTTTCGTACTCTCGATGAGCTGATGGATCTTGCCGAGGAATTTGAGGTTCTCAAACGGGACGAAGCCAAAGGAAGTCGACCGGCTACCCATTTTCTTCGAGAAGTTACACCCTACATACAGGTACCCACTGTTGGAGGTGCAAAAAGCGAGGTCACCGAAGGTATCAATGCCGAAGCAGAGCTCGAAAGTTTTGTTCACGCTGTGGTCAAGACGGCACATTATCACGTGATTATCCATGTGCAAGCCTAATCTCGTCTTCACCCGAAGAAGTAACCGATGGCCGCTACTACATCACGTTTACAATAAAAGCATTAATCGACACTGGATCGACCCTTTCGTATATCGACGACACCGTAAAGAAGTATTTAATAGAACAAGGAGTGCAACCACGACGACACAACCGAAAAATTCAGCTAGCGGACAATTCTACAGTCAACTGTGAGGAAATGTATCCTCTTCACGTCAACTTCCATCAGAAGAGCACGTTTATTCTTGTATCCGCGCTCTCATCTCTAGCAGAACCGATGATCTTGGGGATGGACTATCTCCGACGCCGAGGAATGAAGATGGAATGAACTTGAATTTTTATTTAATAAATTAGAATTCTCGAGGTCTAGTCGAAACATTTGATTAAGCCAATAAGGCACTTTACACTTGTTTCTGAGCGTCAATTTTTGTCCATGCCATTCGTCTTTGGAACACTTTGCCAGTCTATCTTCGTAAAATTAGCAATGCATATATCTTTAAGAAAAATTTAATGAAATTTTATCTAATAAATAACTTAAAGTTCAATTGCTTTTTAACTTATTTTATTTTTATTATTGTTTTAAATTGTATACTATTAAATAATTATAAGAACATCTATCTTTCTAATTAAGTCTTTGTTTTGTATTTAATTTACCAATTGTATTAACTTTATGTGTCAGTGACTGACGCTTTAAATGTTAAGGTTATTTAACCCTTTCGTTCCGGGTGTGCAATATATTGTACACATATTCAAAAATATACACTGGTGGACAAAACTAAAGCAACTCAATATCAGTATGGGGCATAAACTTAATAAAATTCATAATATTAAAGATAGAGCGAATTTTTTTTCTAAAACATAATTATTTATTAACTAATTGAAAAAGAATTATGTACATTCATTTATGTATGTTTTTAAATAATGTTTTAAATGCATAAGGCTCAAAATTTCCTTGGTCATAACTAAAGCAACTTTTCAATTTTCAAATAAATAACTAAAAATATTTAATAATCAATAGCATATCCTTTATTTTTCAAGACAGCAGCACATCTACGAGGCATTGAATCTATGAGTCGATGAATTTGATCCTGCGGAATGTTGTTCCATGCGTCTTGAATGCGACTGAAGATTGTGTGCTTATTCGTTGCGCTATTCCTCTTAATTTTCCGATCGATGATACTCCACAAGTTCTCTATCGGGTTTAAATCGGGGGATTGAGCTGGCTATTTGAGAACCCTAATATTTTGCTCGCGTAGCCACTCTTTAACAAAATTCCCAATGACTTTGGTATGCTTTGGGTCATTATCGTGTTGGAAGACCCAAAGCAGTGGCATTTCCTCCTCTGCATAAGGCAACATAACGTTTGTCAAAACAGATTTATACAAAAATCGGTCCATTGTGTCCTTAATTTCATAAATGGGTCCAACTCCGTGATAAGAAAAGCAACCCCATACCATAGTGTTGCCGCCTCCGTGCTTCACAGTTCCCTTACAGTATTGAGGATTTAAGCGCGTATTGGCCGGCCGTCTTACGGTAAAATTGTTCATGTCAGAGCCCTTGATATTAAATTTTGATTCATCGGAGAACAAAATATTTCTCCACTGAGCAACATTCCAAACGACATGCTCTCTAGTAAAGGCCAGCCTAGCCAACCGATTTTTCGATTAAATAAATGGCTTTTTGGCTGGTTTGCGGGCAAGTAATCCGGCCTCTATAGCTCGCCTGCGAACGGACTATTTCCGTGGATGTTACAAATGGGTTTTTTTTTATTTAACGGATTATATTTTGGGTCATTCGCGGTGAGGTTTTCCTTGGCCTTCCGCCATAGTGAATTGTGACCACAGACTTAGTCACTTGAAAACGCTTTATAAGCCGCGAAATCAGCTTTATGACATTTACCCTTTTTGTATTCACTAATTATTTTCTCTTTTATACATAAATTATACTTGTTTCTCGCCATTTTAATTAAATTTTTAAAAACACTTCTAACTTGATTAATACGCAGCCAATTACAAAAAGAACTTTTTTTATGTCAGGCAAACAATTATAGTAAACATAACGGAACATGTTTACTACGTTTACAACGGTTCTTCTTATTACTATTGTAGTGTCATAGCACAGCCAGCCCACGGTACAATAAATATTTGAGTCGATGACAATCAACAAACTAATTTTCGTTTTGTTTATGTTCATTTCTGCACTGGGTCAAATGATTCATATTACATCGTGACTGGCGCAAGTAATGTTGCTGCATTAAAATTGCAAGCGCAGCAATAGTAATTATTTGAAGTGTAAGATCTATCATGGAAGCTGTGCGTGAATCATAATGGAAACATGACTTAGAAGAAAATCTTTGTAACGACGAACAAATGATTCCGTTCAAAGGAGCGTTGTCTATAAAACAGTACATAAAAGGAAAGCCCACTCCATGGGGCATAAAACTGTTTGTTCTATGCGGGAAAAGTGGAAGTCCGTACGATTTCATAGCCCATCAAGGCAAGACTACAGACATCTCTGAGCAGTGCTTGAAAAAGCTTGGTTTTGGTGCTACCATTGTACTACATTTATGCAAAAGACTTCAAAAGGAGGGCGGTTATAAACTGTTTTTTGACAATTTTTTTTCAACATTCCAATTGTTTGAAATTTTATTTGATCGTCGCATCTACAGTGCTGGCACAATTCGTGTCAATCGATTCAACCATTCTCCTCTGCCTGCCGACAATGACATGAAAGCATAAGGACGGGGAACATCCGCAGAACTTATAAGTCGCAATGAAGAAATAATACTAACAAAATGGTATGAAAATAAAGCAGTACACTTTTAAAGGCTTCAAACTATGTCGGCATTGGAAACGAAGACTCAGTCAAACGATAATCTTAAGAAGAGAAGAAGTATATAGATGTAAATCGTCCAGAAGTAGTTGCTATTTATAATAACTGCATGGGTGGCGTCGATCTTCTTGACCAAATGCTATAATATTATCATATATATTTGAAATCTAAAAAGTGGACATTACGATTCATTATGCACTTTTTTGATATGTCAATAATTTCAGCTTGGCAAGATTATAAAAAAGATTGCCAAGCAAATGATACATCATCAAAAGATCAAATGGATCTTTTAATTTTCAAAAACGACTGTCTAAAACTTTGATATTGTTTGACACTAAAGACAAAAGAACTGTCGGGCGGCCAAGAGCAGAGGATGGAATATCTGAAAAAACAGGCAGATAAGCGAAAGCTAATTTCAATTTCAACGGATGTTCGTTGCGATCAGATGGGTCACTTTGCTTATTTTTCCAATGACAAAACGCCAACAGATGTCAATATGAGAAATGCAATCAGCGCACTTTTGCCTTTTGCGTTAAATGTAAAGCGTTTCTTTGCATCAAACGAGGAGCCAACTGCTTCTACAAATTTCACACAGCTGAATAAAAATTGTCTTATATGAAACTATGAACATTTTTGATATAATTATTATTTTTTTATAACGTTTATTTATATTATTTATTTAATAAAATCCATATTTCTACGAATTCTTGTTTTTAATTTCAAAGCCTACATTTTTTTTTTTCAATTTTGATAGAGCAATATAAAACTTAAAAAAATGGTTTCTATTTAGCTAAACAAGAGATATTATCGTTCAGTCCTGTTGAGTAATATATTGTACGACCCCTAAAATCCAGATGAGAAACGGTAAAAACAAGAAAAAAACATTTTTTTGTATATATTTAGTCTATTTTCTTAGAATTATTCCTCAAAAAAATTATTCCACCGCTAGATTAGTCTCAGGACTCAAAGGGTTAATAATCTTGTAGCGTAAGGATTAAGCTCGAAGAAATAAATAAATAATTAAATAAATAAATAAATAAATATTTGGTTAACTATAGTAGTTTCAAAAAATACGTTAATTTTGCATTAAGCAAACAAAAAAAACAACAAAAGTTTAAAAATATCTTCATACAATAAATAAAAACATATCAAATATTAAATAGCAAGTAGATTCACTTGATAAAAAACTGTTTTATCTCATCTAGAAGAATGAGAGAGAATTTCTTGAGAGAGAAGAAAAATGAAATACACGAAAAAAACAAGCTCTGTGAATTTGTGAAAAATAAAATATTTATTGGTGATAAAATAGAAAAAAGACTATACATACCTATTGATAAACCAAATATCACGGGATATATCAAAAAATCACGGGATATAACTGATTGATTATTTTCATTTAAAATAAAAGTTAAATTTTATGACTGACTCTGCGATGGCTGAATGCCATAAATGCAAGAGATCAATCCGTGGCGAAACAGGCGTAGCATGTGCTGGAATATGTGGCAAAATGTGGCACTGTGCTGATAAATGTTCAGGCATCAATCAATATTCATCAAAGGTCTTGGAAGAAAATGCTTTAATAAGATGTATATGTGAAGATTGTGTCCAACTACTTCATAATGTAGACTTTGCTTTGAAAGATATTCAAGATGGTGTCAACAAAAACAAAATAAACTTGGCTGAATATAAAACCGAATTTGAAGTGTCATTAAAACAAAATGAAAATGGAATCAAACAATTATTAGAGGCAATTGAAAAAAGATACGAAGAAAGATTAAAGAAAATAGATAGTGCACAAAAAATTTGTGAAAAGAATGTAAATGAAATAAAAAATATTTGCGCCGTCGTAAATGATTTTGAAAATAAAAATAAAGACATTTATAACACAATTGAAAAAAACAATGTAAAGATGTGCGATGAAATAAAAAAAGCAATAAAAGAAACAGGTGATCATCAAAACAAACTGTCATTCGCTGACAGTGCCTTTAATAATTAAACCCAAAGAAAAACAAAAAAATGTAAAAACAAAGGAGGATTTAAACAATAAGGTGGATCCAGTTAATCTGAATATAATAAATATTGAAAATAGAACAAATGGAACAATTGTGATACAGAGTGAAAATAATGAAGAAAGAGAAAAAATTAAAAATGCAATAGAAAATAAAATGAGTGATGCATATGAAATAAAGGCCCCAAATGAAAATGATATGTCAATAATAATAACAGATATGTCATTTAAATATAATGAAAAAGAATTAATAGAGAAAATTAAGAGGCAAAATCAACAATTATAGCAACATGAAATAAAAATAGTGAAATCTTTTGAATACAAAAAATATAATAGAACAATATATAATGTAAAAATAATAATAGATAAAGATACTTACACAAAGATAAAGGCGGCTCAAAAATTGAACATTGGGTGGGATAGATGTAGAATATTTGATGGAACCGATTAATTGCAATGCTTTAAATGTTTAGGATATAATCACAAAGCGGGCGATTGTAAAAATGAGGAAACTTGCTATAGATGTCATGGAAACCAAAATCAAAAGAATGCGAAAAGGAAATAATAAATAAATGTGTCAACTGTATAAGAGCAAACAAACAACTAAATATGGGACTTGATGAAAATCATGTCACATCAAATAGAGAATGTCCAGTATATCAAAATAAGCTGAACATGAAGAAGAAGAAGATAGGGTTAGTGTTCTAACAACCACAGGAGATAAACGGTATTTACACAAATATATGTGGATAAGTAAATAACTACAATCAATTGGAGATAATTGCTGATGAGCAGGACCCAGACTTTATAATCCTAACAGAGACCCACGTAACAAAAGACATTGATGAAAGTGAGATACAGTTAAAAGAATACGATCATTATAATACGCTTTCTAATTCAACCAGAACAGGAGGCGTTATTATCTATTTTAAAAAGCTATGGAATGTCACGAAAATTGGCGAGAAGATTTCCGACTCAAATTATTGGATTAGTGCATATTTGGCTAAGATCGAGGAAAAACATATTTTAATAATGGCGGTGTATAGGTCACCAAGTAGTAGTGAAGCGGAATTCTGTACAGTATTTGAGGAAATAATCAAGGACATATGTGAGACAAATTATGATATAATAATAGCAGAAGATTTTAACATAGATTGGAACAAGGAAGATACGTAAAAAATCCGACTAAAAGGTCTTTTAAATGAGAACGGGCTGAAACAAATTGTTAATGAATATACTAGAATAGCACAAAACTCTAGCACAATAATAGACTACGTAATAACAAATAATGGTAATATTACAACGAGAAACAACAGTGCAAATAAAATAACAGATCATGAAGCTATAGATATAAAAATCGAATATACAAACCAAAAACAAAACCAAGAAAATAAGAAAGTAATAGAAGTATTTAAATATAATAAAGACGTTTTTAATAGAGAACTCAGTGCAATGTTAGTATGTAGAGAAAGTGATAATGTAAACGACTGCGTTAATATAATTGATACATGTCTCGAAAATACGGTTAAAAAATTTACAAATAAAAAAACAATAAATACAAGAAACGATACAAAACAAGTAAAGAAAGTCTAAAGTCGGTCTAGACCGACTATGAAATACCCTAAACCCACTTTTCAAAAATAAAAAATTTTTATTGTAAATGGCCGTCTCCGTGGGCGGATGAAGCCTATATTTTAATTGCATTTAAATGGTGATGAAAAATTTACACATACCAAGTTTTATTCCTGTAGCTCACAGTTAATGCCTTTATTGTGCTTTCGCTATGGGAGGTGGGCGTGTTCATGGACGGATTACTCCCAATTTTTGAACACACCTTAGTTTTGGTATAAAATACATACATACCAAATTTAATTTCTCTATGACAAACATAACCTTATTTATTGAGTTTTAAACTTTTTGGGTTGTATGGGAGGTAGGCGTGTCCGTATGCGGATGACGTCCATTTTTCAAAACCATCTTTGTCTTGTCATAAAAAACATTCGTGCCAAATTTTAGCTCTGTAGGTTAAGCAGACGCTTATTTATTGCGTTTTCAATTTTTGGGTTGTATGGGAGGTGGGCGTGTCCGTGAACGGATGACACCCATTTTTCAAAAACATCTTTGTGTTGATACAAAACACATACATACCAAATTTTATTGTTGTAGGCTAAATATGAGCTGAGTTATGCAGTTTTCAATTTTCGCGTTGTATGGGAGGTAGGCGTGTCCGTGGGCGGCTGATGTCCATTTTTCAAAACCATCTTTGTTTTGTTATAAAAAATATATGTGCCGAATTTTAGCTCTGTTGGTTAAACAGAGGCTTATTTATTGCGTTTTCAATTTTTGGGTTGTATGGGAGGTGGGCGTGTCCGTGAGTGGATGACACCCATTTTTCAAAAACATCTTTGTGTTGATACAAAACACATACATACCAAATTTTATTGTTGTAGGTTAATTATGAGCTGAGTTATGCAGTTTTCAATTTTTGCATTGTATGGGAGGTAGGCGTGTCCGTGGGCGGATTCCAAAAATATTCAATAGTGCAGATCCTTGGGTCCATGTGACTATGTGTACCAAGTTTCATTCAATTATCTCAAATCCTTCTTCTTATCCTGTGTATACGGACAACAGACGGACGGACGGACGGACGGACATGGATAGCTCGACTCACGTGGTGACGCTGATCAAGAATATATATACTTTTCTATACCGGACTCGCTTCGTTCTATGCGTTACAAACGTTTGCACAAAGTAAATATACCCTGACCTTTCAGGTTTACGGTATAAAAATGGTTTACCGAAGAATTAAAATCACTCAAAGAAGAAAAAAATATTAAATACCGAATTGCAAAAACGGATAAAACTGAAAATACGTGGAACGACTATAAAGCAATAAGAAATATATATAAAAATAAAATTGAAATTGAAAAAAACAAATATGTAAATAATAAAATAAATAATGCCAAAGACCAAAAAGAAATTTGGAAGGAAATAAAAGACTTAGTACTTAAAAAAAATGAGACTGTGATGTTTAACAATATAGAGTATAAAGATAACTATGAAATAGCTACCCAATTTAATAATTACTTTGTAAATAGTATACAATTAATAAGAAATACAATAGAAAATGTGCAATATACCAACAAAATACCTGTGGTAAACTCTAGATTTAAATTCCGTGCAATATCTTCAACAGAACTAAAAAACATTTGTAAAAACCTAAAAGATAAACCCGATTTTAACAAAGTCTCAACTAAAATAATTTTAGATAACTTTAGAACATTGTCGGTAAAAATATGTTAAATGTTATAAATAAATCACTAGAAATTGGGATTTTTCCCGAAAATTGGAAATACTCAATGGTAACTCCGGTAGAAAAAGTGACTAAAACAAACAAATGTGAGGAATTCCGCCCAATAAACACGTTAAAAACATGTGAAAAAATTTTAGAAAAAATTGCAAAAGAACAATTGGAAAACTATATGGAAATAAATAACTTATTATCAATGTATCAGTCGGGATTTAGAAAAAATATTCTTGTGAAACAGCAGTTATCTATGTGATAAGTAAATGGAAATACAGAGACGCAAAAAGTAAGATAATGGCACTTTTCTTGGACTTTAAAAGAGCATTCGAGACCATAGATAGAGACTTATTAATTCAAAAATTATATATGTATGGGATAAGAGAAAATGAATTGCAATGGTTTAAATCATACCTTACAAACCGAAAGCAAATAACAAAGGTTAACGGTATTAAATCAGAAAAAATTGATAATGAATTTGGTGTACCACAGGGGTCAATATTGGGAGCTTTATTATTTATAATATATATAAATGATATGCCCAATATTTTGGAAAAATGCGAAATTGTTTTATATGCTGATGACACATTAATTTATGCTAAAGGCAACACAGAGGAAGAATGTGCAAATAATTTAAATAAAGACATGGAAAACATAAACAATTGGCTCAAAATGAACAAATTAAAACTTAATGAAAGTAAAACGAAAATAATGGAAATTAACATGAACAGTAACGTAATTTTTAAAATTAATGATCAAATAATTGAAAAAGTTAATGAAATTAAATATCTCGGTTTCATAATTGACAAGGACTTAAAATTTAAACAGCACGTTGAATATATATGTAAAAAAATCGCTAAAAAATCGGGTTCTTTAAACGGGTGCGAAATAAAGTATCAATGATAACGGCAATAAATATGTACAACACAATAATAAAACCACATTTTGAATTCGGCTCCACAATACTATACACTTGCTGCACAATAACACAATTAGATAGACTGCAAAAACTTCAGAATAAGGCTATGCGTGCAATATTAAAATGTAACAGATACACTCCAATACAAGCAATGCTTGATTCGTTAAAATGGCTTAATATACAACAAAGGATGGCACTTAATACAATAAACTTTGTCCAAAAAATGAAGATGGGAAATGCTCCAGAATACTTAATTGATCAGCTAAACTATGTGGGAGAAGTTCAACCATATAATCTACGAAACACAGACAACTTTAGACTACAAAGGGTTACAACGACAGCAATGCAAAGATCGCTCTTCTTCAAGGGACTAAAACTATATAATACGATGCCTAATTTTATAAAATCAGAAAGAAATATTAATATCTTTAAAAGAAGTATCTCAGAATTTGTTAGAAATAATGGAAATAGCACAATTCATGAAAATTTATAAAATTGTTAAATATCATGTTATGAAGTTTCAATTAAAAGTATAATAAATACTACTAATATTAAAAAAAAAAAAAAAAAAAAAAAAATCTAAGCATTTGTCAACAGGGATGAAAATTTGCAGTTCTTTGTTTATATATGAAAGGAATTTATTGATAAGCTTAATTTTCTTTTTAAATCAACCATTAGTGGGTCTCCAGTACAAAAGTTGATAAAAAATGCACAAAAATGCAATTCGGGGGACGCCAAAATTGGTTCAAAAAAAATTCACCAATGGAAAGGATTTTTCATGTACTATTTAATTTTGGTACCGGAATTGGGGGTAAGATTTTTCCCATACAAGTCGATACACTCTAGTGTACACGGTCTTAGAGAGTCTGCTTAACATTTTAATTTAACCATAACTTTTTTATCGAAAAAAGAATTAAATTTATTTTTTAATTTTCATCAGTGTTTTATTAATAATCAAGAGTTATGAAGAATAACAGTTTTGTAAAAATAATTTTATTTCATCATTGAATACATACATATGTTATAATGTAACATGTAATAAATGTTATGTATGTTTTAACATTTTTATTCATGTCTTTTATTGTTGTCGTCACTTTCGAGCTTAATTTTTTGAGTAACTTACAATCACATACAAATTATAGTTGTTTTTGTCCTTTTTATACAATTTGAAAATTTTTGTAGGTATGAAATTAGTTATTTAATAGGCTTACTACAGATACGACCATTTAAATGGTATTTGCTGACAGTTAGCAAACGAATAAAATGACCAAATTTGAGTCCAATACAACCAAAACCATCATTTTTATTTTTTTGTGGGCTGTACAATGGGGTGTGGCAAGCCATTTTTGGTGAAGTTTCCGAGAGTAAACATACAAACTAAATTACAAATTTTAGTCAAATACGACTGAAATCGTTTGAAATATAGCACTTTTATTGATTTGTGGGCGGTAAAATAGAGTGTGCAGCTTTTCATATAACAGTTATTTTATGGCGAAAAGCTAAATATTATGTAGCTTTTCAGCTGAAGAGCCATTATTGCCCGAAAAGCGGTTTTTCAGCCTTTGTGTGAACATCGTATTAGTGCTTGGTCATAGAACATACTAGGCTTTTTAGTTCACTGAAAAGATATTTTTAGTTCAGTTTGTTTTTATGAACGAGTTCGTTCATATAGTTCTTTCAGTTCATTTGTTCTTTTAGTTCTTTTCGTGCACATTAATTCTTTTAGTTTGTTCTTATCCACCATTTCAGTACAGTAGCGAAGACATAAAAGGTATTTTCATGGACTCAAACCATTGTGTATTACATTTAGGGCCAAATTGTTCACCTCTGGATAACTTTAACCAGTGCATATTTCCAACTATTCCAGTAGTTTCGTATTGCTCACCTCTGGATAGCAAACTTATCCAGAGTTTCTCTAAATATTTAACCAGCAGATAAATTTATCCAGAGAATAACTTAACCAGTGAAATTTCATTGGATATCAAAGATATCCAGAGTTTTATCATATGATTTGACAATTTTCATATTGTTCATTTCTTTGATAGAAAATAATATTGAAATTTTTGTGTCAGATATATTTTGAATTTACGCAATATATGTTTCTACTTGTGCTGTTCAGAAATTTCTAGTATAATAGCGTGAAAGTGTGCATTACGTCAAAACTGTTGAGGGTATTTTTATCTTAAACTTTTTTATCTAATCTTCAATTTTGTTTCGAGGATATTTTTTGTCTGACAAAGACGAGCGGAGATATTGGCGATAAGCCGGTTTCGGTGAACTTTGAAAGCGAATATCTTCTAGGACGTAATTGGTATCATGGTTACATAGGAGTCTAGCTCCAGTCATGCACTTTTGGTTTTTAAGCTGAATCTTTTCAACAGTTTCATTAATTTTTTGATGTTATTCTGTTTGCAGTTCAGTTCGTCGCTATTATTTTCTTAAGCAAGTTTTTTTTTTATTTTTTATAAAATTTTTAAGAACATTGAGATTAATGTCAAAACTCTGGATAAATTTGTCATTTATTTGACAATTGGCTGGAAATAAACTGGAGAAATAACAAAGCAGCCGTTAAGATATCCAGACCGGTTAAAATGCTATCCAGAGAATAAAAAACTGAACAATACGAAATTTTATCCAGGCAATTTAACCGCTGGTTAAAGTTAACGGTTTGGATAAGTTAACGGCTGGATAGCCAGAGATATCCAGTAGTGAACAATTTGGCCCTTAAGATATTAAGGTCTTTAAGTTAATTTTCAAACGACATCTGTTTTTTACCATTTCAGTAAAATAACGAAAATGCAAAAATTATTTAAACGGACTCAAACCAGTGCTGGATAAGCCTTTTTTTTCTTTCGTTCATTTCGATTTGACTCTGTGCAAATTCAATTGAATTAAAACAAAGAGAATCAAGGGACTAGTTCACATTGTTCATGATTGGGAATCGTTTAATTAAACTAGTTCGTGCGTGAACTTACCAAGTCTAGAACAAAGCAATAGTTTGCTTTTAAAACGTTTTAAAATTATTAAATTATTAATAATAAATTATTATTATTATGTACATAATAGGGGTATTTATCTCCTAAACAAATCCAGACCGAAAATTTTTTATTTCACCATTGAGCTTAGTAGGCCCATATACATTTAATAACAATAACATACCTTTCTATCGTGTTTGGAAAGAAAATTGATATCATCTGTATTTTTTTTTGTCATAATGATGGCTCTTTGCATGTCTTCTTTTTTTCCGAAGTCAACATTTAGACATTTTGGATTGGAAGTCGGCCAACGAATTCCATGTAGGGCGTGGCGCGTTTCAATAGCTTCACTACAAGCAACAAAAAATAACCATTTACCTATTTAATCTTCATAAGACTTACTCTTCGGTTTCATATTGTACAAAACATTTAGATTTTATACGGTCTATCCAAAATCCGTCATCCATTATTTTTCCCGTTCGAGCCAAAAGCCCTTTCAGTTGTAATACTGTAAACGGCCTCACCAAGTTTGTTATATATAGTATATTGCTTTCCTTATTTCTTGAAGGGCTCGGAGAACGTAATATAGAGCAATTGATGTCTTCAGTAAGATTTTGTATTTTTCTGGGAATAAAAAAGTTCTCTTTCTCCAAGAGTTGTATTTCAACACCAGTAAACCCTTTAAAGACATTTTTTGGGCAACTTTCTACACTGTGTTGCCATTCGGTGCAAACTTCCTCCACCTCAGATGAAGAATCGAGATCAATATCACTTAATGGTACTGGATGGACATCCGATATAACGTTTTTTAAAGAGTCTGTAGAGATTGAAAAAATTGGGGATAAAATTTCGGTAATTTTATTAGAAGTCCACCTCCTTTTACGATTTTTTGATATATCAGAATTAATGAAGGGAATTTTATAGGCTTCATCCAAAGAAGAGTTTAACATTATGGCCACATTTGTATCCTTAGAAATTTCTACATATTCTAGTGATTTGTCATCATTTTTGTTTATTTGATTAAAAACAATTTGATTGCTATCACATGTAGCATTTACAACTTCTGTGCCGACTATTTCCGACACAATCATTCTTACTTTCGTTCTTTCAAACTCTTTATTAGTGAACCTCTTATCAGAAACCTCGGACTGGAACAGAATTCGTTCCTCTCCATCTTGAGTACTTTCATCATTTCTTGAAATCTCATTTAACAGCTCACAATCCCTTAAATCCTTGGAATTAGGAATCTCATTCAAAACTTTTTCCTGACTTGTACTAACTGCAGAATACGTGTCTTGAGATCTTTGGATATTTTCCAAATTCAGGATATCACTATCGGTAACGTTCAATATATCAAGAGTATTTTTTGAAATGCGCCTAAGAGTAGCTGCTGATGAGAGCGTTTCAGTGGACTTTTTTCTTTCACTTCTCCGTGGCATTATTATAAATTGCTGAACCTATTACGATATTAATATATTAGATAAGCTTATCTGAAAAAGCAAAATGATACTTTAAAAAATGTCCACAAAATAATACAGACTTCTATACATAGATGCCAGATTAAAGTCATAAATCACTTTTTGTGATTTTATTAGTTCCGTGAGACAAATTGTGATTTCTTGAGCAAAGCGGTTGATTTTTTTATCACACACATTATATGTGAGGAGAGCGGTCAAATATATAGGAAAACGCGTAAGTTTACGAACAAACCCAATAATTCAATTGAAATTTGCGTGCGCAGGTATTAAGGGGGAGATTACGATTTCCGGGGCGCCGCGATTTGACGATGGATTCGAAGAGTACTCTTAATAAAAATAAGAATAGCCAAAGGAAATGTTGTGTTATCGATTTGTTTCCGAGTTATCGATTTTTTAAAATTTTTTTTTTGCTATAAGGTATATGAAGAAAACCGGCTGTATTATTCTTAATATATAACCGATATTAATGATTAAGGTAAGGTTTAAAAGGTTATATATAAGGCTTTTAGAAAAATTTTAAATTAATGTAATCTGTTGAGTACTTTGTATTTTATAGGTATTTTTATGCAATAAAAGAATATTTTCTTACATAAAACCGTTATTTTCTCAAAAGTTACCGTTATTACTATGAATTATAAAGAATAATTATTAAAGCTTGAAAATTTATCTTTCATTTGGTATATAATATATATAATTTATTTGACTTTTTGTCGTGTTTTTTATGATACAATGATTTGCCCATGTACGGAAAATTGCTTATATCACTCATATTTACCTTAGATGTTTTGCTTTCTTACTCCATATTTACGAATATCGCCATTACAATACAATATTTATATGAATTAACGGGATTTTTGAGTCAGTTAAAAAAATTTGTATTTTTTGGTCGATCAGTTAATAAAAAAATATAAATATTTTTATCTATCGAAAAAAAGGTAAAGCTTTCAGCTTATCAAAAAGTATATATTTTTAGTACCTTAAAAACGAAAATATTGCAGAAAAAAACGGTTCTTTTAATTAAAAAATTCAAATCTGATATATATTCGCTTATAAATTTAAAAACATTTTTGAAATTATATATGTATTATATATCGTTGAAAAGGCATTTAATTACCTTTCGAATGGCATGTCAATCATTAAGATCCATTGGATATTGGCAAAGATATAGAAAATTTTGTGAACAGATTTTTTAACAAAGAAAACACTTGGAAAATTTTAATTTTATGTAATATAGTGTGAAATTAAATAAAAAATGTATATTTTTAAATGTCAAACAAAAGGTTGAACTGTAAGCTTTTCAAAAAAAATATATTTTTAGTAACTTAATAACGTAAATTTTTTAGAAAATAACGGTTCTTTTTATTAAAAAATTCAACTTTGGAATAAATTCGCTTATAAAATTAAAAATACTGTAGCAATGATATTTATAAGAAATATATTTGAAAGGTCATTTAATGACCTTTAAAATGAAATATCAATCTTAAGGATCCATTGAGTAACGGCATAGATACAGATGTTTTTTTGAACAGATCTTTTAACAAAAATTTTTTTTTAAAAATCGATAACTCGATAACTAATAGAGTTATCGATTTTTTTTTCGGCGAATCATGTTTTTTTGTTGTTCTCTACCAGAAAGCATCTTCAAATCGCGGCGCCCCGGAAATCGTAATCGTGCCGTATTAAGTTTAATCGTTGAAAAAGGTGAACTTTTCTAAAATAACCAATAAACAGAAATTTTCCATTATATGTAAAATTGTATGGCATTAATGCTCTTTAATGCTGTAAAAAAGTTTGGCAACTCTGGTTTTTAACGTCAAAGTTGTGCGCCTTTTTCTTATCTCTATGAAAATCACAAAAATAAATAATATATTATAATTATAACAAGCAAATCTTATTTTGTTTAGTTGCATTTAATTCTTCAAAATGCTATATTCGTGCCTCGTTGAAGAATTTCACCAAAGCGACAAATTGACCAAGCAAAATTAAAATGCAGGCGCTGCAAGCTTAGCGTAGAAGGCTGTCGCGTGCTAAAATCTGCTTCCCAGATTTGGCTATGTGCATTTTGGAGAACTTCTGCAGTACTGGGTATATTTTTTATTTTAACAAACACTATCCACTAGTGTTATCACATTTTACTTTGCGCCGCTTTGATTGCACGAAGCGTTGGTTGGCACTGCGGCGCAGAATACTCCTTTTAAGCCAGAAGCTTGTTGTTTCAATCATATCTTGCCTAATAGTAGCAAAGGTTCCAATCGGTGCCGTTGTGTTCCTTGGGGTTGCTCTCGATATCCAATGTCTTGACACTAAAAAGCGTAATCCCACGAGTGACTGAACGCACTGAAAACCGCGTTTTTCGGAACGCACTCAACATGAACGAAACTTGCGATTCAAACGTCAAATCTCAAGGCTCATTCACGATGAGGGTCGGCCATTGTGGAATGTAAGGGTGGAGTGGTGCCACACTAACACTAACGCAGATGCCGCCAAAATATGTTTTGTTTGGTGGGTAGGGAGGTTTTTATTTAAATTTACTCAAATATACGCCTGGAAAATCCTTTAAGGAATTTCAAAAATAGGTGTGAGTAAAGCCTCCCAATTTGAACACTGGTATCTGCGAAAATCGCATCTGCGTTGGAAAAAGATGGCTGAGTTTAGGATTCCATGGTGTGGAACCTAAATAGAAAGTCTACAATGCTGCCGGCAAGTTCAGTTCGGTCTGAACAGCGAGTGTAAAGAGTTGTGAAAGTGCATGAGTCGTGGGATTCTGACCCGACTCCGGAAAAATATATAAAAAAAGAAAAACAAAATCACAAAATACAAGTGTGAAGGCGATTTTGCCAACGGACAAACGGAATCCGTGGGATTGCGGCTAAAAACATCAAGCTGGTCAAAGGAGTGACCCAGGAGCCCGGACCCCCTTTTGGAATTTTCAACTTGGAGGCTTTTCTTTGTGAAATTTTGATATCAGGGAGTATTCTGTGTTCAGTGTTGTAATCTGTTGTTTTTGTCCTTGCTGGTCGTTTATTTTGTGCAGATTTTTATAGTATACCCAGTTGGTGTAGTGGTAACCTAGGTTTCACCCCCCTTTTTTGTTTCTCCCATTCTGTTTTACTTGTCTCGGGGTTGCCATTTTGGTCCCCTTGTTAGGCCCCGCACTCGAGCCTAGTTCTTTCCAGAACAGGTAAATTTAGTGACTTCAGTCGGTAAAGTCGTGTGAGGGTTCAAGTCATCTCCTTGGACCCGCAACTAGAGTGCGCCCCATACCTTGGGTTTCTTTTGTACATTGTGGTTTCGTGCAAGTGTCGTTTTGGTGCTTTAGCTGTCGCATATTTCTTTCTCCGAAGTGTATTTGCTGTTCATTGTAGTAGAATTGAATTTATTAACTTTTGGTTTGATATATATTCAAGCCTAAAATTATTTCTGTAGTATCGTGTTTTTCTCCCCTGAATCTCGGGTTTTATTTTTCTGATCAAATTGCTGCCTGCGAACCCGCCCCTCTCCGACTGAGCAGGTGGCAACATTGTCGTGACACTTTGACGTTTGTTTCTTACATTGTCTATTGTGAACTAACACGTAAGTAGTGATCGCGTTTCGCAAAAGATGAATTAAAATTAAAATACGCGTTAAAAAGTGAGCGACAGATGGCCCAATACGAGCGGTAAGCTTTTTGCATACATATATTTTTTATATACCCCTCGCTTACTGCGTAAGGCCGCGTTTAAAATGAACGCTGCTCATATTGGACGCTGGAGCTGAAGTTTAGTTTTGAAATAAAAAAAAGCTTAAAATATAATTGAATTTTACTAATAAAGTTTCAAAATGGGTTCTTAAATGATTGAGAAGATCTTTGAGTTTAGATAAAAATGTATCTTACGCTTGCTTAAATCGGTTTTATTTTTATATACATTTTATAATTTCATAATTTCTTCATAATATCTTCATAAGTTTTCTTTAGGGTAATAAATTTGAAAAACAATTCAAAACTATCCATAAAACAGTGTTTATTTAACAAAACAAAATGCACATATCTTCAAACCTATGAAAATTCCTTATACAACAAATATTGAGTTTAGTTTCCTATTAAAGAAACTAACTTCAAGCTAATTTGAGCATATTTTTTTTGTGTTAACAATTAAAAGAATTATATTTTTTGAATAAAAAATGATTCCCTATTCACAAAACTTTTCATAATTTCATTACCATATGCTTGGTTTTTACTGTCATTTTCGGTTTGGCATGAAACTACAGTGTCTAAAATATCACATATGATATCACAATGCAAGTTTTAGTTAAAAACATATCAAAATATCAGTTTATTTGTTGCTAGTCTTTGTCAAACAAAAAAAATTCTATAACGTTTTTATAGTTAAGACCATAACAACTGACCATTGAAAATGGCGTAGAGAATCCCAGAGTTAAGAATGAGAAAAACTATCCGAAATGGAAAGTTATGGCTTTTGATGAAAATATCCATGTTGTTTTTAGACAAACTTCAGGTAATTCTGCAATGTCTAAAAGCTTATTAAAATAACTAAAAAAAACTTGTTTCATCAGTAACTACTGTTGGGTTATATTAATAATTATAACACTTATATTATATTATAACATTTATATTAATAATTTTTTTAATATTTTTAATTTTTTTTTTTATTTTATTAATTAAAATTTTTTTATTAAAAAAATGCCACAAAAAAAGTTGTTTTAGTTGTAACAATTCTTTAAACTTAAAATTGCATTTTCAATTTCCTTTTATAAATGTGCATGACAGCCCAATTTTTTCGTTTTTACTTTATAAGCAACTGTTTTTTTGCGGCACATTTGTACATTTACTCTATTATTTCCTAAATCAATGCAGATTCCATTCTTAAAATTGTATAGTAAAATACATATCGCACACGATCTTCAAAAGTAACACAACTCAAAATTTTAAAATTTTCAGGAGAGGCAAAAAACTATTTCTTTTTCAAAGCAACTTCATGCAAAAGAAGGTTATAAAATTATTTTTTAAAAATGAAAGAGTAATCAGATTAAAACAAAATTTTAACAGTCGATGGAGATGTGCGTTACGTTGTGTTTTACATTAAAAAGTCAAAATTGAAAAATTTTGAGTTGTGTCACTTTTGAAGAGGGTGTGCGATATGTTTTTAGTTGATTTTTATAAAATAAAATAAAAAACTATCCATTTCGTCAAAATTATGATTTAAAAACTTAACTTTCGGTATTGTTAAACATGGGTATTTCATGACATCATAACTCTGGATTTACTATAAATCATAGTGGGAATATTTTAATTTCGACCAAGCCGAAGAAATTTCCTTAATTATTTTATTATATTTGCATCTTATTTATGCGTTATTTGTAGGAATTTTTCAATGACGTTGCTAATTTTAATAAAAAACTTAATGACAAATGCCTGCCGAAAACGATGGAAACTTCAGGGCTCTTCTGCGTTTAGCTATTGAGAGTGGAGACGAAACTTTAAAAAAACACATCGAAACTTCAGCAGCAAATGCGTCATACATCAGCTGGCGTATCCAAAATGAAATTATTGAAACAGCTGGTCAGACGATACAAAGAAAAATCATAGACCGTATCAATACATCTAAATGCTTTTCAATAATTGCTGATGAAACCACAGATGTGAGTGGCATCAAGCAATTTTCAATTTGTGTTCGGTATGTAGACAATTTTGAAAATGAGAAGAAACTAAGAGAGGACTTTTTATGCTTTGTTCCTGACCATTTGATACCACTGGAAATGGTCTTGCAAATGTGCTGATCGACAAATTGAAAGAGCTAAACCTCACACTTTCATACGTTAGAGGCCAATGTGAATTCCCTACTTCTAAATTTTGAAAACATTTTTTAAATTTTTTTTAAGGTTATGACGGTGCACGTTGTATGAGTGAACACTTTAAGGGTTGTGCTACAGTCGTCCAAAAGCTATATCCGGAAGCTCTTTATGTTCACTGTGCTAACCACAGTTTCAATTTAGCCATTGCAAGCTCTTGCAAAATACCCGCTATTAGAAACTGTATTGGTTCAATGAAAGAGACTGTTAATCTTTTTCGGCTATCACCTAAAGCAGGCTCAGTACTTAAAGACATAATTCTTAAATCATGTCCAAATTCAAAGCAATTACGTCTTCTGAAATTTTGCGAAACGCGTTGGGTTGAACACTTGGATTCATTATCTTTATTTGCTGATTTATTTCAATTCATCTGTGCGGCTTTGGAAGAACTTGATAGTGAGCATTTGAGATGTGACGTATCAAAGCCACATGCTTTGTTAGCTGCACTCCGTGTGCCCCAATTTATTGTTGCTATGGCGGTACTGAAACCCATTTTTTCTTTGTCTAAAAATCTGAGCAAAGTTTTGCAGCAAGTAGACTGCGATTTGAGTAGCTGCGTTGATTTTGCAAATAATTTATTTATTGAAGTAAAAGAGATGCGCGATAATGCCGAACAATCATTAAGATCCATTTTTGATAATGTTAAAGCAATCGCCATAGAGGTAGATACAGAAATCAAAATTCCGCGCTTAGTAAGTCGCCAAACCAACCGGGATAATTACGAAGGCGGACCCGAAGAATATTACAGACGCTCAGTTTTCATACCGTTCGTGGATCATTTTCTGGAGCAACTTCAGCAACGATTTTTGATCCATAGTTTGCTGTTTTCAAAAATTGAAAATATTTTGCCAAACAAATGCATTCTTTTAGACGAAATGCAGATGCAAAAGACAATTCGTATTTTCGAAGCGCAATGTCCCAATGATATAGAAGGTTCCGCAGAAGATTTTGTAGCTTCGTTGAAAATGTGGAAAAGGTAAAAATGTTCCTTTTTGACTGTTATTTTATTATAATATCTTTTTTTTTAATAATATTCCTTACCGCATATTTGTAGACACTGCTTGAATCAGACAAATCAGCCAAAAACATTTATCAATTCTCTCATTATTTGCGACGAAAGAATTTTTACTACAATAAGTCGATTTCTACAGATAGGTGCAACATTGCCAGTGTCTGTCGCTTCGAGCGAACGTTCGTTTTCGTCGCTGCGAAGACTTAAAACATATCTTAGAAATAGCACAGGAGGAGAAAGGCTGAATGGTCTAGCTATGCTAAATATTCACAGGGATGTTGATGTGCCAATAGAAGATATTTTAAATTCAATGGCAAAAAATAAAAGAAAAATAAACATTGTACTTTAAATATTATTTACCTAATAAAGAAATTTTAATGTCTAAAAATAAAAGCAAAACCCCCCAAAATATTTTTCTGGGTGCGCGCCTGGTAGCAGGAATGGTTGGGTCAACAAGCTACGACGCTGTCACATGTGGTATATTCAGTCAAGAAGAAGCAGTCACGAATGATCTGATTAAAAAATTTTGGGAAATAGAAGAAGTCGAAACAAGTAAGAAATATCTTTCACCGGCAGAGCAGCGATGTGAATCTCACTTTGCTCAAAACGTTTGCAACAATAAGGAAGGCCGCTTTGTCGTTAGACTTAAACCTTAGGGCAATCACGAGCTATGGTCCACAACAGATTTATGAGTCTCGAACGTCGACTTCTAAAAAATGAGATCGTACACAAGGAATACATTCAATTCATGAAAGATTATGAAGGACTTGGGCAAAAGAAGTGAATCTCGATTCTGTATTGATTCCGAACTATTTCATTCCACATCATTGTGTATTCAAGTCCGACAGCACGACAACGAAACTTCGGGGTGTCTTTGACGCCTCAGCCAAGACATCATCAGGATATTCACTAAATGATCTTATGTGCACTGGACCAACCCTTCAAGGCGAACTTTTTTCAATTCTTCTTCGGTTTCGGCTACCACGCTTTGTATTCACTACGGACATCGAAAAAATGTATCGTCAAATTTTAGTTGATACAGATGATCAATGATACAAATTAATTATGTGGAGAGAGAATCCAGCTTGTCCAATCAAATATTATCAACTGACCACTATGACATATGGTACAAGATCGGCACCGTATCTCGCCACAAAATGCTTACAGCGGATTGCATTTGAAAATGTCAATACTTTTCGATTGGGAGCTTAAATTTTACAAGATAATTTTTATGTAGATGACAGTCTGGGCGGTTCTGACACTTTGACTACAGCCATTGAAGCTCAACAACAACTTATCCATATATTCAAAAAGCATGGTTTCAACTTGCGAAAATGGTGTGCAAACCATTCGCAGCTTCTTAAGAATATACCAAAATGCGACCAAGAAGTGAATCTGGATTTTACTAATCTCAACAACGATACATTTAAAACTCTGGCATTGATTTGGCTACCAAAACTTGATTTTGCGTTAAGGTAAAATTTAACCCAGTTAAAGTAGTGACAAAGCGCACCGTCAGCTCTGATCTGATCTAAGTTATTCGACCCACTTGGATTATTAGCACCGGTAATTGTAACGGCGAAGATGTTTATTCAACAGTTATGGCAGCTTAACTTATCATGAGACGAACAATTACCGGCAGAACTGAAGAACAAATGGCTCATATTCCGAGATAATTTGGCAAACTTAAGCAACCTTCAAGTCTCTAGACACATATTTCAAGGAGAAGTTCTAACCTCAACTCAGCTTAATTTATTCGCTAATGTATCTGAAAGGGCTTTTGGTGCTGCAGCATATACTCTTAAGGATGGTAGAGTAATAGTACGACTATTGTGTGCAAAAACTCGGATAGCTCCACTCAAAACGCAAACACTACCTCGGCTGGAATTATGCGCAGCTGTGGAAGCCCCACAACTCTCAACTCGCCTTAGGGATGATATGAAAATCAAGGACCAACCATTATTTCTGTTGACCGATTCAGAAATTGGGCTAAGTTGGATCAATGATCAATCATCACCATTCCAAACATTTGTGGCTAACAGAGTAGCAAAAATTCCTTGCCGAAGCAGTGGCGACATGTCGGCTCAAGATACAATCCAGCAGACGTGCTGTCAAGAAGATTAACAGCTAAAGCTCTTATAGCATGTGAAATATGGCTTCAAGGTCCATTTTTCTTGCATGGGAGACAGGACTTGTGGCCTCCACGTTTCTTAGCTCAACTAATTGCGCTAAAAAAAATTCCGAACGACCTGGAAAAAGAAAACAAAAATTAGCAGTATTGCCCAGCAAGGACACCATTGCTACAACAGAGATTGACAAAGAATTTCCGCAACCATTAATTTATGGAGAATCAGTGCTTACAATAAAGCATAGAAACTCTTTCCGAGCATTACAAGGAATCATAGGGTATATGTTGCGATTTATAAACCACACAAAAAGCAAAGGGAATTTGAATCAACAACAAGAAATATCGCTCAACCCCGAAGAAATGGATGAGCCACTTTTTGTCAACGTAAAAAGTATGCAGATTTTTGACTTTAGTTGCGAGCTAAAACAATTGAAAAATCATCAAGAACTCGACAAATCAAGTTCAATTAGCAGTTTGACACCATTCTTTGATGATAAAGGCATCATTCGAGTGGGTGGACGGCTAGAAGCATCAACACTACCCTACGACTCTAAGCATCCTATGCTTATTCCCTACAACGACTCGTTAGCAAAACTCTTATTTATCATGGTACACAAAGACAACAAGCACTGTGGCTCCCAGGCATTATTAGTAACAATCAGGCAACATTTTTGGCCAATCAAAGGAAAGTTAACAGCCGGAGCAACTGTACAACAATGCATACGATATTGTAAGGCCCGTCCAAAACTATGACAACAGATCATGTGTAATCTACCACACACTCGAGTGACCCCAGCAAGACCATTCATCAACAGTGGCGTTGGCTACTGCGGGCCATTATGGATTCACTAAAAAATCAGAGGAAAAAGGGCAACAAAGACTTACATTGCTATATTTTGCTGTTTTGTTACGAAAGCAGTCCACCTCGAATTGGTAAGCGGTTTAATAATGAATGCGTTCATTGGCGCATTAAAACGTTTCATCAGCCGTAGGGGACATTGTAAAACCCTCTTCTGCGCCAACGCCACAAACTTTGTTGGAGCTCGAAACCAACTCCATGAGATAAATGAAGCAATCTACTCCCAGAAAGCCAATGAATCAATAATAAGGCTATGCAGTGATAAGGGATTGATTTCAAATTCATTCCACCTCGGGTTCCACATTTTGGTGGACCCTGAGAGGCTGCAGTTAAATCAGTCAAGCATCTTTTAATAAGGAGTGTGTCTCAGTGTCCTATGTTAACCTATGAAGAGCTTGAAACAGTGGTGGTTCTGATTGAGGCTATACTCAACTCAAGACCACTCACTCCAATGTCATCCGATCCCAAGAATCTTGCTGCTTTAACACCTGGTCACTTTCTGATCGGCGAACCATTGACAACATCTGTAAACTCATATGCCACGCCAAACAACGCATCGCTACTAACAAGATAGAAGTTAGTATCCCACCTGAAACATGAATTTTGGAGGCGTTGGTCGCGAGAATACCTTCAGGAACTGCAATATAAGAACAAACGGAAGCGACAAATGGACAATGTCAATCCAGAAATTATGGTTATAGTACAAGAGGATAACGTACCCCCACTTCAATGGCCGCTGGGCATGATCGTAAAGACATACGCGGGTCCCGACAACAATGTTAGAGTGGCTGACATTCAAACAGCAACAGGAATTTTAAAACGTCCGATACATAGGCTTGCACCACTACCAACAATGAATCTTGAACAAGATCACAACCTCATTGCATCAGATCAAAACGATGAAGGTCGCAAGCGACAAGCAATGAATGAAGACAGCTCTAAAACACCTGAAAAGAAGACTAAACACTCAGATCCCACCCAATCTTCTCACCAACCGAAACGAACACGAATGAATACAAGTTCAGCACTGGTAACTATCTTAATGGCGATCTTATTTATTTCGAAAAATTAGGCTCGGTTGGAATAATCGCTAGCAAATGGAACCTTATAACCTACACTAATATGCAAACATATTGGAGGAATTTGGAATTAATGAATAGTTACCCACAAGTATTACAAAAATCCTGCACAATCCTGCAATCGTCGAAACACTGTTCAGTAATAGTCATGTTAATTAAACGTTTTATGGATGAGATAATGGTGAAGAATCAACTCCTGAAAATACACAATGGACACCGAGCGAAAAGAGGTGCATTCAACATCATCGTAATGTAGCTAATTCTTTATTCGGAGTCCTAGATTCTCAGTATGCAGAAGAGATCATACTGAGAAGAAAGCAAGAGAGAGCAAGATCAACATAATGAAGAAGAATCAACAAAGTATTGAAGGAGAATTGTAAAGGTCGAAAAGATGTTAAAAAACCTGAATTTTCGAATTGACAACATGCAACAAGAAATAGACAAACAAAGCATCGCTCAATCAGCTGCTGAACTAGCCCTTCAAACAATATTGGAACTAATATACATCCAACGCGTGCAAGACTCTCTTCTAAGCATTTTAATAGACACACATCATGGTAAATTAAGTCCAGAATTAATCTCACCTCAACAGCTGCAAGAAGAGCTACTCCAAATAAAGCCCAGCCATCTAAGTTTACCTACCGAAGAATTAATACAACTTTATAACTTGATGTCAATCGAAGGACGAGTCACCACAAATTACGTTATTTTTAAATTTAAACTTCCGCTACTCTCAACTGAAGATTTCGAACTACTGCAACTTAGTCCTGTACCGTGACATCTTAACAATGAATTTGTCAAAATCCAGTCACCCTTCTCATTCTTGATTGTTAATCTGCATCGTTATCAATACTACCCATTAAAGGAAGCTGATTCAAGGATATGCTCGTCAACCGAAAGAGAGCACTTTCTATGTCAACAGAATCACCCACTTTATAAACGAGGATCCAACATAGCAATATGTGAGTTAAACTCGCTTAATCACATTGCAACAAACACGTCCTGCTCCATCGAACATGCGGAAGCCGGCCCCCATTGGCTTCAACTACACAATCCAAACACACGGATATATTCTGACAATGGCGAAGCCATCGTAAATGCATTTTGTGAAGAAGTTCTAACTCAATTTACCATTCAAGACTCGGGGCTTCTATCTATGAATGAAAACTGATTCATTAAACAGCCACTGATAACCCTTCAAGGCATTGAAGTCAACCAGTCACAAATCATACATCCCAACCGTGCAGACATCTGATTTGGTATTCTCATCAACAAAACCTCCAGCAGCCAACACTTCCCTTCATTATAACTCTCATCAAGAACAACTATCCGCTATCCAAATAGAAATATCTAAGCTACAGCTTAATCTTCCTAATGAAATTCGACCACACGATATTCATCACTACACGTTAAGTTATTTATGTCTCTTTCTGTCCGGCTTATTATTTCGTTCTTTACCTGGAAACGCATCATAAGATCTCGCAGCATCAATTGTGTACCACCACAACCCACGCCAAGAATTCACGTCATTGCACCTAATAAAGGGTCCGCCATCTAACGTTTTTTTTTCAACTAGTGCTTATTTCGTGAATGGTAACACTTAACACATGTCTGATTTGACACATAATTAGTTTTATCCTTCCGCTGAACGAATATGGTTGTGTATACGCTTGAACAACGCTGGGAAATATTGCGACATTACTTTGAAAATCATGGTAATGTCGCAAAATGTGTGGGAAAATTGCGTACGGATTTTGGAAGAACAGAAGCACCGTCAGCTCCGTATGTTCGTTATCTTGTGAAAAAAGTGAAAGAAACTGGTTGAAGCCAACTGACCATCCAATGCGTTTTCGCTTCGCTGAGTGGGCCTGCGATCTACTTACAGAAGATGCCGATTTTGCCAAAAAAATCATCTTTTCAGATGAAGCTCATTTTGATCTTGACGGGTAAACAAGCAAAATTGTCGCATTTGGGGCACAGAAAACCCGCACGCATGCATTGAAAAGCCGATGAACCCAAAACGAGTCACTGTTTGGTGCGGATTTTGGTCCAGAGGCATAATTGGGCCATTTTTCTTCGCAAATGAGCAAGGAGTGGTCGTTACAGTCAATGGCCATCGTTATCGGGTCATGTTGAACGAATTTTTGTTCACAAAAATTGAAGAGGAGGATCTTGGCAACATTTGGTTTCAACAGGACGGCGCTACGTGCCACAGAGCCGAAGCTACACTCGATGTTTTGCGCCCTGTTTTTGAAGATCGCATTATCAGCCGCAGAGCTGATGTCGTTTGGCCACCTCGGAGCTGCGATTTGACACCGTTGGACTATTATTTGTGGGGTGCCCTCAAAGATAAGTGCTACGCCGACAAGCCAGAGACAATTGATGCTTTAAAGGACAATATTCGTGAAGCCATTGGTGAAATACAGCTGCACACAATCGATAATGTGCTTAAAAATTGGACCGATCGTGTAGGCTACTGCATGGCCATCCGAGGCAGCTATTTGAATGAAATTATTTTCCATTATTAACAAGCCTTTACAAGCAATAAAGGAAATTCGGATTTCACGATTGAGGCTTAAAATCCAGCTGTTGAACCCATAGTTCAACGGGGCGGAGAATATTCAGTTCCGAACAACAACAATAAGTTAAGTTATTTATAAGTAGTTGTAGGCACACAAATAGGTAAGCATAACAGCAAAACACAAAACAACAAGGCTAGCCAGTAACAATTCTTAAGTGCAATGTGCTGAACAATATTTCAAGGGCAGCTTAACCGCTATTGTCAATTTTGCATTTGGTTGTTATGCTTAAATTCAATCAATAATTTTATATACACATAAACGTTTATATTATTTATTAGTCTTACATAATTTACTAGACAATATATGGAATTAATTTTGTATAATAAGAAAGAAACTTTTTAAATTAAGTAGTAGTCATTATACTCGGTAATATTCAAAAGCAACACTTTGAAGCGATTGTTATTATTTCCAAGCGTGTTGAAAAGGTTCAAGTGCCTAGTTAACCAATTAATAAATAAACAAAATAATTATTCTTTATCCGAACAAGTTCAAGTGCTTGGTTGATTATTGAAAAACACGGTGTGACCACCAAAAATCTTCTAGAATGATTCTAAAAAATTATGATAGTGGGCACCTCTAGGAGTGCAATGCAGGTAGCCTGAGGTCTGGGTCACATCTGAGTTCCGAGATACAGTAATTTTGAAATTTGTACGTTGCGATCACTTATTTACTTTTTACAACGTAAGTTGTGGTCCAAAAAAATTCGAAAATATACTTTCCCAACATTGTTTTGGTCGCTGATTCCAAAAAAATAAAGTTTTGCAATAAAATACTTTTTACCACAATTTCGGTGGACTTTTTTGCTACATATGAAATTTTTTTAGATAAATTTAGTTTTTGTAGATTTTATTTCTAAATTACATGATTGAAGTGAACAAATTTAGTTTTCAGCTAGGAACCAACAAAGATCTGCGATGAAAGATGTTACATTTTTGCCGAGATATCTGGTTTCCATAGGCTTGCACGTTTGGTGAAAACGCTCACTGGGTATTTGACACTCGAATTCTTCCAGATGATAGTGTAAGAAGTGAATTTTTAAAGATATTCGAACGTGAATTACATTGAATACATGTCACGTATAAGAAGTGCATAATTATCTGCGCGTGTTTTTCCAAGAAAACCAACAAAAACAGCTTTCATCGCATTCCATGCTACTAACTGTTCTGCAGAAAGGAGATCATTGAACTCATCGTCTTTTACAAGCTTTCGAAAGTCTCGACCAGTGTTGCCAGAAAGTTTTGAGAAAAGAAGCTAGATGGCCTTTAAAAAATGGCTAGAAAAGGCTAGATGGCTTTAAAAAAATAGCTAAAAAAAGGCTAGATTTGTTAACGTTATTATACCCTAAACCTGTAAGGTCAGGGTATATTGTCACCTTGTATATCAGTGTCACCTCGTTCGTCCATCTGTCTATGTGTTGTCTGTAAATATAGGTTAAGAAGGAGTTGAGATTGGTACACATATTCACATGAACCCAAGCATCTGCACTATTGAATATTTTTGGAATCCGCCCACGGACACGCTTACTTCCCATACAACTAAAAAATAAAAATCGCTGTAAAGCTACCGAAATAAAATTTAAATGTATTTATTTTATATCAAAACGCAGACGTACACAAAAAATGAGAGTGATCCACCCATGAACATGCCCACCTCCCATACAACTCCAATATTGAAAACACTATTATAAAGGCGCTTTTATTTGAACTACTGGGATAAAACTTATCAGATATGTATTTTATATTAAAACTTGGATGTGTGCTAAGATGTAAAATAGTCGTCATTCGCCCTTAAACACGCCCACCTCCCATGCAACCCACTATAGTAAAAACGCTATAAAGAGGTTTATATGAGCCAAAAATATAAAACTTGGTATTGAGATTGTTGTATCAAAACTAAGGGCCGTTTTCACAATGTCCGGTTAAGCACTAATCGGAACTTTAACCAACGGTTAGCAAAAAAGCCTTTTTTTTAATGTTCGGTTATGACATATCTGTCTGTTAAGTGCTGATTAAGTTAACGGGAAGTTGTAGTCCCGGTTAGTTGCTAATCGGAAGAACAGCTGGGTAGAGTAAGCAATTTTGCAAAAACTAAAACATAATATTGGAAAAAAATAACGAAAGGCTTATATAGATGCACGTTTTTATTAATAATTCTTAATTAAATTGATTGATTTATTGGACAATTGAATTTTACATGTTAATTTTTGTTTAAATTTATATTTTTCACGGCAGAATATAAAAAAAAAAAATAAACACTAAACAGCTGATGTGCAGTTTTCGGTATTCACAATTGAAAAAGTTCATAATTAATGATCTAACCGGCAGTTGCTTAACCGACACTTGGTGAAAACGAAATCGTTTTGTTAGCTATCGTAGGGTTAGCTATCTGCTGGTTAAGATCTAGACTAACCGGACATTGTGAAAACGGCCCTAAGATGTGTTCACAAAATGAGTGACATCCGCCCATGAACACGCTCATCTCCCATACAACCCACAATACGGAAAACACTTTAAAAAGTTTATATTTGGCCTACAGAGATAAAACTTGGTATGAGATCATGGTATATAAAACTAAGGTGTGCTCACAAAAAAGCGTCATCCACCTACGAACGTGCCATCCTCCCTATTTATTTAGTTCTATAAAGAATACATGGATTTTAAACAAAAATAGGAAATAACTTCTATTTGTTTTAGTATTTTAATATATAGTTTATTTAAATATTATAGGAGGTTCAGGGTATTTCATAGTCGGACTAGACTTTTTTTACTCGTTTTCTTTTAAGAACATATCTTATCGTTAGAAGAAAATTTAGCATGCCAGTTTGAATACGGTTTCTTTACTTGTTTTTTTTTATAAATTGCGTTGCACTAAGAATTCTTTCAACCTCAGCGTTGCTCAATGCCAAAATAATAAAACTTAAAACCAAATCTGATAGCTCTTCGAACGGATCTTCATTCAATGAATCTCTAGCTTCTGCCCAGAATTCTGTTATGGAACTTAAGTTATTCCACTTGTGATTAACAATTTTTGCCATTATATTTCAATTATCGTTATTTTTTCTGTAGAGTTACTGGATTTTTCTTTCTCTATATCACAAAATATTTGGGTTAACCACTTTAAAAGTATAAAAAGAGCAATAGAAGATTTACACTTTCAAAATTGCAACGTCAGAAAAATTGGATGTAGTAATGCATCTTTAAGAAAAATATTAAAAACGGAAAGACTAGAAAAAAACAAAAAAAGGTTAAAAAAAAGGCTAGAGGCTAGATGGTAATTTTCGAGGCTAGGCAACAAAAAAAATGCCTCAGATCTAGCCTCAAAAAGGCTAGACTGGCAACACTGGTCTCGACCCACGAGCATACCTTAATAATAAATATGTATATTGACTTTTCGAAAAAAGTTATGTTGAAAAGAAGGCATTCAGTAAACAAATTACCTTCTATTAGTTTTGCAGCACTAATGCGAGGATACTTTTGGCAAAGATACTGGAAACTTGCAGAATCTTGCGGCATTGATTCAATTACATTTTTCTTTACGCCTAGCTTGACATCGAGCGGTGGCAGTAGTATTTTTTCTATAGGCACCAAAGCTTCGCGCACAATATTATATTCGCCGAGATACTGAACAGTTCGCCTCGGCCAATCATTTTTCGTGTAATTGATTGCCGACAATAATGCCGGGTGTTGCTTTGGTGCCAATCATAGGCACCAAAGCTTCGCGCACAATATTATATTCGCCGAGATACCGAACAGTTCGCCTCGGCCAATCATTTTTCGTGTAATTGATTGCCGACAATAATGCCGGGTGTTCTACTCGCACAAATAACAAGCAAAATTCGTCGATCCAGAGTGCATTCTGGTTACGATCGACACAACTTTCAAATCGCCGCACAGTCGCCAACGATGACCATTATAATTTACGCATTCCAAAATCGTTTCATATTGTCATACGTCTCTTTCATTTCTATCGCGTATGCTATCTGAACAGACGGTTTTGTGTTATCGACAAACAACAACACGGCTTTCAGGCTATCCTTCGAGGAGTCGATAAAGAGCCGCCATTGATCGGAATCATATTCGATTCCCATTTCTTTCATTAAGCCACCCACATCTGCGCAGTAAACAAATGTATTTTCTGCATTATTTTCAAAATATTTCGTAAAGTTTTGCTGACGATTTCGAAAAATGTGAACGGGAACGCTTGGTTCGATTGCATTTATGGCCTTCAACTCGCTCACAAAAATATCTGATTTTCGTTGCGTGAGCTCCAGTTTTCGCACTATTTTGAACAGGTTATCTTGTGACATTTGTGGAGCAGGTGATCGATGTCCAGTTGAAGCATATGTTGAAGCGTTGAAGACTTTATTGCAGTTGCAAGCTTAATAAATATTCGATTATAACTTTCTTCCGTAGTGAGGGGAATGTAAATTATATAAAGCAAAGTTGAATTTTTGTATAATACTTTAACGTTAGCTAATTCTAACGCTTCTTCTATTGACATTATTGGAAATTTTTCTTGCAATGTTTGAATAACTAGATTTATTTCTTTTTGTTCAAAATGACTGAATTTATTACATTATTTTTTGCCCATTGCATGGAGTATTTTATGTTCTGTAGTTCTTCTTTAGCTAATCTTAACCTAGTTTGAAGACTTATTATAGCGGCATTGCCGATAGAATCGTGGCTTTTAATAGCTCTGTTTATTTCGTTAGTGGCTTTGGTTAACTCATTAATTCTCTTAGTGAAACCTTCGTTATTGTTAGCATCCAGTTCATTAAGATCGCTTTTCAAAAGTTCGAAATCGTCATGATCTGGCGATCCAGCGACGTATTTCACCGCGCTGCCTAACACATTGATTGCACTCTTCTTTCTGGTTTCGTTTGGTATGTGCAGTGACTCTAGCATCTCTGCAGCTTAAATCATTTCATATTTTAGTGAAGGTATAAACATATTTTCGGAATGGATACTATTGTTGAGAAATGTCTGTGTTTCGTTAAGGAAGTTATGATATTCATTAAGCTTGATTATGTGCACGATTTTCAATGTGCCGTCCTGTATTTTGGCGGTTCTATTCGACAATGTTACCAGATGGGAAAGAGTATAGTTAAGGATTTGAATTTCGGCGTAGGAACAGGATTGATGGAAAAGGAGGAATCTGAAGAAAGTAAGTAAGAAAATCTATATAAAAAAAGTTTAAGTTTTTATATATATTTATTTTCTGAAAACTATCTATTATTATCGGTTTTCTATTTAATTAATTTCTTAAATGGCTCTTATGGACTAATCTTCCTGCTTCTGTGAGAACTGTTGTCGAATTGTTTTGTTTAACTATTTCTTTTTAAATCTAGCACTTGTTTTAGTTCCGAGTCTTCGGTTAATTTTTACAAAAATAGTTTCGCCTTGTTTGCATTCTTTTAACGGTTGTCTTGATTTATTATGAAACTGCAGATCTTTCACTTGTTTTTCTTTTATTTTTGTAATGTTTTCTTATTTAGCTTGTTCAACTTGTTCAGGGCTGGTACTTACTGTTCTACCGAAGAATACTTTTTTTCGGTTTTTTCATTGTTGTCGAATGGATAGAGTAGTTGTATTCATTAACGGAAGTGTCCAATATTTCTTCAAAAGTTCTATGAGGGTGTTCTTGCTTCATACATCTCATTATTTCAGCTAACGTGGAATGGAAGCGTTCCACTTGTCCGTTGTTTGAGCTTTTATATGGAGGAGTTTGGTAAATTTCTATGTTTAGTTCATCTTTCAGCATTGAAGTTATTGTGGCTGAATTAAAGGTTTTTTCATTGTCTATGACGAGAATTTTAGGAACACTGAATGAGAAAAGTAGCTCTCTTAAAGGTTCCTTAACGTCTGCTATTGCTTTGTTCTTAATGTTTTTAACACATGCATACTTAGAAAATTTGTCCAGAGCTGTTAGAATGTTCTTGTTTTCTGTTTGGTAGATATCGACGTGAAGTATATGACCGGGATATTGAAGGATCGGAGTTGGTAGCAATTTAGGATTGTTCGGATGTCGCTCGTACTTACGTTCTTTGCAGATTACGAATTCTTTTATAAGTTTTTTTTTAATTTTACTAGCCATTGCGGGAAAATAAAAAGTTTCAAGTATTTGTAATTTGTTTTCCCTTGCATTCCTATGAGCGCGTTTATGGACCTTTAATATTATTTCAGTTTGTTCTTGTTCGTTTTTTATGTCTTGGACCTGTTTATTTGTAAACCTAACCTTGTCATTTCGAAAGTGTTCTGGAAATATTTCTTGTATTATGCCCATAACTGGTTCAGAAGTTTTTATGCAGTTTATTATTGATGGGTATAGGTGGTTTTTTAGAATCGCCACTAAAATTTGTGTATCGTAGTGTGGTTGATATATTGCATGCCTATGAAAGGTGGGAAAAACAATTTCAAATTTGTAATCTGGTGTTGAGTTGGTCTCGAGAAAGATTTGGTTCTTAAATGCATTTATTGGAACATCTACATGCGATAATAGATTGTGCGAAGAGCTGTCGTCGATATGTTTAGCGACAGACAATGTATGAACGTCATATTCTTGAGGTATTCTTGAGAGTGCGTCAACGACTAAATTTGCTTTGCCTGGCTTATAAAGAAGCTCATAATCGTATTCTTCGAGAATTGCCTTCCAGCTTTTCATTTTGCTGTTGTTGTTTTTATTGCTTAAAGCATAAATGAGGGGCTGGTGGTCAGTATAGATTTTTACTTTCACTGAGCCATACAAGTAAGGAATGAGTTCAGAGCCCAAATAATCGCGAGAACTTCTTTTTCATTAGCAGCGTAATGTTCTTCTGCCTTATTAAGCGTTCTTGAAATGAATGCAATTGGTTTGTCATTTTGTGACAGAACTGCACCTAATGCGAATTTAGAGGCGTCGGTTGTTAGTTCTAAATCTTTTGTGAAATCAGGGTATGCCAATATTATATCTTCCGACACTAATGAGTTTTTTATTTTATTAAATGCTTCTACAGCTTCTGTTTTAAGAGTTATTGTAACAGAGGAGGATTTCTTTTTTGAGATGCGTCCGTCTTCCCCTCTTAAGATTGTTGTCAAGGGCTTAGCTAGTTTAGCGTAATCCCTAACAAATCTTCGGTAGTAGCCTGACAACCCTAAGAATGATCGTAGTTCTTTAAGAGTATTAGGCTGTGGAAAATCAGCTTTTACCTTGACTTTGGCTGGATTTGTTCTGATTCCATTAGCTGAAACAATGTACCCTAAGAATTCGACTTGCTTCTGGAGAAATTTACATTTGTCTAATTGCACTTTTAAGTTTGCATCTTCCAAAGTTTTAAAAATTTTTTGTATATTGTCTCAATGCTCGTGCTCCGTTTTGCTAAAGATGATGATATCATCTATATAAACGTAACAAATCTTGCTGATATACTCATGCAACATATCGTCGAGGGCCCGCTGAAATATTGATGGCGCATTTTTAAGGCCAAAGGGCAGACGTGTAAAATCGTATTTACCGTTGCAAACAGAAAACGCTGTTTTCTCGAAATCTTTTGGTTTTAATGGGATTTGGTGAAAGGCTGTTTTTAAATCAAATACCGATAAATAGGAGATTTCGCCTAATTGAGACGTTACGTTATTAATTTCTGGTATAGGGTACCGATCTGAAATAGTTACAGAATTAAGTTTCCTATAATCAATAACCATCCTATATTGCTTATTACCTTCTGAGCCCGGTTTTTTGCTAACAACCCAAACTTGGGAATTATAAGGGGAACGTGAAGGTTTGATGATACTATCCTGTAATAATTTAGCAATTTGTTTTTCGATTTCAGATTTTAATGATGTTGGATATGGATAGAATTTAGTGTATACCGGAGAGTCAGATTTCGTACGTATTTCTCCTACAACTTTTGTTGTACAGGTAAGGCTTTTGTCGGGTTCTACAAAAAGATTTGGATACTTTCTTACTATGTTATGTAGTTTTTCTTTTTGTGGCAAAGTCAAGTGGTTGTCATGTATTTCCATTAAGTTGACTGGAGAACGGGATGTGAGCTGCTTAATTTTTATTCTCAGGCCATTCTTTATTTGTAAAATGTTTTGGTTAATATCAATGACGGCTTTGAGTTCTTTTAGTGTGTCATTACCGAGAATGCCGTTGAAAGATTTTAATGTTGGCATTAAATAAAATTTGATTCTTTTTTAAGATTTTTTAAGCTAATAAAGGCATGTTTCTTGATTTCTACATTACCTGCTACCGATTTTGCGTAAAAAATTTCTTCGTTAACTAATGGTTTCTTAATGAAATGTGGCTGAATATAATTTTTTGTTGAGCCTGTATCAATTAAGATTTTAAAGATTTCGCCGCTCTTCGTTTTGCATTCTATATAGGGTAACGAAGAGCTTAGCATCCTAAAAAACGAATGTCGTTAAACTCCGAAGGTTCGTTTTCAAGGATTGCAGGTTCTTCTGTGGATGCTAGATAATCATCCAAAGTTTGGTCCGCTTGCTCGTTTGCTTGTTCTAAAGGTGTCTCATACTCAGGGTATTCTGAGTCAATATAAAAGTTTCGTGAAATTTTAGGCTGGAGTTGGTTAACTGAAGATGGTGGTCTATCCGCGATATAATTAGTTTTTGGCCTATTCATATAATCAATTTTCTACTACGCATACTTTTGTCTATCTCCATTGGTTCTGGCCTGGATTAAGGTTTTGCTCCTTTGGGTCTAGGAGGTGGTTGTGTTTGGTACCCACGAGCCTTTTCGATCGTGCGCATTTGTTACGAATCGTGGAATTGGGGTTGTAAGTATGATCTTTGTGGTACGTTAACGGGTTGTGAGGATAACATTGTCGGACGTTGGTAGGATAAAAAGTGAGGATTAGGTGTGAATTTCGGTTGTTGGTAACGGAGATAGTTGCGTGGTGGTAATAGTGGGGGTTGGTTTTTTTGGTTATTCCTTCTCTCGAAAAAGTTATTACTCTGAGCATAGTTTGCTAGGTATGTTTGATTTTCCAGTTTCAAACATAAGTGTAGGGCTTGCGGGAGGTCCGCTGGCTCTCTTATTCCAATAAGCTTGAGAGGTCACCATTCAGACCTCTGTTAAATGTATCGAGGGCCTTATCCCTATAAGTTTGTGTTAAGAGGCATAAAGATTCGTTTGATGCGTTTAAGCATCCGAGTTTATTGAGAATTAAAGATAAATGTTTGTAGACGCGTTGATAAATGTCTAGAGACGTATTATATGATTCAAGAGCTATTTTGGCCTCTCCTACTATCTTGTTTCTAATTGTATTCAAAATTCCATAATACCTAGGTGTACCTTTAGTTCCTTCATAAATTTGTAAAACACGCTCCACGCTTTTCCTCCATGAGTTGAACTCACCTTGCGTCCCTGAAAATTCTCGTAGACATTTCACAATGTCGGGAATTTTGGGAATGCGCTAAGACAAGCATTGGGATTAAGAGCTGCCTGTACCAGAGCCGGTACATGCTGCCTTAACATCTGCGAAGTGATTTAAAAAATTATTGGTGCTAGTTCACCCATTGATATCATTCTTTGCTGAGGTTCAGCACTATTAGCGTTGTTAAGAACTGGAGGACGAATAAAATTATTCGGATTTGACATTTACTCTTGATTGGAAGTAAGTTTTACTAAATGAATTAAAGAGTTTGCCTTTTGAACAGAGTTGGTTTTAAAGCTTTTTTGGATTAGTTTCTCTTTTTAGGATTTAAATTTTTTGGTTATATAATCATAAACTTCTGTATTTTATGTAAATATTCAATTAGGGATTTTTCTACTTTCTTAAAATAAATTTATTTTTCTTACAACAATAATTGCACTATTACTTTTTGATTGTGTTTAACTTTCTCTAGTATTTAAAATAGCTTATAACAATTTCTTTTTACATTTGTCACTTAATTTTTATAAATTTGTATTTATTTGACTTACAATATAATAATGTCGACGAGCTGCATAGAGCTGTTTCAGTAACGTTTCCAGACTTCTTGCAGGCTATTGGTGATTTTAACTTGTTTTTTCCTAATAAATCTCAGTTTTAGCGTTGGCAGACAGGCTAGCACGTAATGCTTCCGTTTTACCGTAGTTACTCAGGGGCCTTTATCTGTACTTGTTTTTGAGAAAATTAACTACTTGAGAGCTTTGCAGCTTGTATTCTTAAAGTCTTTGTACTACTTGAGGGCTTTCTGTTTTTTCTGCTTTTATACTGTTTTGCACTACTTGAGGGCCTTGCAGTTTCTTTTTTCTCAAAGTCTTATTACTTAAGGGCTTTAAAAATTACACGCGGCTTTTTACGGCACTTTTTCCTTTACTGCTGCACTACTTCAGGGCTTTTGCAAAAAGGATACGCGTGTTAAACCGTTTTAAGTTTGCTCGGGCGCCAGTTAAATAAATTGGAAATTAGTTTTGTTTTTAAAAAAGCATCGGAGCATACAATGATGGCTTTATTTTCTTTATTGATTCTAAAACGTAGACTAAAATACAAAATATTCTTAACTTAACTTATTACCTAAAGCTGCAGTGTCGTTCCGCTGCCGCTGTTGCCGTTGCCATTGTTGGTTACTTTCTTGATTTCCTTGATTTCCTACACTTGATTTCCTTGTTAAAATATTTGAGTACTTTCTCTATATTCAAAGTAAAACGAAAAGACGGCTCGAGCAAACCCTGTTTCGTGCTCAACATTACTCCGTTTTCTCTTTAAAATACAAAATATGATCTTCGTAGATGGTTACAACAAGTTTTAACAGAGTTAAGATGACAAATGCAAGGAAGAGATGCAGAGTTGATATGAAACTGCTTCAAATTTAATTTAAAATTTGAAAATTATTATTTTTAAGTAGTAAAAGTTTCAAATTAACAGAAAAAAATCTTGGTTCAACTCAGTTTGAGCTTTACTGCGACAAAGCGTTTTTAACTTCACAAAAACTCGTTTAACTCATGAAAAAACTTGGATTTACTCCGCACATTTTTTTCGGTGATAGTTGGAATATGTTTTAACAGAGTTAACATAACAAATTTTCAGAGAACACGCAGAGTTAATATGAAACTGCTGCAAGTTTAATTCAAGTTCTGAAAATGAATTGTTTTAAGCAGAAAAAGCTTTAAATTAAGAAAAAAACTATTGATCCAATTCATTTTGAGGCTTACTGCGACAAAACGTATTTAACTTTTCAAAAACTCTTTTAACTCACGAAAAAACTTGAATTGACAACGCACAATTTTTTCGGTGCACTATCATGATTTTTTGGAATTATTCTAGAAGATTTTATTTGTCTTAAAGCATCTTTCTGTAAAACGAACGTAACGTGCATTTCACGAAGACTTCGGTCAAAAGCCGAATGTCAGCTGTTTTCGCTTGATGTAAAAATAATTCCGTTGTCAAACGAGAACAGCTGATTCAGAAATGAACGATAACGTAACAGCAGTGTAAATTTGACTTTATGTAGCAAAACAAACTGAAACGAAACGTCAAATATAGACGATGAAAATTTTCTTATCGTTTAGAAATTTGTTGACATGGAAGTTGCTGTAAAGAAATCGTAATTATAATTTTATTGACAAATACAAGAATGTAGAATAAATTAATTTATTTTTAGCACAAAAAAAAACCACAAGCGAGCAGTTTGGAGTCCTGGTGCAACAAATGGAAAAAAATCCAGAGCTTGCACTAGAGATCAATCACTATCTGATCTTTCACTATCACTATCCGATTCTTCATTAAAATTATAAAAAGCTATCTCGGAAAACATTTTTACTGTCATAACTTTTCACAATACTTCACACAATTTCCAAGTTTACAGAAAAAAACATATGTGTTAAAAAATCAAAACAAGCAAAACAGCTGATGCAAATAGTATTGCCAGCATGAGATATTTTGCCAAAATATGCCCAACATTTTTAGAAAAAGAAGAGCATGTAAAGAAATTTTGTAACTTTTATAATCTGGTAATGCTGCTTTTGACAGTTGCTTATGGTTGGAGAGTTTGAATAACGTAAGAAAAGTAAATGAGAATGATGACGCAAAGTAAAAATACAGAAAGCAAATTGTGAACGACATCGTTTACAAACGAACGAGGAGTTCAACGAAGCTTTTGTTTTACAGAAAGATGCTATTAATTTGGTCAAACCGTGTAATTAATCAATAAGAACTCGAGCAAGTTCATGAGCATGATCGAATAATCCTTACAACGAAGGAATTGCAGTTGCGCCCACAAGAAACAACAACATCATTGAACATATAATAACAATGTAAGATAATTTAAGTTTAAACATTGGGAGGAATTAATAAAAACTGAGTAAACGAGTGGAGTGGAGTGCTTGAGTGTAATTTTTGAGGTTGCGATGTTAGTTGAGTAGAGTGTGAAATCCGTATTGAATAAACTCCACTTCACTCGGGGTGCAAAAAAACATCGCTTGATGGTTCACTTAGACAGTAGATTTGTTTAGCGTGTGAAACAGTGTAAGGCGTTTACGTTTATTTGATGAGAGCAGAACAAAGACTGTCAAACAATTTGTTAGCCATCTCAATACGACTCTTCGTGCTCTTTATTAAACGTTAGAGCACGTAAAGCACATACCAGAGTTCTATATGCCGTACTTTTGAAAGGAATGGAAACAAATATTCGTCAACAAAAATAAAGGAAAAGAATATAAATAACATGCAAAATATAAAATTGTGCAAAAAATATTTTATTCTAAATAATAATATTACACAAAATATTCCTATATGACAGCTGAGACATTTGATGCACGGTTAATTTTTTTGATAATTCAGAGTGCTCTGAAAGAACACAGAGTAGAGATTTTTTTGGAATGTACTTAGTGTGCTCTCATCTACTCTCATCTAATGTTATGACCGACAATTCTCCTTTCAATTGTCAAACATTTAACATAAATATGTTTTTTTATATAACAGAAAAATTTGTCAAGTTTACAAATATGTCGACATTTCATTGTAACTGCTTGACAGGCACATAGGAATGTGTCAAGCTACACTTCATTGACAATAAAATGGAAAGCTCAAGTGATAGTGATAATTAATTAAAAATTTATTTAAGATGTCGAAGAACTTTTGACCAACGGATAAATAAGGATTTAATCCGGAAAAATTTCGAGTTGCAAAAGCTTCAGCGGAACATATATTACTTACAATTAGGGATGACAAGAGCATCCAAAGGTATAAAACAAAGTTTTATAAAAGTCAAAATTTTATAAAACAATGAATAATCAGTCAACTGCAACGAGTTCGAAAAATTGTCACCTGGCATTTTTATAAAATTTTGCGCACCCATCTTCGTCTTTTTCATCGGAATCAATTAAAAAATACGGCAAAGAGGCTATTTATTTGAAATTAAACCAAAAAATAAGTATTTTAAAAGTTTTTAATGCAAAATAAATGGCAAATATGAAATTTGTATAAATTGAACAAAACTGAGGCAGCTTAATAGCACACTCAACTTCTGTTGAGGGATCTCAGTTTTTATTAATATGAAATAAACAAAAACTGAGTGTACTGGAGTGTGCGATGTTTATTCTGAGGGAACACTCAACGTCAAAAAAAACATGAGTGGAGTGGAGTTGAGATATTTTTATTAATATGCTTTATTCATACCGATCAGAGTAAACTCGAGTGAAGCTGAGTTCACTCCACTCCACTCTTTTTATTAATTTGTCCCATTATAGTAACAAAAATGGAAATTTAATTAAATTAAATAATGCATTAAATTAAATTAAATTAAATCAAAGCTGAATTATATTATCATTAAAAAATAATGTTCTGTAAGTCATAACTGAATAAAGTTAAATAATATGTCGGTCGACAAATAGAGGTTAGGTATACAAATAATAGAAAATAACCAATGGTAGAATGAAATGATAAGCTGAAAAGAAAAAGGAGAAAAGATTTAGAAATTTAGTAAGATGGCTCGAAATATCTATAAATTGCTCTTTTATAGCTGCTACTTAAAGTTATTTGCTTAATGTTCAACGGTAAAGAGTTCTAAATTCCAATGGTGCTAATAAAAAAATACCGGCTTTTGTTGAGGTAGTTAAACCTAGGAACAATGAAGTTCATACATCGCATGGATTGAAAAATTGAAGTTTATCATAAAGAAATTCCGGACATTAAGTATACATGAGTCTATGCAAGAAAATAAGGTTAATTTTAGATAAATCACATCACATTATGAAATGTAAATTTGTGATTTGTAAATTTACCAAAGCACATACTAAGATTTCTTTACTTTTAAAAGAAATGTGATCATATCGATGAACACCATAGACATATCTTGCTGCACAGTTAAAAGCTACTACTAGTTTGTGTAATGACTTTGAGTCAAGTTGAGAATAAACTGTTTCAGCGGAAGATACAAGTGGCATTATTAGCTGCACAACAAATTTTCGACGAGTTTCAACTGGCGTATAGGCAAAGAAGAGTCGTAAGTTTCGTAGAGTTCCATATATTTTCCCGACAGTACTACTTATATGGTCAGTACATGTAAACTTGGAATTTATAATAATGCCAAGATTTTTAGCTTTTACAACAATTTCAATTTGGTCACATCCAATAAATAGAGGTGAATGTCTACAAAGCTAGTAAAATTTCTAGAAATTGCCATAACTTTGGATTTTAAGGAATTTATAACGAGTGAGTTAGCAACAGCCCAGTTATAAATATTTTTTTAATTATAAGTTAAAACATTTTTGAAAATGTTTTCCGTTAAAAAATATTTGATATTAACAGCTCATGAAATGGAATTTTTTAGTGTACTTTAATTACAAAAAGTCATGTTGAACCTATAAATGCGGCTAGTTATTAATTGAGATCATCGTATTTCAAAGTTTTGAATAATAAATAAATTAATTTTTTGTTTACAAATATGACCAAATGTGAAACGTTTGTAATGAAAATGATCTATATACATCTCGCTCATTATAGCAAATGTTTTTGATGTGGGATAAGATAAGATAAGATAAGATAAGATCACATGGAAACGCGGAAACGCGTGCTTCACTTTTATAGGAAAAGTTAAAGAAGTTGAAGTTTTTCTATCTTCTAGTATCTCATGAAACCACAGGGGACATCATAAGCTATAAAAATAAAAAAATGTATTCTTGTTTCACACTAACAGTAACCGATCCCCACGCAGCTTTAAGCCGCGTTTCAATGTGATCTTATCTCATCCCATTTCAAAAACATTTGCTATAATGAGCGAGATGGATATAGATAATTTTCATTATAACCGTTTGACATTTGGTCATATTTGTAAACAAAAAATTATATTTATTTGAAATATGTTCTTCTCAATTAATAACCGCATTTATAGGTTCAGCATGACTTTTTATAATTAAATTATACGAACAAAATTAGTTACATAAACATTTTATTTTGAAACTGAAAAAAAACATTTTTGCGATTGGTTATTGTAGACACAATTAGCGTCGCAGAGGCAATAACAGCAGCAGCTATAGTAGTCTTAATACACCGCTTATAACGTTTGGTGGTATAGCAGCAATAACCCTTATCGCTTCATTGGCAATTATACCATCACATATAACAGCGGCTGTAGTTGTAGCATTCTTACGATCACCACTTCGACTGCCATCGCTTTTTCGACCACGTTTGAGTTGACTAGAGGTATATTTGCCACTGCTTGGAGTCACCAACGTGATGGCAGTGAGACATTTCCATATCCTCCTGCCTTCTTTTTCAGCTTAAGCATGCAAGTCCTTGTTTTTCATTTATCTACTGACGTAGCTGTGCCGCAGAAACAACCACGTACAAAAACATATATTGACAAGACATTTCATGAGACTGATACGGAATGAAAGTAAATTTTTGTAAGATACAGCCAAGAGGACGGCACATAATGGGAAGTGAAATGTTTACACAAAGTGTTGGAGCAACATTGCTTGTAAACATTTTGAAGTTGCAATATATTTCCAAACCTGTTTGTTTGGTAGTTGGTTGTGTTGTTGTTCTCAACCATAATCGTTGTTGTTGTTCTTATTAGCTGCCGTATACAATACACTTACTGATTTCTGTTTGAATGTGTTCGTGCGTGCTATAGCTGAAATGGAAAAAGTAAGAGTTTTTGATATTTTAGCATTTTGCCGATCTCATTGAAGTTGCTGTGGAAAAAACACTGTAACTTTTGTGTTTCCACTCGGATTAATATACATCAAAGGACAAAAATCAATAGAATTGATCGTATATTAATACTTCATCAATAATAAATATTGAGCAAAATTAAAAATTATTCCAATTTTAATTTTAATTTTAATTTTAATTTTAATTTTAATTTTAATTTTAATTTTAATTTTAATTTTAATTTTAATTTTAATTTTAATTTTAATTTTAATTTTAATTTTAATTTTAATTTTAATTTTAATTTTAATTTTAATTTTAATTTTAATTTTAATTTTAATTTTAATTTTAATTTTAATTTTAATTTTAATTTTAATTTTAATTTTAATTTTAATTTTAATTTTAATTTTAATTTTAATTTTAATTTTAATTTTAATTTTAATTTTAATTTTAATTTTAATTTTAATTTTAATTTTAATTTTAATTTTAATTTTAATTTTAATTTTAATTTTAATTTTAATTTTAATTTTAATTTTAATTTTAATTTTAATTTTAATTTTAATTTTAATTTTAATTTTAATTTTAATTTTAATTTTAATTTTAATTTTAATTTTAATTTTAATTTTAATTTTAATTTTAATTTTAATTTTAATTTTAATTTTAATTTTAATTTTAATTTTAATTTTAATTTTAATTTTAATTTTAATTTTAATTTTAATTTTAATTTTAATTTTAATTTTAATTTTAATTTTAATTTTAATTTTAATTTTAATTTTAATTTTAATTTTAATTTTAATTTTAATTTTAATTTTAATTTTAATTTTAATTTTAATTTTAATTTTAATTTTAATTTTAATTTTAATTTTAATTTTAATTTTAATTTTAATTTTAATTTTAATTTTAATTTTAATTTTAATTTTAATTTTAATTAAATATTAATTAAATATTAATTTAATTTAATTAAATATTAAAATTAAAATTAAAATTAAAATTAAAATTAAAATTAAAATTAAAATTAAAATTAAAATTAAAATTAAAATTAAAATTAAAATTAAAATTAAAATTAAAATTAAAATTAAAATTAAAATTAAAATTAAAATTAAAATTAAAATTAAAATTAAAATTAAAATTAAAATTAAAATTAAAATTAAAATTAAAATTAAAATTAAAATTAAAATTAAAATTAAAATTAAAATTAAAATTAAAATTAAAATTAAAATTAAAATTAAAATTAAAATTAAAATTAAAATTAAAATTAAAATTAAAATTAAAATTAAAATTAAAATTAAAATTAAAATTAAAATTAAAATTAAAATTAAAATTAAAATTAAAATTAAAATTAAAATTAAAATTAAAATTAAAATTAAAATTAAAATTAAAATTAAAATTAAAATTAAAATTAAAATTAAAATTAAAATTAAAATTAAAATTAAAATTAAAATTAAAATTAAAATTAAAATTAAAATTAAAATTAAAATTAAAATTAAAATTAAAATTAAAATTAAAATTAAAATTAAAATTAAAATTAAAATTAAAATTAAAATTAAAATTAAAATTAAAATTAAAATTAAAATTAAAATTAAAATTAAAATTAAAATTAAAATTAAAATTAAAATTAAAATTAAAATTAAAATTAAAATTAAAATTAAAATTAAAATTAAAATTAAAATTAAAATTAAAATTAAAATTAAAATTAAAATTAAAATTGGAATAATTTTTAATTTTGCTCAATATTTATTATTGATGAAGTATTAATATACGATCAATTCTATTGATTTTTGTCCTTTGATGTATATTAATCCGAGTGGAAACACAAAAGTTACAGTGTTTTTTCCACAGCAACTTCAATGAGATCGGCAAAATGCTAAAATATCAAAAACTCTTACTTTTTCCATTTCAGCTATAGCACGCACGAACACATTCAAACAGAAATCAGTAAGTGTATTGTATACGGCAGCTAATAAGAACAACAACAACGATTATGGTTGAGAACAACAACACAACCAACTACCAAACAAACAGGTTTGGAAATATATTGCAACTTCAAAATGTTTACAAGCAATGTTGCTCCAACACTTTGTGTAAACATTTCACTTCCCATTATGTGCCGTCCTCTTGGCTGTATCTTACAAAAATTTACTTTCATTCCGTATCAGTCTCATGAAATGTCTTGTCAATATATGTTTTTGCCACGTATTCTGTTGGCGCTTGTTCTTATTGCACATAATCATTGTTGACATGCGCATTAACTGAATGACGCTCTATGTGGACGTTTGCTGTTAACTGGCTGCTGCTTCGTCAGCGTTTATACTGCTTAACAAAGGCGAGGAAGTTCCTGGACCACTACCACAGGAGATTATATTGGATATATCAATAGCTGCGTTATTTCCAACATCCTAATCTTGATTTAGATTTGGTTCGCAACTCTGTAAGCTAATCACAGCTAGATGGCATTGGAAAATAACGTAAGATATGTCAACAACATTGTCATGAATAATTTATAAACAAAGGAAAAATTCTACAAATTATCAAAACAAAAAAAATAAGGGCTGCAATTCGCACAAGCAACAGAAACAAAGGTATTTATTTATCACTAGCAGTAATTAGATTTATAACTGAGGTTTTACTTTTAATGGCACCATATTTTATATTTTCAGGTACATTTGCTTTTTTGGTCATGATGCAGTTATTTTAAGCAAAGCAAAGGACTTAAGTTAAGCTATAAGCTAATAAAGGACAACAGGCATGTGGCATATAGAATAAAAAAACCATGGATTTTCTTGTAAGTCAAGCCCTATTGCTGTAAAATATTTAATTAAATTAAACCATCTTCCCACTTTCCTCAGCTTCTAAACGAAGAAGAAACAAAACCTTTAGAGCCTGAAACCACGAGTAATTTCTCAAGCCCGAGCGACAGTTGCAGCAACAGAACAGACGTTGACAAAAATAGACAGGCCAAATAGCCAAAAACAACAAAACACCAGCAACGAGAGCCAAGCTTGCAACGAAAACAACAATAGTTTGTTTCCATTTCTGTAGCCGTCTTCCTCATCGTTGTCCCAATGGCTTTTGACTTTATCCACATTGTTCATGTCTTTTCTATCAACTTTGGTCGACATTTTAAAAATTTAATGCAAAATTATTTCATTTACGTGTATTTATAAAATTTTCAAATTTTATTACGCTGTCAAATTGAAATCTCTTACGTCTTTTTTTTTTTTTGTTCGGTTTTAACGTTCACTTATGCGATTCTGCGCCACCTAGCCATGATACAAGTTAACATGATCTGAATCGTACGCAAGATTTTGTTTGTATGAAATCGGATTTGGATGTTGGAAAAAACGCAGCTAATATAATATATAGGAAGGTGACATTAAGCATCATTCTTCCGCTTCTCAAGGAGGGCAGTAAAATTTGCTTAAGGCGAGTTTCATACGAAGGAAGAATAATATCTGGAAGGAAGAATAATGTGGACGTTACATTGTGGGATCCATACTACGGAAGCATAATCAAGGATTGGTCTTATGAGAGATATATATAGAAATTTAGTAGTGAAGGCATCATTGAATTCTTTCGCCCATCTTTTAATGAAATCAAGAACACCTCTAGCCTTATTTACCGCCAAATTTACGTGGAGATTGAAGCGAAGTTTTGGATCCATAATTACACCAAGATCAACAAAACTATGTACAATTTCTGAGTGGCTGTTATTTATAGTGTAATTTGTGCATTGAGCTATTAAAGTTAAGGTTTAATAGTTTGAAGTTACACCAATCTACTAGTCTGTTTAAATCAGATTGTACAAGGTGTTGTTCGTCGAGTGACTTGTAGGTAAGAAAAAGTTTCACATCGTCAGCATACATTAAGACGTCACAGTGTTTTATTACCGAGGGAAGGTCATTAATAAATAGTAAGAATAAAACCGGTCCAAGATGTCTTCCTTGCGGAACACCAGATGAACCATAATATTTTGTGATAGAGAATCCTTATATAAAACTTTTTGAAAACGTCGCGATAAATACGATTCTATCCAATTGACCAATTTGACAGGAAACCCAACTAGCTGAAGTTTTTTTCAATAGAAGATTTTGATTGACGCTGTCAAAAGCTTTGCTAAAGTCCGTATAAATAACGTCAGTCTGCTTTTCCAAAGTAAAACCTTTTATTACACAAGTTATAAACTCCAAAAGGTTTGTTGAAGTTGATTTACCCTTTAAAAAACCATGTTGAGTGACAGAAATGGAGGAAGATACGAAGTGGGTTATTTGTTCAGTTATGATTTTCTCAAATAATTTAGGATTGCGCTTAATTGGGCGATGCCTCGGTAGTTAGTGACATCAATTTTGGAGCCAGATTTATGAAGGGGTATAATATATGAATCTTTAAAATATAATTGGAAAATGACCACTTTGCAAGGATATATTAAACATGTTTGATAGAGGAACACACAGGTTGCTAGCACATTCCTTTAGAATGCAACTCGGAATTTCATCAGGGCCGGTCGAAAAAGAGCATTTAACTTGACGAAGGTAATGCATAACAATAATTGAATCTATTATTGGAGTTTCAAAATAGTTAGCTTGAGGTAAATAAGGATGCTCAGTACACATATTAAATGGTATATTGGAGTAAGATGATTTGAAGAAGCTTGCAAACATGTTGGAAATAACATTGTCACAAGACGATTCCTCTTGATTGAAACTCAAAAGGGGTGGAAAGTTGGAGGCCTTACGTTTTGAATTAAGAAAAGTGTAGAAGAGTTTCGTATTATCATTAAATTTAGATTTGATGTTGGCTATATAAGAAGAATAACACTGTTTATGTAATAGCTGGTATCTGAAACGACAAGATGAATAACAAGCAAAGTCTTTATTAGAACCAGATTTATTATTTTTTTAAATAAGCGATTTTTTAAATTTTTTAGTGACTTAAGTTCACTTGTTAGCCAGGGTGGACTTAAGGGTTTAGAATTATTTTGTCTTCGTTGGGACGCACAATAAGAAGCACCTTTGCAGAGTATCATTAAAAACTGTACCGAGGTTTCGACGTCATAATATGAATACGGTGGTTTAATAGATAGAATTGGTGACCAGTCAGTCTGCGGGAGTAAGGCGTTGAGTGTAACATAGTCTGTTCTTTTGAAATTATACATTTTTGTATTTCGCTTATCAGGAGTAAGTTTATTTTCATTTTCGTGAGCAGATAATACTGTTATTTCAAGAGTTGGATGATGTTCATCTTCCGGAAGAGATACACGGTTTGAAAGATTGAGATTTACATAAGTGCATCTTTCTACAAACACAAGGTCTAGCGTTCTATGGTTTTTATTAAAAGTATTATTGACTTGTTATAGACACAGGTCAGATGACTTATCTAAAAAATCATTTATCCAATTACTAGTGGAAACAGGTGTATGAAATGAAGAATCATCTGTCGAATTCAAAGACACAAAGGGTAGGTTGAAATCGTCCAACACAATAAGAACATCATTATTTTTTAACATATTATGAACTTGCTCGATGGCGTTAATATGTCTTAAGTAAATTGATATGTCACAATTAGGAGGAATGTAAGAACAGGTGAGATAAGCAATGCAATTATTTAATTTAACTGTAACACAAATAAACTCCAGTTCACTGGTGTCGAGAATTGTTGGTTCATCAGATGCAAACGAGATATGAACCGCTATCAGAACACCACCACCATTCTTATTACAACGGTCTTTACGGAAAATTTGAAAATTTTTACACATTATTTCAGAATTAAGGATATTAGAGCGAAGCCAAGTCTACGTGAAAATTATAATGCTATATTCGAAATGAAAACTGTTAATGAACATTTCAGAAAGTTTAGAATTTAGACCCCTAACGTTTTGGTACACAAGTTCTAATTTAGACTTGCGATTTGTTAATCGTTTTTTGGATGAGATTGCGGGCTATTTCGTGGGCAAGGCAAGTGTACTACATTTACTAATCCCGGATTATTTTTAAATTCGAATTTGCGTACAATTGTATTTCGCAGCCAGAAACTTACATCAACAATAGTATTAAATAAATTTTCTGGAACTGTTAATCTAAAGGAAGTAGTTGGTCGTGCGTTAACGTATTTGAATTTATAAATAAAAATAGAAAGAGTCTATGAACATTTCAACTTTGATTTAATGAAAAAATCTATATCATTTTCTGTTATATCAGATGCTAAGCGCGAAACACAGATTGATTTAGTTGGAGGAATAGCAATCAAAGGTTTAGGTGAAATAGGAACAGAAATGTCAGAAGTAATTGCAATTTGTTGGACATTGACAATAGTAGGAGCAAGAGAAGCAGGTTATACACAGGATATTTCTGGCAAAGCGCGAGGTGGAGCTTATAATGGTAAAGGAGAAGACATCGACAAATTTGCCGAAGAAGAAAGAATAGGAGGAGGAGCATCCGTGTACATGTCGTCAACGTTGTCTTGTTCGATAGAAGGTTGTGTTGGTGTCGAGGCAGTCTTCTGTTTGCTTCGAAGGGATTTTTGCAACAAAGTCTACATCGACAGGAGTTAATTCAAATGATGGAAAAACAAAATCGTTTTGCATAGAGGGCAAGTTATCGTAGCTGGTATTTGTACTTGGACTACTCAAGACCCGGGTCCGCCCCGGGTGCACGCCAAAATGGGGTGTAAAATTTGGCAAAATAACTTTTTACCACATAATTTTTGATTTTTTTAATATAAAGAACACACCTCAATGACTTCGGTTTTATATTTGAATATCAAGAGGGTGCAAAAGTGAATAAAAATATATTTTTACCATCACCAGGACTTCGTTTTTATTGAAACAAACTTTAACTTTATATTAAATTTTGTTCAATATTAACTTTCACACTAAAACCCAAGTCAATTCCATATGTAATTTTTCATTGGTAAGGGGTGCAATTTCCATACAAATTATTTTAAAAATTTTCATGATATTAAGATGGCGTACAAAAGTAAAAATGTAAAAACCTTTTTTATATTCCATTAAGTTTTATAAAAAAACACTTTTTTACATCTAATATTCAGGTTAAGAAGTGTTCAAACTTGCTAGCATTGTAGACATTTCTAAAACCATTAAGTTTCGAAAACCTGCATGATTTTCAGAGTATGATGAATGGAGGAGTCAGTTGTTTTGTAGCAATACATTTCTCCAGAACTTTTCAGAAAAACATGTTCATGTCATATATGTCAAAAATTAAAATATACTTTATGATTTTGTGATTACTAAGTTCTGAGACCATATATCATGAAACTAACCTCATTTACATTACAGCTTTTATCCTGCTAGAACATAATTTTGAATGGTAATATGTTTTGGGTATAAGTACTGTTACATAAAACTACTAGTTTAAAAATCATTAATAAACTTTTTACTTGCAAAAAAAATTTCTAAAAAATTAAATTGATTTAAATTCATTTAATTTTTTATTTAAATTAAATAAATGCCGTTCTATGACATTTTATGTCATTCGGACTTTTTTTTATTTTATTTTGAAGATGTCTATTAAAAACTTTAAGATGGTTTTCTGAATCCTTTATTTTACTAAAATAATTATTATTATATTTAAATCAACCAACAAAAACTATCAAAAATACAGTTTTAAGAGAAGATAAGATGCACAGTTCCTTAAAAACTATTCTAATTATTGAAATTGAATTTTGTTCTCAATCACCGAATGTTAAGAATCAACAGATTTCTTGGAATTGCCAGCTCTTTTTGAGCCATTCATGACTCTTGACCTTGTCCAACTTGGGCAAGTTTGCTTTGGGGATTATGTAGATAATGAGAATGAAAAAAATTTCTGATATCAATTTGGCATCACTGTAATATTGTGATACTGAGATATTTATGGTGGTACTTATGGTGATATTTATATAGCAGTCAAATGTTACAGACTCCAATCTTGTCTATAAAAGTCCAAGCGGTGATTAATATAGATACACTGAGAAAAAAACATACTTTAAAATTAAACAAAAAATATTAAAATAGAAATTTAACGCCTTTGCGTTTCTATAAAACAATATTTAAAACAAGTGTGTTTAATTTTCACCTACCTATAAACTCCTTTCTTTTTATACCCCCACGCGTACTGCGTAAGGGTATATTAATTTTGTCACGACGTGTGTAACACCCAAAAGGAGGCGTGGTAGGTATGAAAAAGTATATATATTCTTTGTCAGCATCACCACCTGACTTGATTTAGCCATGTCCGTCTGTCTGTCCGTCTGTCTGTAGACACGATTACAGCCGTAATTTTGAAGCAATCGTAATGAAATTCGATATTTAAGCTTTTTTAAAAAAACTAAGGTCAAGTTCGAGAATGGGCTAAATCGGATGAAAACCACGCCTACCTCCCATACAACCCCAAAATTTAAAACTCTACAAAGAAGCTAATATTAAAGCTACAATACTGAAATTTGGTATATGTGTATTCTATTCTATTCTATTAAAACTAAGATGTCGTAGAAAAATGAGCGTCATCCACCCACTAACACGCCCACCTCCCATACAACCCCAAAATTTAAAAATCTATAAAGAGGCTAATATTAAAGTTACAAGACGAAAACTCGGTATTTGTGTATTTATTGTCAAAACTGAGGTGTGTTATAAAAATGGGCGTCATCCACCCATTAACACGCCCACCTCCCATACAACCCCAAATTGAAATATCTATAAAGAGGCTTATATTAAAGTTACAACACAGAAACTCGGTATTTGTGTATTCTATGTCAAAACTGAAGTATGTTAGAAAAATGGGCGTTATACACAATCTAACACGCCCACCTACCATACAACCCCAAAATTTAAAACTTTATAAAAAGGCTTATATTTAAGCTGCAGGAAAACAATTTGATATGTATGTATTTTAGACACATAAAAATCTCTCAAAATCTCATACAAAAAGCTCTCCAATTTAAGATTCTTTAACCCTTAAGAATCGGCCGTGGGGGTATTTTAACTTCGGCCAAGTCTAAGATATACCTTACTAGTTTATTTTTCTCTTATTATTTCTTTGAAAAAAACAAACAAAAATTTGAATACAATGACATTTTTTGAATTTTTTGAATTGGTTTGACAAATATCGAACATATGATAAAATTAAAAAATAATTAATTATATATTAAAATATTTTAAATGCAAACTTCATCGAATAGAGTTAACATTTGGTATTCGGAAGATCCCGGGGGTAGCTGGTTGTGAATCTGGTGCAAAACTCGAAAAAGTTAAAAAAATGGCATCGAAAAAAATATGCTTTAAAACATGTTTTTTGAATTTTAAAATTTTTGTTTTAAATTTGGTTTTCATAGCAAAAACATTGTTTTAAAAACAAAAACTTTTGTTTTGAATTTAACTCTAAAAACAGCTCAGTTTAATTTTAATGAATTTGTTTCAAGCTCTATTTCAAAAACAAATTCGTTTGATATGAACACAATTTCATTTAATTTTAACATATTTTTTCCTCAGTTTACTTTAAAGAAATTGATAAAAATTATAAAAAATGTTTATAAATGAATTTTAATATTTTATATTAATTTTTCATTTAAATTTTATGTAGAAAATGGGGTTGATTTCGAAAAAATATTTATATTAATAGTTATTCAGATTCACTAGGGAAAATTTGTCAACGTTTTGCTTCCAGGTTCTATTTTTTCTTCAATTATGAAACATTTTTCGTAAATTTTTCAAAGTTTTCTATATTAAGCTAACTTAAGTTTTTATATTAAAACTGATATTGTGTGGTTTAATGATAGAAAATTTTTCTCTCACAACTTATAAGCCCGGTAGACAAAAATATTGATTCATCGACTTCTATACTATTATATAAAAGGCTTCTCACGTATCTACGCAGACGTGTAACTCAAGAACTACTCAATCGATTTTTGTAATTCTTTCACTAACATAAAGCAACATGTTTAACTTAGTCATTGGCGTACTTTTTTTCTTTAAAACTGCTCTTAAAAGTTATTAAAACTTGAGTTTAAAAAGTAGCCAAAAAAGTCAAATCCAAAAGACATTGCTGCATTGAATCGTTAGATACACAACCAGCGCGCTGCAGCGTTAAGCTTTCTCGCTCTTTTCCTCTCCGATTGTGTTTGTTGTTATTGTTTCTTTTACTTAAAGTGCTTTAAATAAGGGATGTTTTACGTACAAGAGCAGCCGCAAGAAATTGTCTCATTCAGTTGGCGCTGAGACTTCAAGCAATCAAGTCTTTGATGCTTAATTTTTAGCTATGCCATATTTATGCTAAATATGTTAATGTAAATGTTTTGGTCATTAATACAGTCAAGCCTGTTTTTATGCGGTCTGTTTCTGTGCGATTTCTTTTTAGTGCTATTTGTTTTAAGCGAATTTTTAATTTACGCTTATTCTTTAATGCAATTTCTTTAATGGTGCACAAGAGTTTCGTGAATTTGTTCGCCCGTTTTTTTCTAGGTACATTACTACCGCACAAAAACAGGTTAAGAAAAACTGTACTTAAAAAGGTAGATCCAAAATTTGAATCAAAAATGTAAAAACCAGTAAAATATCCAATTTTAGTTCCTTCATTCATATGCGTTTCCTAACGTTATTTTTGATTATAAAATTATATTTTAATTATAGCCTTGATTATAAAAATCGGATAAGTAGTTTCCAAGATAGACTTGAAAAGAGCGAGAAAAAAATTTAAAATACTGGCGCATGGTGTTATCAATGTGTGGAAAGGTGTGTTCGCATTAGTTAACTGGTGTAAGTGTATTGATACGATACTGAAAGGTGTGGTAAAATTCATTTAAAAAATCCTTAAATTAATTTAAATGGAACTGTTTTCATCCCGATGCTGCTTACTTTAAAACAAGATGTTAAAAGTTACAGATAGATAGATAGATAGATAAATAGATTAAGATTTAGTTCGTGTTAAAGAATTAAAATGTCGTTTTTGGGAAACGAAAATAGATTCCTGAGCTGAAAAAAGTTAAAAAGCTCTTTATTTAGACTTCTCAGACCTTACCGAATGTAATTTCGTTTTTGGAGCGAAAATTTAGTGTACTTGAAAATCTCCTATACAAATAAAGGACGGTCATGTAAAAAGTTAATGCAACTAAACCAAAAGCCTTCAAATATTTTCATAAAAATATGTATCGCCCAATTCATATTGAAGTATAATATAATTTGCACTCACCATTTCCGATTTGGCTCAAATTTTTTCTTGGATTGGTTTAGTGTTTTAAAAGAAAATTCGGAGTTTGAGATTTAAAGAGTTTTTTCGCGGACCCACAGCCATGCGTATGCCTAAAAAGGGTATATTTTGAGACAACATTGCTCTGTCAATTTAAATTCGATTTTTGTAAATTTTATTTTTTAATTTTTTTAAATATTTAATTTAAAAGTTTAATGCCATGCCAGCATCAGACGTTATAATTTTTTTGTAACTTTCATAATTAAAGCTTTTTTAACGTTTCATTACCTTAAAATGAAAATAAACTTTATAAACTTTTTAAAATGAACTTCTAAAACGTACGTTTGATTTTCTATAATAAACATTTTAAATTGAGTTTTTAAAACGTTCGTTTGATAGTTTAAAATGAACATTTTACAAAATAACTTCTAATTATTCTTCAATTCTAAAATGTAAATTTTAAAATATCAAATGAACGTTTAAAAAACTCATGTGAACGTTTAGAAGCTCATTTTAGAGGAGCAAAATAATTTTATCATGCCTATCACTACGAAAAAGTTTAGATCCTTGAAAGTTATAATAATAATCAGGTACATCACTTTTAAACCATGTTTCTGCCACGCATATTACATCTACATCCGAATATTCAGAAAGAATTGGACTATCTCGCATAGTAAGCTCTTACAAAAACTCTCCCACGCAAAGAGAACACAGCAACTAATCAATTCTCCCGTTTAAGCTTGTTAGCATATAACAAAATCGCTCTGTTTGTTTTAGTGAGGCCTTCATGTATATATATTTTATCACCTCCACCTTTCTCGATGTCACTAAGTGTAAGCTGCCGCTTGTTAGTTTTCATATAAGATGCAATAGATTTAAACCAGTGATGCACAGCGTTGGCAGAGCTTCCAACACAAGTGCAACTTTTTTGTCTAAGTATGTGTGTACAAGACAAAAATTCAACATAATAATTTGCGCATAAGATGCTTACTGCGTGAAGATCAAACGCAAACTGATTCAAAGCTAGCGTCGCAAAAGTTCGGCAGCTTCGAACACACGATTGGTCTGTGAAAGCCGAGCGGCTCCCCGAAGCTCTTGTGTGTACCTCCGATTTAAACAAAGAATTGCGCTCATATGGAAAAGAGAGCTTAGCAATGATCGCAGAGTCGCTTTGCCTTTGTTCGATTTCACTACGAAATATATTTAAAAGTGGTGGAGTTTTATGTTTGATAGCAGTGCAAATTTTATCAAGCAAACTAAGAAGGTTCGGCGGAGGCAGCTTCGTTTTCCAGTTTACTCAACTGAGATTTTATTGCATCTACATCAGCATTGTGAGGTGACTCAGAAGGGGCGCCAGGGAGGGTTTCAAATGCCTGTTCTAATTCGTTTACCTTCTCATTTAGCATGTTAAGCTCCTTGCAATTTTCTCAACCACAGTCACTCTTTCAATTACGCTTCGAAAAGTTTCTTGTTGGCGAACTCGGCTGAAACGTCTCCAATCCTCTCCATTACTCTGCTCTCCGATTCCGTTATTGCTTTTGTGAGTTGCGCTACTATGCTCTCCTTGATACAGTTTAACTTAATATTAAGACTGGTATCAGAAGACGAAGGTGTTGTTGCTGTGCTCACCTTAGTTTTGATATAAAATGCTCCCAAGTTTTATCCCTGTAAGTCAAATGTAAACATTTTTATGGTTTTTTCAATATTGTAGGTTGTATGGGAGGTGGGCGTGTTAGTGGGTGGATGACGACCATTTTTCTAACAGGCCTTAGTTTTGATATCGATTACACAAATACCGAATTAAAGTTTTGTAGCTTAAATATTTGCTCCTTTATGGATTTTTCATTATTGGGGTTGTATGGGAGGAAGGCGTGGTTAGATATCATCTAAAACATTAGCAAATGCTTCTTTGCTAAGCCTTAATAAGCTAAGGAACCTGTAAAAAATAAAATTAAAAAATTTCGTTTAAAAAAATTTGCAGGATATCAATAAAAAATTGCTTGATGTGCGGCACCTGCAAAAGATTTTTACTACCGCGAAGTGATTTTCGACCGCGCGACACATTTGCCCTTAGTAATAGAAACGGAAAAAGTCACTTCTAAAGTCGAATTTAGTTAGGTGATTCTAAGTTACTTTTAAATTCATAGTAATAGAACAAATCTAACAAAAGTAGAATTTAATGCATCTATTGTGAACTGATCTTAAATTTTAGCTCTGAAAGTACCCTTTTTTGTTTGCTTTTGACAGCTGATGTTATTATTAGCTTTGTTTTGACTTAGAATTACGTCTTACAGCGCGGTTTGTATGGGGTCGTTTTAACAGATTTTTTTAAGGTCATTAGGCAACGTTTTTGGCGAATACTTTAGGGTATACCTACAGCCTTTAATACTCTTCGTTCAAAGATAATATATATACTAAAATATCAGATATATCCTGCGCTGAATGAATATCTAACTTTGGATTTTGTCATTATTATATTAAAGTCACAAAAAAGTAAAATATAAGAAGAAAAATGCATGTTTTTATATAAGAAAATCAATCATCAGCTGCTTATGTGCCTGCTGCTTTCTTTGTTTTTCTTTAGTTGTTTATGCTTGTATGCTTTGGTTTTGCACGAACTGATTGGTTCGCTTTGGCAGCATTGTAAGCATTAGGTCGCATTGGGTTTATGTATGCACTACTGTTCTAGTATACTATTTTGAAACCAGAGGTCATGAACCTCTTTTCAACTCAGTCAATGAACCCAATCTGTCAAATTTAACGAAATGGGTCTGTGATCCGGTTAGATTTAACTCTTATGAAAAAAAACGAGTTGGATCATATTTCTTTTTATGCTTTTACCCAATAGATGGCGTAAAATTTTAATTTTTGTTTTATAATTATGTGGGATGTGGAATCAAATTAATTTAGATTCCACATCCCACTAGCACTAGCGAGTGTAGTTTGCAAACTATGCATCGAACAGTAAGTGTAGCTAGCAAATTAAATATCAGATAGAGGCGAGAGGAAAGACATGTGCTCAGCGTGAAATATAGTAACCATACGATTTTTTAAAAATCGGGGTCTTAATTTTAATTTGAAATTAGTAGTTAAACTGACTGTAGCTCGCAAACTATATATCGGGCAGAGACGAAAGTGGCACCAATGGAAAGTGCATTTGTTTCGCCTTCTTTTCAACCAAGTCAATGAACTCAACCTGTCAAACTTAACAAAATGATCGAAAAAATTTGAAATAGTGCTTGTTTCTTTTTGCTTGCTCATTTAATCATACTTACTATTTTACTTTTTCTTTGTTTTGGCATCGATAAGTAGTCCATAATTGAATGTTATTCATTTATTTTTTAATTTTTGGAAGATCAATAAAAATACGTGCAAAATGAACAAAACAATCGGACCAAAGAGACAAAGTAGAAGAGGTTACAACTTAAACGGAATTCTACGTCTACACTTACGATACTATCGAAACTGTTTCTTTTTTTTATTTGCTTATTTTTTTGACAATCACGCAAGTTTCTTCTTTTTTGCATTTAAATTGGTGTTTGCCTACTTAAATATATATTTATAGAAACGTGGAAGAGAAAGGAATTGGACGTTGGAAGAGAAGGAGCTCCTGAAGGATATTATAGCTTCATTCATCGATGTTGTTGACTCCAAAATCAACAACACTCAAATGACTGCAAAAAAAAAATGCTGCTTGGATGACTATAAACAAAGAAATGGAAGACAATGGAATGCATTCAGCACTTCCAAAATTGAAAAGAGACGTTATTGCAACTGGTGGCGGAAAGGAGCCTCAACAACCTGATGAGCTGGATTATGCCATACAAGAATTATTGCCGATGGCCAACACATGTTGGTAATTTAGTAGTGCCAGCGGTTTTGTTGTTGGTAGTGACAGTAACGCCGCCGTTGGTGTGGTTTCCGCAAAAAGTTGCCGCAAAAAAACCGACACTAAACGGTTCGGAAACGGAAAATGAAAGGGAATTGTTTAAATTGAAAAAAGAAATTAAATTAAAAAAATTACAATTATTAAATATTAAAATCCAAAAAGAAAATGAAAAATGCTAAAATTGGAAATCCATCAGCTATAGTTCCTGTATGTCATAATCCAGCTCATCAGGTTATTAAAGCTCCTTTACGCCATCAATCATTTGGGTGTTTTTGAATTTAGAGTCAACAACATCGACGAATGAAGTTGTCATTTCCTTAAGAATTAAAAATTAAATGCATTTCAATACCAAATTACAAAGTTCAAATAGAAATCAATTTTCTAAAAAATGTGATATAAAATCAAATGTGATATAATTTTATTAATTCATAAAAAAAGGAAATTATAATATTAATTTATAAATTATAATTATAAAATAAACAACAATTTTTAATAAAATATGATTTCGTTTATAAAGTGTTAGCGTTTGTAAAGTGTCTAGCTATAAACATGCTTCTAAATTGTCTTCCTCTTTGCTCATTATGTTCTTCTGTGATGTTGAAGTTGAAATTTGTTGGTTGTTCTGTTGATATAGCAATATTCCAAAGCACTGCTATGGCAGCTACTGAATTTTTTGCAGTGTTTAAATTGCAATGCAAATCGTTGAAAAAAGAACTAAAGCAATTTTTGAGCTGACCGAAAGTCCTTTCGACTACTCCTCTTGCGAGAATATGATGTCGTTGATACCTTTGTTCTTCAGCAGTTAGGGTTGCACTAAATCGAAATGGTGTCATCTTTATATTGGTTTGTTTATATCCACCATCACCAAGTATTATGCCTCCCATTTGATTTGATGATTTTATTGTAGATGAATTGTAAATTCTTGTGTCATGAGCACTTCCTCTCCACCGTGCGACAATGTCCAAAATTTCACTTTTTGAATTGACCAACATTTGCACATTAAGGGAATAAAAACCTTTTCTGCAACGGAATCGTGCTCCAAACTCTCCACCGGGGTTTTTAATTTTAATATGAGTGCAGTCAATAGCACCGAGACATTGAGGAAACCCATATTTATTAAAAAAATCTCTTTTTATTACCCTCAGATTTTGACTTGATTCCGGAAAAATAACAAACTGTGGAAGTTTTGAAGCCAAGGCGTTGACCACTTTTTTAATCACTGTGCTGACCGTTTTTTGGCTTACTCCGTGTATGTCAGCTAAAAAATTGCATTTGGCATTCAGCGAATTCACAAATAAATATAGAGCTTACCAGTGTGAAGTTGATAGCTACCCTTAGCAAGATGTCTTAAGGTTATGCAAACCATTGCAAGAGGTGCGATAGAGGATCCTTTATTGCTCATTGGTTTTATGTCATCTTCGACCAAATCCTTTATGAAAACTACGGTTTCCTTATCGAATCTAATAAGGATTGTATTGATATAAATTGTTTTTGTATATAAAATATTATATCTTACCGGTAATTCTTTTTAAAATCTACATCATTGTACACGCAGAGAAAAAAAACGTTTATCGCCAGCTTGCTGCAAACGAACTTCGTTTGTCGTGTTTCAAATCATTTTTTGTAAACGTTTGAACAGTTGGCATAATAATGGTTAGTTGCGGGAAACACGTTATTAAGTTGCAAGAAATGAATTTTGTTTGTCATAAACGGCAGTGATTTTTAAATTGCAGCAACCGAAAAATTTGTTTTTTCCAACTGAAAACTTCGTTTGCAGGAAAAATAAGTAATTTGTTATAAGTGAATAGTTCTCAACTCACAAAAAAAGTTGCTTGATTTCGTTGATGAAAAGTGTTTAATATTTGCCATCAACATTCAGTTGATCTCGTCCCTTGGTCGTTGTCGGTTGTTGTGCTGTGTTGTGTTAATAACGTGTTTATATATTTTAGATTTGTGTTTTATTTAATATCAAAAAAAAAAAAAAAAAAATAAAAAATTTGCTACCAAGTAATCGTCGTAAGTAATTGTGTTTAGTATTGTGCTAATCGTTTGCTTAAATTAATTTATTTATCGTATTTTGTAACGTTGTAGCAATAAATTATAAAATAATATTTTTAGCGCACGTAGTTTGCTGCTTAAATTGTGCTTGTTTTGATAGATTTTTGTGTTATTCTTTGTGCGGTGTCCGTACTTCTACAGCGTAGACACAGTGTTTGTTTTTGTTTTTTAACTGTAAGGCTCTGTGCTGCTTAACCCTAGAAGCGTGCATTGGACATTTTTGCTCTATTTAAATTAAGTCTTAAAGCATGGAATATTTTCAAGTCGAAAATTTTGCTGCTTGTTCCTTAAATGGGCAATGCAAAAGTCAGAACATATTAAGTACTATGTTTCATTGTTCTGGCCCATGCGAGCAAATGTTTGATTTACTTTCGGTACACTCGGGACTTCGTTGGTACTGCCCTACGTGCAGGGTCGTTTCCCCAGCAGAATTATATTCAAAAAATAAGCTTTTCGGGGAAAGCCTTAACTTGCTTAATAATAATTTTAAATTTATTTTGAATTCATATGACGGAAAAAATTTCTTCGCCAATTAGTGACATTCCTTTGACGGATTCTGAAACTCTTGTCTCAGTAAAACAATCCTCAAGCGATGTTCCTGATGGGGGCTTAGCACAAAGACAGAGTAATAACTCTAAGAATAAGAAGAAAAATAATAAGCGCAAACGTGCCAACCAAAGTGGGTCTTTCAGTCCCCAGGCTAAGCGGCTTTCAGTTCCCACTTTCTCGTCACAGGCCTCCAATATTCATACGAATGATATTGATAATATAATTATTGTATCTCAGATGAATATTCCTTTACCTGAAGCTTCAATTACTTCTGCAGCTAATGAAAATGCTGTACCGGAAACTTCAGTAGAAAATTCAAGCGATAGCCTGGCAGCTCAAGCTATTGCTGTTCAACCTCTACCTGAGTTAATTACTCTAAAGGCAGTTTCGAGGACTAAGAACATTTTTATCTCTAGATTACAACCCGACACATCAACTAACAATATTTTGACGTTTGTCGAACAGTGTAATTTATTACCCCAAAATGCTTTTAGTTCGTGTAAAAAACTTGGCAATAAGCCCACCCACGCCTCCTTTATTCTCACAGTTGCTGCTGAAGATTTTGCAACTGTTCTTAATTCTAATAAGTGGGCCGATAATATTCTCGTTTCTGAGTTCAAACCTAAAAATAAGTCTAGGAGGTCGAATAACATCGCCCGTCAGGCCCAAAAAAACTAAATAGGTTATCCCTTTACTATCAAAATGTAAGGGGATTGCGTTCTAAAACGCGGGACATATTTCTGTCGACTCAGAATTGTTCTGAAGATATTATCGCGTTCACTGAAACGTGGTTGAATGAAGACATTACTGACTTGGAGTTGTTTGACAATAGTTTCCAAGTATTTAGAAAGGACAGACACTCCAACAATATTCCTTCAGTTGGTGGTGGTGTTCTTATAGCTGTAAGGAACTGTTTTGTCAGTTCCTTTGTTGATATTCCCTGCGCCTCTCATATTGAGCTAATATGCGTAAAGGCTGTACATTGTAGCCCAAATGTATACATAATTAATGCATATGTTCCACCAAACAGTAGTGCAGAGGTCTATACAAGTCTGGCAGATTGTCTAGACTTTATTCTTAACATTCTTGACGTTAATGACGACATTTTATTGTTGGGCGATTTTAATCTGCCTAACTTAAAATGGCATTCTTCTGACGATGAAACATTTTTTTGTGCATCTAATGCGAAGACTCTTGGAGAGCATATATTCGTTTATAGTATATGTTCTGACTTACAACAAGTGAGTTGTATTTATAATAGTCTGGAAAGACTTCTTGACCTGGTCTTAACTACGGACAGTAACAATGTCATTGTTAAGAGGGCCTTCCATGGTCTTACTACTATTGATGTATATCATCCACCGTTGAGTATTTGGTATAAATCGGATAGAGAGAATAAAGTGAATTCGAGTTCAATTGACAAGGTTTATGAATTCAATTTTAAAAAAGCTGACTTTTTGAAGTTGAATCAATTACTTAATAGTAAAGTTAACGTAATTTTAGAATATATAAATGCACATAATCTTAATGAATCCATTAATTTTTTTTATTTGGAACTCTTTGCTGTAATTTCTCAGTCCGTACCATATAGCCTCAAATTTGCGAAAAACTCGGCGTACCCTTGGTACACAAAGGAATTAAAAACACTTCGCAATAACAGGAATAGGGCTTGGAAGAGATATGTCTGTAGTTTGGGCTCAAGTGACCTAGAAACCTACAAACGTTTGTTTCTGGAATTTCAGAATCTCTCAGCTGTATTATATAATGAATATTTGGACAATATTAAGCTGAGAATATTGTCTGATCCAAAGAGATTTTGGGGGTTCATAAATACTAAGAAAAAATCTGATGGATTTCCTTCATCCTTCAAAACTCTTGATGGATTTACGGACGATCCATCTATAATTTGTGGGCTTTTTGCCAATCTTTTCAAGGAATCTTTTTGTTCAGATTCTTTTAATCCTGATGAAGGGTATTTTGACTATATGAACTCTTCACCCAGGGTCTCTTTGGAGTATATATCCTTCACCTCTGAGGATATTTTAAAGTATATTGGGACACTCGATGAAGATTTTGGCGCTGGACCCGATGGAATTCCTGCCGCATTGCTAACTCAATGCGGTTCTGTTTTATGTCAACCACTTTCTTTATTATTTAACAAATCAATTACAGAAAGTTATTTTCCAGTTTTTTGGAAAAAATCATTTATAAGTCCTATATATAAAAAAGGTTGCAGGAATGACGTTATCAATTATAGGCCCATCGCTAAACTTTCGTCGATTCCCAAACTTTTTGAGCGAATTGTGTACGATCGTGTAAAGGTTCATTGTGGAGAAGTCATAACAACTCGTCAGCATGGTTTTGTTAATGGCAGATCTACTGTGTCCAACCTTCTCGATTTTACATCTTTCTGCCTTAATACAATTGAATCAGGTAACCAGGTCGACTGCATTTACACTGACTTTAGTAAAGCGTTTGATAAATTACCACATAATTTAATTTTATTTAAACTCAAGTTATTGGGATTTCCACAATATTTTGTCAGCTGGATAAAATCGTATTTGACAGAACGATCTTATCAAATACGATTCCGAGGAGTTCTGTCTCCTGAATTTGTTGCGGAATCAGGTGTTCCTCAAGGCAGTCACTTAGGTCCACTTCTGTTTATTTTAGCCATAAATGATGTTACTCACATTATTAAACACTCTCAACTGTTAATTTATGCAGATGATATGAAAATATACAGAACAATAAATGCTAAAGACGACTCCAACCTACTCCAGGCTGACCTTAAATCTTTTGAAGTTTGGTGCTTTAAAAATAATATGTTTCTAAACCCTCTTAAATGCCAAACTATGACCTTTTCCCGCAAAAGGAATAATTTAATTTTTGACTACAATATTAAAGATACTGCTTTAAGTCGTGTTGAGGCCGTCAAAGACCTTGGTATATGCATGGATTCTAAGCTTTCGTTCAACAATCATATCGATTACATTTGTAAAAAAGCATCTTCAATGCTTGGATTTATAAAACGCTGGGCCAAAGAATTCAATAGCATGATTACAACTACAACATTGTATTATGCAATAGTGCGCCCTCACTTGGAGTACGCAAGTCAAGTTTGGTCCCCAAGTTATAGTGTGCATGTTGAACGTATGGAGAGAATCCAAAAACGTTTTGTTCGGTTTGCTCTAAGGGGCTTAGGTGGGATTGATTTTTTGAACCTTCCTCCTTACGAGGATCGTTTAAAACTTTTAAAAATGCAATCTTTAAGTGAACGAAGGAAGTCTGCAAATATCGTCTATTTACACCAACTCATAACCGGTGTATTCGATTGTCCGGAATTACTTTCTCTTTTAAACTTTAACTCTAACCGTAGAAGTAGTAGAAATGCTAACAACTTAATTTATCTACCATTTAGTAGAACAAATTACATGGCTACTGCTCCCTTGAACCGCATGAGTGCCTCTGTTAACAACAGTACATTTTTTGATGTTAGTTTGTCAAAAAGTCAACTCAAAAGTAGATTGAAAGCTATTGTGTAATTAGATCTGTGTTCGTGTATGCATGGTTAGTTGTTATGTCCTGTGTTGTCCCTGAGCCCAATCCATTTATGGTGGGTAAATTTTTCCCACATTAATTTGTTTGGAGCCACTGACTGAATTCATGACATTGAAATATTTCAATGAGATCTGGATTGTGGCTTCAAATATATTAATGCTGAGAATATGCGAAAAAGCTGTAGTAGCTGAACTCTATTGTTATTGCATGTAATATGGTTTAAAAAAAAAAACGAAAAGGAAGTATTTTAAGAGTGTGAACAAACAGACACACAACTGTGAATCACATGCGCAGTCACACAACTGCTACACAGCACGCTTTCGTTGATGACAAATGTTTAATATTTGCCATAAACGAAAAATCAAGAATGTGTTCCAGTTTAAGTAAGCGCAGCCACACAAATGGCATCTCGCTTGTACCTTTGCACTTTGTCTTAGCAAAAATTTTAGTTGTTGTTGTTATTATAATAGTCAGTTGCGGGAAACGCGTTATTTAGTTGCAAGAAATTAGTTTCGATTAACATTAACGTAAGTTGTTTTTAAATATCGTCAACCGAAAAATTTGTTTTGTTCAACTGAAAACTTCATTTGCAGAAAAAAGATAAATTTCTTATGACACACACATTTGTAATCTAAAAAAAAATCATTCAACGCAATATCTCACAATAGCTCAATGGATGCATGCTAGACTGTCACGCGGAAGACGTGGGTTCGATTCTTGGCTGTGTAAGTATCAAACATTTTAATTTAATTATTGAAATTCTAATTCTATTTCATTAACTGCTTGGTCAAAAGAAACCGTCAAAATAAGTTTTAATTAAAAAACATTGATTAAAAAAAAAAAAATATTAGGTGTTCCTGTTGGGGATTGAACCCAGGTCCATCGAGTTCCTAGACTCGAACGCCAGCACAATCGGCTAAACTTGAGCTTCCAAATCAATGATAAAATTTCATTAAGTTCGATGTTTTTTCGTTTCAAGCAAGAATATTTTAAGTTGATGACAACTGAATATTCGTTTGCGGCAAATACAGTTCGCGAACGAAGTATAGTTGGTGAATTTTTCAGTTGCGGTAAACGAAAAATTTCTTTGCGTGTAGTATTGCAGAGCATTCAAACGGCGTTTGTAGTTTTTTTTTGCGCTTCTGCTTCTGCTATCATTTATTATTTCTAAATCTTGAAATATACTTTCATCGAATTATATTTTCAATTCTCACTTTAAAATTGACTTAGAAACTGGCAAGCTGCTACTAGATGTTTTCTAACTAAGAAGAGACTTTTTTGTTATTATTTCTACCGATACAAACATAAAGTCGACTTTAACAAAGATTCGACTTAGAATTTCCTTATTACTAAGGGCCATTGAATTAATGCCTTCTTCATGGTTAAAAAATTTTAAAGTCCTTTTAAAAGTCCTGTTTGCTTCACTTTTTATTTCATCAACTTATAAAAGCAGCGAAAGTTAAAAACCAGCTGTTTTTATTTGCATTCATCTGTCAGAATTTCCATTAAATTTTATTACAATTTGGAAAGTATTCCATACAACTCAACTTAAAATGGTTGTAAGCCATAATACCAAAAAATATTCCAGTAGTGTCCGAAGTTGAGTTATGTTGAAGACAACCCAACTCAGTTTGTTTGTTAATCATAACAGGGCTATAAAGCTAGAAAAAAAGAAGCGTAATTTCTTTATCTTTTTGTACTATTTCCTTTATGTTTTTTGTGTGTGTTTTTTACTGTTTTTCGACACAGTACTTGAAAAACAACCGATAAACTTTATTATGTTATGACGAAACCCGCTTTGCTTAGCAGGATATCACAGCCGAAGTCTTAAATCCTTTATTTGAACTACTCGTATATATTTAAATGCGCAAACTTCAGAACAAATGATCGCACAAGTACGGTGTTACACCGACGACCTGCAGCATCCTGCAGCTTGGGAGAGAAAATAAAAACAAATTACATAGCTAAATAATAAATTATTTTCTTAAGAAAAACTTGATTTTTTTCATTAATTTTGTTGCTCAGAGAATATTCAACTTTATTTTTAATGTCGAGCATCAGCATGAAGAACACTCTCAAAATTTTTTTCTTATTATCAAACATGCGCGAAAATGTTCTTCTCTTTTGAAACAGGCTATAGGTTAAAGTATTTTATTATTAGAAAAATGGGCATCATCCAACCATGAACACGCCCACCTCCAATATAACTCCAATATTAACAAGTAAAGAAAGTCTTAAGTCGGTTAGCCCTACTATGAAATACCCTAAACCTTCTTTTTCAAGATACAATAATATTAATGAAAATGGGCGGATCCGTGGGCGGCTGAAGCCCATATTTTATGTGCATTTCAATTTTGATGAACAATTTACACATACCAAGTTTTATTCCTGTAGCTCACATGTTAATGCCGTTATAGTGTTTTCGCTATTGTAGGTTGTATGGGAGGTGTCTATTTTACAAAATTCTTTAGTTTGTAATAAAAAAACATACTTACCAAATTTTATTTCTCTAGGTTGAGCATTTGCTTATTTATTGAGATTCAATGTTTGAGTTGTATGGGAGGCAGTGCTGAGTAAACCTTGAGGCAAACGCCTCGGGCCCCGCGTTCGCGGGACCCCGCGACAGCTCGTCTTAAGGCCCACATGATAGCCTAGACACGTTGACGACGGCTGCAACATTGCGTCAAACGTCAAATTTTGTACATGCTTTTCTTATAGTTGTGAATGTGGTGAAAATGTTGGAAACAATGCGTCATTGCAACAATGTTGCTGTCGTCGATTAAGAACTTTTTCTAATATGACATGCGATAAGAGTAATAGGTGTGTTTTGACATTTGTTAATGTTTTATTTTAATTTTGTGCTTCTTTTGTGGTTTTTATTGTTCGTTCTCATTGTGTTTGTGTTAAGTGTTGGTTTTTTAATGATAATTCGATATTTAATAATTGAAATGTATGAAAATATGGCTTATCGTGCTGCATCCAAAATAATCAAGTCGTAGACAATATGCCAACATTTTCATTTTCACCTCGTGTTGTTATATTGCAGCCGTCGTTAATGTGTCTAGGCCAGGGAAGGGCACAATTTAAATTCTCAAACACCGGTGTTTGGAAACAAAATGCTGTTTACGCGACGTCGACTTACGTTTACTATAGAGCCGGAACAGAATCAAATGTCATTACGATCGGCGATCCTCTCTGGTCGCCAGCCAAAGAGAACCCGTCCAAAATGAAGCGATTGCAACTGACGATTCAGGGTTGCAGTAAAATGAATTCTGGCAGCAAGTAACACCCAAGTATTATTATTATTACTAAGGATTGCGGTGTACCATAAGACTTAGTCTTTTTTAGTACTACACGATAACTTATCACTATTACAAAATTGATTTGATTTAGAACTAAAATTAAATTTAAATCAGCAGTTAAGAGAAATATCATTTAAATTAATATCAATAACAATATGACTTTATTATTAACACACAATTAAGATTTAAGTGTTAAGATTCAGATTCATAGATATATTAAGAAGTAAAAAGTAAGATTAGAGAGGAGCAAAAAGATTAATAAAAGATTAATTTAATGTGCTATAATATTCAAATATGGCATGTTTAAAGGTGGCTCGTGAAGTTATCCTTTTTAAGGAGTTCGGTAATGCGTTCCACATTCTAATGGCGCTGATGAAAAAGAGCCTACTGCTGTTCTAGCTAGTTGATCGCTGGGACTGAAAAAACTGAACGCCAATTCCACACATAACGCAAAACTTTTTTTCAAAAATTGATCTCATGGCTTTCGATTTGTTTTATTTGTGGGTTAAGATTCTTATTAAAATTCCAAGAATATAAGTTTATTTATTTCTTTTTATCGCCATTCGTTGAAAAGTTATGGACCTCTCAATTCTGCAAATTGTCCGAAAACGCCAGAATCGTGAAATTTTCAATTAATTGTATCTACGTCAGTTTTTATCCAATTCTTATAAATAAGGTACCGTTGGAAAGGTATTGGAAAGAACTTTCTGGAAAAAATATATAATTTTAAAATTTTGGATGTTATTTTTAGAGATGCCAATATCTCTAAAAACGCATAATTTTTTTTTATTTTTTAAATTTGAAGAAGAATGTTGCCTTTAATTCAAAAGCAATTAAATGATGGAGCTTCGCAATTTCAATTTTTGTGCACATACCTCATCATTTTGAGGCGCTTTATTGCCTATATATTTCATAACGGCTAAGATGTTCGAAAATTTGTTCTGCAAAATGGTTAACCTTGTTCAGACGAATATTTTATTCATAATTTTTGATGACCTTACACTTGACCTTGGTATAGAAAACCGGTAAAAACCGAAAAAAAAATAAAAAAACAAACTATTTTTTAACTTTTATTTGTGTAAGATTAAACAAATTTTTGACTGTCATATTAAAGATAATTAAATTCTTATTTGTTTTGATTCAAAAATTGTTAAAATCGGACTTAAAACAAAAAAGTTATGATGGTTACTCTGACGCTCTTTCAATAAAAAAGTTACAATGATTTGTATGGGTTGACAAGTATGAGCCCTACCTCGAGTCTACTTAATTCCATGTCTACACAGAGAGTTTAGTTTGCGTTTCCAGTTCAAAGTTGCGTTTTGCCCTTGAAATCAATATAAACGCTGGCGTTTCCAGTACAATTATGCAAGAGAAAACGCAACTAAACTCAACTTCCTATCTACGTTTACAAAAACTCAATTTGATACATGCCTAAAAGCATACTAGTGTTTTGATAAAAACATTCGTTCAGTTAGATTTTAGCTGTGTTCAGTATATTGAACGATTTGAAATGCACACAACAGCTGATTCTCAATTGTGCAAGTTTCTATTTGTAATTTATTATTAACAAAAATAAGACAAAAAACAAATAAAATAATTTGGAAAGTTTTCGTGAAAATCGGCTGTCAGTTTCGGCTGTCAAAAAAAAAATGTACCCAAAACGTTGTTGCAATTTGTTCGGAAAACGCAATCACCAAATGCGCGATCGATTGCGATTTTTAACGAAAGAGCATGTCGAAACTGCGGAATATTTAGGAATCAGTGGTTTAGTGGCTGGTGCTATGAAAATTTGTTCAACATGCCGTCTACAACTTAGCAAACAGAAGGAAATCAAACAGCAGGCGGCAATTGCAATTGAAAATGTAACGGATGAAGGTATGAATTACTTGGAAGCTGGTGGTGAAAACTTTGAATCGGAAACTGCGAGCATAGCTGGTGAAGTGATTGACAGGGAACAGTTCGTTTGTGAGCTTAATAAGCTACTCCCACGAATAGGAGTCCAACAAATTGAATATCGAAAAATAAATAGATCGATGTCGTACTGCCGGAATATCATGGATGATATAGCGAAAAATATGGCCAGCAAAATTTTTGGCTTGGCTCCATCCACTCTTCATGAACCAAATACGGAAAGATCTGACACCGATGAAATAGTGAAACAATTAATTGAAAAATTTGCCGAAACTTCTGATAAAGAGGAAAAATGGAAAATTATGTCGGTCCACAAATAGAAACTTGCACAATTGAGAATCAGCTGTTGTTGGCATTTCTACAACATAATAGCCCAAAAATCAAACAAATCGGAAGCCATGAGACGGACCCGTTTTGCGTTATGCTTGGAATGGGCGTGAAGATGTACAAAAAGGTATTCAGGCTTTTGAGAACGCAAAATTGAATGCAGAAATATAATTTTACGAATTTTTAAATATTCAGATATTCCACACCCAAGAATTTCTTTACTTCTATGTGAAATATGGTCAAAACGACTGATGCCATATACATATCTAGCCGCACTACAGCCCGCGAAATAAGTAAAGTGTACAACCATAAAATTGTTTTTCTTGAATCGTGATGTTTTATTTTGTTATTTTTTAGTACATATATAAGAAAGAGAAACTCAGGGATTTGTTAACACAATGTTAAAAACAAAAAAAAAATATTCATAAAAAAACAAAACGCGAAATTCCCTTTACTTGGAACGAAAAAAGTATAGTGTACAATAAAGAAATTGAACTCTAGATTATTACCAATTCAAAATAAATGCACATCTATACGAAATTAATAATTAACATGATCTCCCTTAGCCAAAATAATGGCATTTACACGTCACGGCATTGATTCGATTAGAGAGCGAAGGGTGGAAACCGGTATTTTCTTCCATTCGGATTCAATGCACCTTCTCAATTCCATAAGAGGGTCAAACTGCCTGCTACCAGAGTTAATCTGTTGAGAAAGAATTCCCAAAGGTTTTCCATGGGATTTAAATCTGGACTGATGGCCGGCCAGTCCATTACATTTATATTTCTCTCAGCTTTTCGTTGCAGTTGCATTGTGCATTGCAGCATTATCTTGCTGGAAAATCCATTTTTCACTGCAAAAGTTTTCGGAAAAATCTATCAAAACGCTGTCGAGAAGTTCAATGTACGCCACCGCAGTTATTTTTGTGGCTTATGAAGCATATAGGAGTTGTTTTATTGTACCCAAAAGCCGCCCATACCATCAAAGATCCTCCTTGAAAGTTTCTAGCATGGCGCTTGTCTTGCGGTCGCCGAATATCTCTCCAATATCTTTGTAAGCCATCGGGCTCGTCTAAATTAAATTTTTTCTCATCACTAAAAATCCCCTCCTTCCACTCATCATCCCACATCAAGTGCCTTTGTGCATATTGCATCCGAGCAGCTTTATGACGAGGTAGTAGTTTAGGTTTAGGTACACGCTTGACATATTGGAGGTTATTGTCTTCCTTTAAAATCTGTTGGACTCGTCGGGTGGACACTTGAAGATATAATTGCCGTCTTATATTTGCTGGGGAAATGCTTTTGTTGACTGCCAAACGCTTTATTTGACGCTTTGCTCGTTCAGTGAGCTTCGGCGGGCGTCCATTTCTTTTTTCTGTGCCATAACTTTGAGCGTATTTAGGAAAGAACATATTGTTTTCTTATTGCGCTGCAATTTTTCTGCAATATCTCTGATTATTGCACCACATTACCGCAGCGTTTCAATTTTTGTGTGCTCTACAATCGATAAATGAGTACCCCGTGGCATTTGTAATTATATTTTTAATGAATGTCGGAAAAATGTAATAAATAAGTCCCTAAATAGCCGGTTAAGACAAACTCACCTTCAAAAGCACTTAAATTACATAAAAAATAAAAAATTTGCATCTGCACCAAATTTTTCTGCGCTGTACGCTATAATTATTTCGCACCGAATGAATGAAAACATAAAGTAAACAAAAAAAAAAAAAAAACGGTACTTTCCACGGTAATTATGCTCTTTATATAATTTCATTAACATCTTATTACTCTCGCGCTTGTACATATATATAGGCAATCTCTTAACAAAGCATGACTAGTAAGATAAATACGATGTTTATTTTGTACACTTTACTTATTTCGCGGACTGTATTGAATGCTACCAAGAGTTTATGGTGTGATTGCGAGTCAAGCTGACTATATACAATTGCAGAACATTGTTGGCAGCCCAACATCAAACGGAACATATTTTTTTGTCGTCATTGACGCATTTTCGAAATGGCCAGAAATCATCGCAACGGCTTCATCAACAACAACAGCAACTATCAGAATACTGCAGTCAAATTCAAGATTCTGAAGTCTGCAATTTCTTCAAGCGAAAAGAAAGCCTCTATGTTTCAAATGGTTGTCTCATGTACGGAGAACGACTGGTCATTCCCCATAAATTCCGCAACCGTGTACTTCAGCAGTTACACAAAGGGCATCAAGGGATGCAGCGGATGAAATCAATTTCAAGAAGTTATGTTTTTTGGCCTGGACTAGACCAACAAATCGAGCAAATGGTCCGCGACTGTGATCAGTGCGCAAGCGTTGCTAAATCTCCAGCCAAGACATTGCTTGAGTCATGGAACACACCAAATGGACCATGGCAGCGACTGCACATTGACTATGCAGGTCCCATCAACACAACATATTTGTGGCGACGAGGATGGGATACAGCTTGAACTGAGGCAATGACATATTCATCATCCGGCTTGACATGTGTGTTGATTAGACGAGAGAGCACATCTGCGTAGCCAAAACTATTTGTTGATATGTACTCAATGTCAAAATCGTACATGAGTAGAGTGAGTGCCCATCTCTGGAGACGATTCGCTGTATAGACCGGAATGCCTTTTTTTGATCCAAATATAGACAATAATGGCTTGTGGTCAGTTTGAAGGAAGAATTTGCGGCCGTAGATATACCTGTGAAACTTTGTCACAGCGAAAACAAGGGCGACTGCTTCCTTTTCGATCTGACTGTAATTTTGTTCCGGTTTTGTTAGAGTCCGTGACGCATGACAGATAGCTTTAATTGAATTATCATCAAAACGATGATATATACATGCACCGATGCCTGTACTTGATGCATCAGCAGCTACGATGATGTCAAGGTTTGGGTTAAAATGCGTCAACAACAGGTCAGATTTTAAGATCTCTTTGAATTTATTAAAAGACTCCTGACATTCTGGCGTCCAACTCCAACTTGCAGTTTTACGAAGGAGTGAATCAAGTGGTCGACGTAGCTGATGCATTTCCTTAACATACCTGCCATAATAATTTATCGCGCCAAGATAAGATTGCAAGGTCGTAAGATCTGTCGGCGGTGGCATGTTCGTAATAGCTTCTACTTTGCTGGGGTCTGGGCGAAGACCATCCTTATCGATGACCTGACCGAGGTAACGGATCGATCGGGTACCGAATTTGCATTTGTCCAGTTTTAACCTGAAACCGAAATCTCTGATGCGTTGTAGGACTAATACTACACGCCGATCGTGTTCCGCTTCGTTAGAGCTCGACACGATGATGTCGTCCATGTATGCAGCAACACCTTCAAGACCTTCCACCATGCTTGACATAATTTGCTGGAACGAACCTGGGGCTGATTTTACGCCTGGTGGCAACCGATTAAACGCGAAAAGTCCTCGGTGTGTATTTATGGTGAGCAACTTGCGTGACTCCTCTTCGATTTCCACCTGTAAAAATGCGTCGGAAAGGTCAATGTGACTGAAGATCTTACCGTTCCCGATTTTCGCAAAAATTTCTTCGGGAAGTGGCAGTGGAAAACGATTTGGTTCTAATGCATCATTAAGGCCTGTTGAATAATCTGCGCAAATTCTGACATGTCCCTCCTTTTTTTTAATAACAACAATTGGAGCGGCCCATTCAGAATACTCAATGGGTGTAATGATTCCCAAATTTTGAAGACGCTGCAGCTCCTCGTCTACCAGCGGTAATGCAGCATACGCAACAGGTCGCTTAGCTCGGTAAACTGGCTTGGCATTTGGTTTGAGATACAGCTTGACCTTGGTCTTGTTACACAGACCCAAAGTTCCCGTGAACAGATCGGAAAATCTGGCAACTGCTTCATGTGTTGATGATTGGTCTGCTGTGATGAGGTTGCAGACCTCGCTGAGTGGAACGTCCCAGAAATTAAATTTTTCCATAAAATCTATCCCCAGGAGATTTATGTCTGAAGCTACGTAACAGGTTCCGGATTTAATGATGTCTCTGAAACTCATGGCACATTCAAATTGAGCTTTGATGTTAAGACGTCGCTTGTCGGCATTTCGCGCTGCAAATATTGGTTCTGACAATTTTGGTTTGCCAATATGCTCCCACATCGAAACAGAGATAATCGTAATGTCCGATCCGCAATCGATCTGGAGCGTTGCTTCGACGCCGTTGATGAGTACCGTGATGAATTTACGTTTTTTTGCATTGCATCAAACATATTGGGATTTATTGTGTGCCGAAGCGCAGCAGCAACAGTCAACGTCGCAGGCGAGCCAGCAACAAGGAGAAACTGTTCCAGAAATTGCTGAGTCAACTCCACTTCGCCGATCGGTCAGAGAGCGAAGAATTCCTCAGAGATTAGGGGAATTTGTATTACATTAGGGGGAGGTGTTGGCAGCCCTTGTAAAATGTATATTGGCAGCCCTGTAATGAATCAAATATATGGTTATTAGGTAGAAGATGTCTGACTTCCGCTGAGCTAAGTTTATACTTATATTTATAGAAGAAATAAAATAAACGTGTTTTTGAATATCAAATATATATATGTTGTTCAATCAATACACAACAAACATGTTATTTGTGGCACAATTAATTGCACAACTAATCTGCGTCGAGTCTCAATAGGCGTAAAGTTTTGGGAAGTTCGTAAGTAGCGTAGAGTGCCATATATTTTACCTATTATGGCGTTAATATGATCAGTACAAGTTAATTTTGAGTAAATTATAAAACCTAGGTTCTAAGCTTTATGGACAACATCAAACTGCTTATCACCAATAAAAAGTGGAGGTATACCAATGAAGCAGGAATCACTTCTTGCAATCGGCAAAACTTTAGTTTTAAGGGGTTTATGGTAAGCAAGTTCGCCACAGGCCAGTTATTCACCGATAGGCCAAATCTTCTAGAAGTCCAGTAGGCCTTGAGATATAGAGTTAGATGTCATCAGCATAGGCATGCACATTTGCATATTTGCAAACAGAAAAGACATCATTAATAAATACAGAGAACAGCAGTGGAACCAGAATTGATCCTTGAGGCACTCCACTTTAAACAGCTTTAAGAGATGAATAGGCATTACCAATTTTTACCTGTTGCATTCTTCCTTCAAGGTAACTTGAAACCAATTTAACGGCATGAGAACTAAACTTGTAAAGATTTCTTAGCTTATAGCATAGAAGCATATGGTTTACAGAATCAAACGCTTTAGAGAAGTCAACAAGACATAGTAACGTCAAAAAGTTTAAGTCATAAGGGATTCTAACATCTTCAAAAATTTTTACAATGGCTGTAGTACAACTATGACCAGCCCTAAAACCAGATTGTAAAGGAGATAAAAGCTTATTCCTATTGAGGTATTCAGTGATTTGGTTAGCCATGATACGTTCAAGGACCTTGCCCATTGCAGGTAAAATACTTATAGATCTGTAGTCTTTAAGTTCACAAGCAGAAGCAGATTTTGCTACAGGCGAAACAATGGCAGTCTTCCATATTTTAGGAAACTGGGAACTGGTGAGGCAATGGTTTATAGCATGGTTTAACGAAGGCAGAATAGAAGGTAACACTAATTTAATAAATCTGATGGGCAAACCATTAACTCCAACATCATTTGAACTTATCATCACTAAACATTTGGCCACATAATCTTCACTAACAGAAGTAAACTCAAACGTGGTAAACGGAAAGTTTCCATTCAGCACAGGTTACTCAGGACTGATTATATCGCTAGAACTACTAGGGTTTCCACTTGCCAAAAAACAGTTATTTAGGGCATCTGGTTTTAAGCCGCATTCCGTTAAATTTTTGCTAAAAACTCTGTATCGCTTTATGTTTTGCCATAACTGCTTTGAATTTTGGTTTGGGTTGAGTTTAGAGAAAAAAAATTCCTTTTGAACTGTTTAATGAGAGCATTAGCATCATTACGAGCTCATCTAAATTTATCCCAGTTGTCATTAGAGGGCACACTTTCCATTTCGAGTGGAGTTTATTTCTAATCCTAATTGCTTCTTGAACACGATTTGTAAACCAAGGACAACAATTATTCGAGACTAGCACAGAACGTAGAGGAACATGGCGAGCAAACAACAAACATAATTTATCCAAGATTATCATCAGTTTATCATCAACTGAGTTATAAAACCAACAGTCATTCCATCTCACATCAGATAAGTCTTCAAATAAAGCAGAGAGGTTAATGGACTTAAAATCATAATAGGAAGAACTTACAGGAACATTTCTACCAAAACTGATATTTAGGGAACAGAAAAGCAAGTCATGATCTGATAGAAAAGTTATTTGGTCAAACTTAAGGAGCAGAAAAATATCTGACACTAAGCAAACATCCAGTAAACTAGGTTGACAGTTATGCATATATCGAGTGGGAATACAATTATTAACAATATCTAGTCCACACAAAGATGACTAGTAATAAAAACTATCAGTAGCAGAGTCATTACATAACAGATTTACATTTAAATCACCACAAATAAACAAGAAATCATTATCAATTATTTTATTAGATAAAACATTGAAATATGATTCAAGACTAAGACAACGGTGAGGACTATATACACGATACTAGGATTTTAACATTATTATCAAAAATTTCAACATTCAGAAATTCACAGACATCATTACTCTTGTTGACAAATTTCACATTAAGGTTTGACTTTCAATATACAGCTACACCACCACCTCTTCTACCATACCTATCATTACGGAAAAGTTTAAAACATTAAGTTCATAGTAAGAGCCAGGTATTTTACTCTTAAACCATGTTTCGGAAACATAGATAACATCCACAGACGAATTTTCAAAAATATATTTGGCATAGTCTAGCTTAAAACCATTTAAACTTCTAGCATTAAAGTATGTAGCATTAAAACCAGTACGGTGCTTACATAAAAAATTGATAAGGGCTTTATTATTATCAACAGCACCATTAGATACTCCATTAAAATTCATAATAACAACCATACCACGAACCAACAAAAAACATAAAATATTTGAAATTGCACAGAAATATGTAAACTCGCAGAAGAAAAGAGCAAAAAGGAAATTTTATGAGAATAAAAGAGTTGGATAGAAAATAGCATAAAGATAGAAAATGAAGAGAAGTATGGAAATATAACAAACATAGCATACTTAAAGTAAATACAGGTTTTAACAAAAATAAACAGCTTATCTCAGAATTCTAGCAATGCAGTTAGAGCTCTCGATGTTTTGCACCAATTTAGATTCAACATTTCATACAGCTCTCACAAATGTTCTCCCACGCAGTGTGAAAACAGCAGCAAGTTTTTTCTCCCTGTTCGACTGACTCGCATGAAGCATAATTTCGCGGTTGGCTTTGGTCAAACTTTCATTAAAATAGACTTTTCCCTCGCCCCCACATCCAATTTCGCTAAGTATGAGTGGTCGCTTATTTGCTCTACGAAATGTAGCAATGGCCTTAAAAAACAGCTGCGATCATAAGTTTACTTCAGTTTCGCTATGATCACTGCATTCTTTGCGTCTTTGTTATTGCGCACTCTAAAAATATTGCACATCTTAAGAGAGTCACATTTTATTAGAGAACAGACTCTGTCAAACATGCTATTAAGATTTTCATTAGCTGCAGAGGGAATTCAGTGGAAAATGACATCACTTGCAACTGCATCACTCTCATACACTTGTAGTTGGGTTTCAGCGCTCTTATTTCAAGTCTCATCCTTTTTTATTGTATTTTATAGTCGGGTGACTTCAAATTATATAAAAATCGAACTTCTTCATTTCTTCTATTAATTTTTCGTCGACGTCCATCTTGCAAAAAATGCACTTTATATTTTGGTTCAAATTGACAAAATTGAAATGAATGCAACACAAACACAAATAAAGAAACGTCTGAACATATCAAAAAAATAACAACATAATAGGTTTGTTCACGTGCTTTACTTGTTAAAACTTCGGGGAGAGAGTAAAAGAAGAATTGAGGAAAATATATGTACAAAGACAAAAATATAAGAAAAAGTACGTGAACAGAAAACTAGTAGAAACTTGCAAGTTAACAACATCCTGTTATCTAAAAATAATTATGAAAAATTCAGATCTTCTTACAATTCTCACAACTGCATACTTTTTATGGGGTTCTCATTAAATTATTTCAAACAGGTCGTAAAAGATTCTTGCTAACACGTACAATTTTAAAAAATGTTTTTTTTCGTTTTTCGACTAAAACTCTTATTTCGGATAGATATGTGAACTTTTGTTTTTCAGACCCGATCTATTATAAGTTATTCGAAATATTTAAAAAAACATAACTTCCTTATTAACGAACATATTGCAATGATTGAAAGGTCGTGTTTTCAGATGTTCTTTCATATGGCATTAATAAGTTTTAGTACATTTTATTAAAAAAAAAATTGTAAACAAAAATTTAGTGTAGGTCTAGTCTAGTCTAGGTCTAGTGTACACCGGGACTCCAGGAAAAAGAGCCTGAAACGGGATCATGTCCAGATTTTCCGCGATGTTAAGCTGGTGCTCATGGGCACATCATGGTCTCGCATGGTATCGCATCATGATTGTTTCAATGTTAATTAAAAATTTAAGAACTGGGGCGAGAGAGTACATTTCTCCTCTACGGTAGAGGGGGAAATGACTAAACACATACAGCCGTTGACAACTAATTAGAAACGATGTCATACTTGCAGCACTTTACCGCACTGGACGTGCGTTTGGCATGGCCTGTAACGGCCTGTTTTATTTTTTTATTTCTTAATTTTCTTTTATCTTTTTACAAGAACAATTAAACTGACTTTTCCACAAGTAATTTATTGCAGCAAAATCAATTTTAGTAGGAGAACATAATTTATTCCATTGACAACTAATTAGAAACGATCTGTTAACATTCAAGTTTTCAAATTTTTATGCATAATTTCTGAATATTTCGAAAAGATTTTATTATTTTGAACTGTTTACACATAATTTCAACAAAAAAAAGTATAAGTAAAATTTCATAAAATGGAAAAAGCCAAGAGATGCACGCCAGGTACCCGCAAGTGGGCTATCATACGGATCAATTCAAATGCTTAAAAACAATGGTTTTCAATGCTTTTGCTCATCTCCGACAATATAAAACCAAGGAAAATGTACCACTCCAAAAAATACCCCGCAAAACTTCATGATCAAAATATTGTTCGACTATCAAAACCTGATCCAAGGAAGAGCACAGCAGTATTCCAGCGTGAAATAGTGGATGAATTTGGCGTCAGTGACGACCGTTGCACGACGTTCAGTGGAAGCTGGACTTCATGGAAGACTTGCACCCAAGAAACTCATGGTGAAAGGCTAGCAAAGAAAACACCTAAACACACTAAACATAACAAATTTGGATGATTTTTTAGCAAGAGCTAAGGAAGCTTGGTGCGCTATTTGGTAAAACGATGCCAAGACCTTATCATTAATGCAAAGACGATATGTTGCAGTTTTAAAGCAAAATGTTTTTCCAACAAAAAATTATACCTTAACCACCACTTTTGTTAAGTTTTCACATATTTTACTACTTTTTTTTACCTGAATTTAATGTATTTTGCAAGCGTTTCTAATAAGTTGTCACAGATATATTTAAGGTTTTAAAATAAAATTTTCTTTTAAACCATCTTTACCATTAAAAACTTTTCAATTAGTTTTTTGTTTTTAATATATATTCGTGTAGTTGCAGAAATTAGCAAGTCAATTTGGATAATTGAAAAGTTAAAGAGGAAATTGAAAGATGTCTTATAATAAAAATATCGTTTCTAATTAGTTGTCAACGGCTGTATGTATTTATATCAAATCACGGAATCAAAAGTGTTATTATATTATTAACAACATTTGTGTTTTGGCATGAAAATAGTACGATTTTAGTACGAAATGTACGATAGCAGTAATGAAATATAGTTAATAGCAACACTAAAAGTATTAAAAGTAGCAAAAAGTGTACTACTGTTCAGGAATCATTTGGCTACAATCTGAACATAGCCCCTTCAAAATAGATGCATCGTCTATTTTTGACATTGGAACTCATATAAGCCTGTTGTGATCGCACTCCCATCAAACGTTATAACTAGACTGCGGATTTTTATGCAGATAAATTGTTTTCTCAATATAAATGTTTCAACGGGTCTTACCGTTATATTTCTATATTATATCGAGTTTCCTACAGTTTCTTTCAATATGCAATTTATATGCAAGTTATATGCAAGTTATATGTAAGTTATATGCAAGTTATATGCAAGTTATATGCAACTTTAAAATGTGATTTATCATTGTTATCAAGATAATATTTGGTATTTTTATAATATCTTACTTTAGTTGTTTTATTTTTACATTTAAATGTATATAACGGTTATCAAGTTAACAGTGTGGTTTTTAAAAATAACCGTTTGGTCTGTTTTAACTTAAATGTAGTAAGCTGCATGTTTAAATTATAAAAGAACTTTCTTACGATAAAATAAAAAAACAGACAAATTATTCTACAGCAATGTGTAGAGTAGTCAGTGGCGTAACTACCGGGGGAATGAGGGCTATATTTTCTTGTGCCCCGCGACTAAAATCAAAGTTTTAAAGTGAAGAACTTGACCTTCTTCACCGTAGATATGCTACTGGCAGCAGTCAATAAATACGATATATGCAAAATATATGCAACATATGCAAGTTGCATGCAACATATGCAAGTTGTATTTTACATATGCAAGCTCTATGCAACATATGCAAGTTGTATGCGACATATGCAAGTTGTATGCAACATATGCAAGTTGTATGCAACATATGCAAGTTGTATGCAACATATGCAAGATATATGCAACATATTCAAGTTGTATGCAAGATATATGCAACATATGCAAGTTGTATGCAACATATGCAAGATATATGCAGCGTATGAAACTCGAATGCAAAGTATTCGAGATATATGCAATATGCAGAATATATGCAATATGCAAGATATGCAACATATATGCAATTGCATATAATCCGCAGTCTAGTTATAACTATTAATTGCTCGTCTGGTAGACACTTGCAACCGTCAGAATAGGCTGGCTGTTAAGATATACTTTCATCTTCCTGCCTCAGGCCCTACAAAACGTTGACTTGACACTGATGGAAGGTGGGCTTTCAAGATAATGAATGTTTTTGCTCAGAAAGGCCTCAAAGATCTTCCTGCCTCAGGCCCTACAAAACGTTAACTTGACACTGATGGAAGGTGGGCGTGTTCGTAAGCTGATGACACTAATTTTTCGAAGACATCTTTGTTTTAATTAGCCTATGCACAGTTTGAATACGCAGGTCTGTTATATTTACGATTTGTTATTTGTACGCCAACTTACGCAAGCGTATTTTGCTTTATTGTTGTTTTACATGCAAACGCAAATACGCAGACACGCGTAAATAAAAGTAGCCCTTGGACGTGTTTTTTGAGCCTCGTATTTTTAAGCCGTCTACAGCTGCCAACTTCGCGTTAAGTGTTCTGTCAGTTAGAAAATAAAACAGTGGTGCCACTGCAAAATATGCAAGCTTCACAAATTTTGTTTATTATATAAAACTATTTTTTTATTATTTTGAATGGTGGAGTGGTTTTAAGGATAGGACCTCAACTTCGCATAAAATTTATTAAGAAATAGGAGTGAATATATCTCCTAAACTCAATGTTTTGCATTGAACTCCTTACATATCAGATACTGTAATAATTCCCACAGGTAATAAAATTTCTCCTTCAAAGAGTTTTTAACAGACCTGGGACTAATGCATTAAATGAGGTTATGCATTAACCATAATTTTATCATTAAAACAAATCAATGATAATGGAACTTTATTTCATTACCATTAACTTTTGCAATTTTAATGCATTGATTTTTTCATTAAATTATTTTCTCATCAAAATAATGCATTAATTTTCCATTAGCATTAAATTGTATGGCAAATAATGCATTGATTTTACATTATCATTAAAACGCATTGTAAATAATGCATTATTATTGCATTACCATTAACAACCTATCAAACCAATTTTGATGAAAGGTATTTTAACTAATACAAATCTGCTATGAAGGTGACAGGTGGGTCATTGGAACTTTAATGGATGACTGGTACATTTGGACAAAAATGGATGATTCTATGGCCATTTGGATGCAATGGGATTATCTCAGGTCATAGGCGGTTCATTGGAACTGTTTTGGGTTCCATGGAATTTTTATGGGTTCCATGGAACTTTTGGACAAAAATGGATGATTCTATGGCCAATCGGATGCAGTGGGATTATCTGAGGTCACAGGCGGGTCATTGGTACTTTGATGGGTTCCATGGAACACTTGGACCAAAATGGATGATTCAATGGACAATCGGATGCAGTGGGATTATCTGAGGTCACAGGTGGGTCATTGGCACATTTATGGGTTCCATGGAACACTTGGACAAAAATGGATGATTCTATGGCCAATCGGATGCAGTGGGACCAAAATGGATGATTCTATGACCAATCGGATGCAGTGGGATTATCTGAGGTTACAGGTGGGTCATTGGCACATTTATGGGTTCCATGGAATATTTTTACCAAAATGGATGATTCTATGGCCAATCGGATGCAGTGGGAATATCTGAGGTCACATGTGGGTCATTGGCACATTTATGGGTTCCATGGAACATTTGGACAAAAATGGATGATTCTATGGCCAATCGGATGCAGTGGGACCAAAATGGATGGTTCCATGGAACATTTGGACCAAAATGGATGATTATATGGCCAATCGGATGCAGTGGGATTATCTGAGGTTACAGGTGGGTCATTGGCACATTTATGGGTTCCATGGAACACTTGGACCAATATTTTTTTTTTAGCTTTGAACCAAGGATTTCAGGTGTCAAACCTATTCAGTCAAGTCTGCCTTGGTTCGGAAATGGGAAGATAGATAAGTAGGAGAGAAAGGAAAATCAAGAGAAACAAGTGTAGAATGTTCTAGTGTGGCGGAGTGCTATATCAACATCGAATTTGGATCTGAGGCAAGTGTTATGTCTTTACCTCAGCCGATTCGAGTTATCAAGCAATCTCATTCCACAAACATCTCTTATCATCTCATCAACATCTGCATCATCGGATGCAGTGGGATTATCTGAGGTCACAGGCGGGTCATTGGTACTTTGATGGGTTCCATGGAACATTTGGACCAAAATGGATGATTCTATGGCCAATCGGATGCAATGGGATTATCTCATGTCACGGGCGGGTCATTGGAACTTGTATGGGTTTCATGGATTATTTGGACTAGAATGGATGATTCTGTGTCCAATTGGCTGCAATGGCATTATTAAGGTCACAGGAGGGTCATTGGCACTTTTATGGGTTCCATGGAACATTTGAACTTACATGGAATTGCCCGTAGAAGGGATTTATGCCAGGAGACTAGTCGTTTGAAATTTTCTTCGATTCTCTTCTCAAGTTTCATAATAACTTTTTAATAATCGCTTATTAAAATTTCAAAAATATTATTGCTGCTTTTGTTTGACTCCGGTATGAAAATTTGTTTGTTGTGGAAGTTTTATAAAATTATATTAAAAAATCATCCCTATTTATATCATTTAAACACAAATTTTGTTTTAATTAAAATTAAAATAAAAAAAGTCTGAAGCTAAAGTTTTTGCGACTCAGTTGGCTAAAACATATCCACCCATAGATTCATTCATTTTGGTTCAAATGTTCCATGGAACCCATAAAAGTTCCAATGACCCGCCTGTGACCTCAGATAATCCCACTGCATCCAATTGGCCATAGAATCATCCATTTTTATCCAAATGTTGCATGGAACCCATAAATGTGCCAATGACCCACCTGTGACCTCAGATAATCCCACTGCATCCGATTGGCCATTGAATCATCCATTTTGGTAAAAATATTCCATGGAACCCATAAATGTGCCAATGACCCACCTGTAACCTCAGATAATCCCACTGCATCCGATTGGTCATAGAATCATCCATTTTGGTCCCACTGCATCCGATTGGCCATAGAATCATCCATTTTTGTCCAAGTGTTCCATGGAACCCATCAAAGTACCAATGACCCGCCTGTGACCTCAGATAATCCCACTGCATCCGATTGGCCATAGAATCATCCATTTTTGTCCAAAAGTTCCATGGAACCCATAAAAATTCCATGGAACCCAAAACAGTTCCAATGAACCGCCTATGACCTGAGATAATCCCATTGCATCCAAATGGCCATAGAATCATCCATTTTTGTCCAAATGTACCAGTCATCCATTAAAGTTCCAATGACCCACCTGTCACCTCCATAGCAGATTTGTATTAGTTAAAATACCTTTCATCAAAATTGGTTTGATAGGTTGTTAATGGTAATGCAATAATAATGCATTATTTACAATGCGTTTTAATGATAATGTAAAATCAATGCATTATTTGCCATACAATTTAATGCTAATGGAAAATTAATGCATTATTTTGATGAGAAAATAATTTAATGTAAAAAACAATGCATTAAAATTGCAAAATTTAATGGTAATGAAATTATTTTTGCATTAAATTAAATTTTTATTAATTTAATGGTAATGTAAAATTAATGCATTTTGCCCAGGTCTGGTTTTTAACGTAGTGGCAACACTAACGATAAACGTTGCATAATTATTGAATACTGAGGTGCTCACAGTTTCAGAAATAACAAATGCTATAAATACGCTTTGTTAATATACGCTTAAACTGTGAATAGCCTAAATATAAATTACATACGTACCAAATATTATTATTGTTAACTATGAGCGTTATCATATGAGCATATGAACATTAATGAATTTTTTAAATTCATTACTACATCACTATCTACTACATCACTATCACATAATCACTATCACATAAATCAATTATTTATAGCCATTAATTCCTAATAAAACCTTGCTTTGTTTGATTGGGTTTTTGAGATAAAAGCAGTTTTGAATTTTTTCTCGAAAAACTATTGTTAATTAGATAGAGAAACTTATTTTTTGTCAATCGGTAATTTTTTAGTATACTCACGGAGTAAAGTGGGTGTTTAAAAAGACATGCCATGAAATTTTAACTGTTGTTTAAGCTTATTGTTCCACCAAAGATACCTTCTTATTCCATTTTGCTTTAAGTGTTTTGGTAAAACTCTAGATTTTTCGGTCTTCATTTCGTCACAAAATTTTATGATATCGATTTTCCGTCTTTTTAAAATTTCCTGATTTTAAACAACTACTCACGACAATATCATAATAAATCTACTTACAAATTAATCAGGGCTAAATATAATCTTCGTGCATATTATAATATTGGTTTTAATTTTATTAAGAAAACAAATTATAGTAAAAGTTGAATTTTGAAATGGATAAAGTTTTTTTTGGCTTGTAAAAAGTTTAATTTGATTTGGTGAAATGAAAAAGGTTGAATTTGAAGTTAAAAAGCTGTTAACAAAAAAATTGTTTAAATAAAAATGAAAAAATTCGTTATGAATATGTAATTTATAAATCGACATTTTTTTGTTTCATTAAAAAGATTACAGATGGTTGTTCTGTTGCGGAAAATGAAGATCATATGATTTTGCACGTATAACGTGTTCTCCTACGCGCAAAAATTAAAATAATAAATTCAAAATTATAAATTATCAAATAAATTTAATAAAAAAAAACTTGTTTAAATCATATTTTTCTACACTATCGCCCATAGGCTATGCCACCATATCGCATTAGATTAGCCAACACCTAGGCAACGAGCGCTCAAGAAATCAGAAACCAAGTGTTGGATGTAGTTAACAACTCTCACATAAATCGTGACGAACTGACGGTCGCTACGGCCAGTCAAAGTGACTGATCGTCAGCCAGTTTATCAGCAAGATCCTCTTGCAGCGCCAACAATAAGTTGCCCACTATTACCGCTGTGTCGTTCACAGCAATGACTTGTGAGCCATGCTGAAGAATTTTCTTGGCTAAGCATCGATCGCGGAGCCAAGCAGCTTGAAAAGGTAACGCTCACAAATGTAACTAGAACTTTACGTTGGTGGGCTGCAACAAAGTGTTCCCACTTATTCAATTGAATGTAGGTAGTAACAAAGTGTTGCTAAAAGTGCTGCGCAAGAGCTCAGCTGAACTACTTAAGCATGAATTCTAAGACAGGCCCGTCACAAATGCAATTGCATAATAACTCTTAGAAATGTTAATTTTAATATGGTTACTAGGGATGAAAAATGAAATTATCTAAATGTCACTTATTTTATTAAAAATATGTTCCTTTTTGGGCACGAATTTACTTTAAAATATTTTCAATTGATTTTTAGTTTTTATACAAAAATTTTATATTTACAACATAAATGCAATAAATAAATTCAAATCATATATAACCATAACAAAAAACTAGCGCAATGCGCTACTAACATTCTGTATTATAATAATTCAGCCTAACCAAAAAAAAATATTTAATGCTGGCTCTAACTAATGCCGGCTCTAAGAAAATGTCAGCTCTAACTAGTTTTCGTACAAAAAAAAAATAATTCAGCAGTTGTGGATTGTAGCAGCTGTGATGTTATGCAACCCTGTCATTTATGTGGATTGTGGAATTCACACTTAATTTTTGAGCTGAACGTACCTTACAATCCATATTCTTTTGTTTGAAAAATTTGAAAAATATAAATTATTTGAAAAATATCAAACGTCAAAAATTTGAAATGAATAAAACAAAAGATATCAAAAGAAAGGTAAAATATATTTAAATTAATAAATAAAAGCTTAAATAAGTTATCTGAAATTGTTTCAGCGATCTAGCAACTGGACAACTGCAATGAAGGAGGCGTTCTGTGGCTTTGTGAGAGAACACGCTGAAATTGTTAACTCCAAAGCAAATGATCAGAAGGCCATACAGTTCAAGAAGTTAGCTTGGACAAAGATTGGCGAAAATATGGCTGCATTAGGTCATGCAATGGATGAGAAGCATATGCGAGATATGTGGATTCGCATCAAAAGTCAGGCCCGCTTAGCAGTTAGCGAATTCAGGAGCAATTCATCCGCGACAGGTGGTGGGCCAGCACCTACAAAGCCAGACGAGCTGTTCTACCAAATTTTGGACACGGATCCACTTGACGCAGCTGACGACTACGCAGATTTTGATGGTCATGCAACACAGGTTCCATTGACGCGTGAAGCAGAATGTAAGAGTGCAATTAAATTAAGCAGTAAACCATATTTGAATTTGTTATTTTATTTTCAGGTACTCTGGATCCGCAATCCACATATCAGGGCGGCAAGGCAAATGAAAAGGCAATTCCTTCAAGTCCTCATCCATCACAAACTGCCAAAGAGATCCATGACTGTGCCATCGAAAAAAGCAATTTAAAAAAATGTAAATTTTTTTATGTCATAAAACACGCAACTTCGTTTGTTTTTTTTTACAGCACGGCAGCAAAGAAAGCAAGTCACCGTCTCTACTTCGAAACGAAGCAGACAGGATGACTTAATTGATACAAGAATATCTCAAATTGAGGAGGAACAGGAGCAGCGGCGGATTCTGTTTGAGCAGCAGCTACAAAATTTAAAAAATACTGCAACCTACGAGCAAACAATTTTTCAAAAAAAACTTGAAATTTTAGAATTAAAAAAAAAGCATTTTGAAAATAAAAATTGCTAAGGAATTTTGTTATTGTTCGTTTTTTATTTAAATTGCTACAGATATGGAAACTGTAATAAAAATATACAGAAATAATATGGATTTAATATATGAATTAAAAATATTGAGAAATAAATTGATCTCTATACATAGCATAGTTTTCTATCTGTCCCTCATAACTTGGTTCATTTAAGTAGGTATTTAAATCTTCTTCTTCTGTTTCAATAATTTGATTTCGAACTTTAGCAATGTTATGAAGAACTGCAAGTGCAACAACTAAATTTTTTGCAGTATTTAATTGCACCTGGATACCATTTAGGCAAATTCGAAATTTATTTTTGAACTGGCCAAAGACTTTTTCAATTATATTTCTTGTAGTTATATGTGCTCTTTGGTATCTTTGTTGCTCAGGTGTTAAAATGCGATTTTGTCGAAAAGGTGTCAACATAATTTGGCTAATTGCGTATCCACCATCGCCAAGCAAAACTCCACCTCGAAGAATATTTTGCATTCCAAGAAGTTTTCTTCTGATTGAAGAGAGCCTCCAAATTCTGGAATCATGTGCTGATCCCCTCCAACGTGTTACAATATCTAAAATTTTGTTGTTCGCATCACATACAACTTGAACGTTTAATGAATAAAACCCTTTCCGACACCTATAGCGTCCACCCAGTTCTCCACCTGGATTTTTTATCTTTATTTGAGTGCAGTCGATAGCACCAATGCACTGTGGGAATTGAAATTTTCTCCAAAAAGCATTTTTTAACACTTGAATTCCTTCTACTGTACCAGGATAGGAAATAAATTGCCTCATTTTAGAAGCCAAGGCGATGGATACATCTCTGATGACCATGGTCATTGACTGTTGCGAAAATGTATGTATTTCAGCTAAAATTGCACAAAATAAAAATTTTTGAATATTTAGAGATTTTGGAGAAGACACACCAATATCCTTTTGGTACTGCCCTTTGCCTACGTAGCGTAAAAATGCCAGCACCTTTAACTCCGCACTAATAGATGCACCACGTCCATCTTTTTCGAGATCATTTTTTAAAAGTTGGATTATATATTTTGCAGAATCCTTGTCAAATCTTTTAAACAAGCACTTATTACTTTATATTGAAGTTTTTTATCCAAACTCACCTATAAAATAATTTGAAATCTGTGTCACTATAGCTGTGCAAAGGATCAAAACGATTTTCATACACAATTCTTTTCCGAGTATTACCCAATTCCTCCAATATATTTAAATCGTCTAATATATTTAAATCTGCAATCATTTTCAATTTTTCAATATTATAAATATTAACAATTTGAAGTTTAAATTGTTTTATTATTTGTGGAACGAGTTTAAGCATCAGCTTAGTAGTGGCTACAGCTGCTGCTAAGTTACAGTCGACTTTTTGAAAATGTCAGCTCTATTTGTTTTATTGGTATGAAAATGTGAAAAAAGCTAGCTCTAAAGTTTAGCATCAGTTTTTTAGTAAGGCTGATTATTTTCATTGAAATCACTTTTTTAGTCTTAAAATAAAGCAGTAAAGCGATAAAATTATAAACTTGAAATTTTAAATGCATACATTGCAATTAATTTTAAATGCATACATTGATTCAAAAAAGTTAACCAATTAATTGATCTTAATTTAGAACATTCCTTGCAAGAGCACATTTGCCTAAATTCTTAGTATCAAAACTTTTACAGTTGCTTTTGTTGCATTTAGTTAAATCTTTCGTTTGAATTAAAGCTACACAAGTTCTTAATGTTAATTTTTTTCTGCGTATTGTTTAATAGTATTTTGAATTGGAAAAATTCGCTCAACACAAGTGGAAGTTTATAACCCGCTAATGCTTTATCGGATTTTGTTAATCTTATGTTTATTATGATTTTGTTTGTTTAGTTAATCTCATGAAAATAATTTCAAAAGTATTAATAAAATGCTGATAGTTTCAATGGAAAAGTCGGAAGCGCTTTTAAAAAAACTAAAAAAGTGGTTAATTTAAACTTTTGATCTGATATAAAAAAATTATATCAGATATAAAAACATCTTATGTTTATTATGATTTTGTTTGTTTAGTTAATCTTATGAAAATAATTTCAAAAGTATTAATAAAATGCTGATAGTTTCAATGGAAAAGTCGGAAGCGCTTTTAAAAAAACTAAAAAAGTGGTTAATTTAAACTTTTGATCTGATATAAAAAAAATATATCAGATATAAAAACAAAAAAACCAAAAAAAAAAAATTGGCCATTTCAGCCCTTGAAATGACTTTGACCGAGCTTCTTATGATCAATTGTGTTGTGTGTGTTATTAAATATTTGCACACAATTAACCGAGAACTGGACCTACATGTTTTATGCCGACTCCGAACGGCTAAAGTTCATGTTCTCGAGAAGCTTTACATGGCATTATTTACTCTCTGAGGTTTGCCATTGTCTGCAGTGAGGTGGTGACCAATCAGAAAAATTTTTTTATTGAAAAAACTTTTCGCCGCGACTGGGGATCGAACTCGGGCTCCGAGCGTGCTAAGCCACACACTAAACCTGCACGCCACGGTCACCACGCTTACCACAGATATGCTCAGAGAAATAAACAAAACTGGCCGAAACGTAAACTTTTCTTGGTGGTCCGATATCTGGCCATCGCAACTATGGAAATATATGTACTCTTTTATTAAATGAATTTTGAATATTGCTCTTAAATAACACAAGTTAAAACAAAAATGCTGGTTTACTTTTAATTTTTTTTCCAATTAATTGATCAAAAAGCAGTGGAACAGGTGTGACCAGGGCAAAAGGCAGACTTTGATATGACATGAGGTTAAATACACTTAAGTGATGGGATATCTGCTCCGCCATGAGTGACTCACATAGAATTAATTTCAGGTTAAATGGGTGCAAAAGCAATATTTCAAGTGTAAAAAATAATATCATAGTCGGATACAAACGATATCGATACGAACGAAGTTGCAATTGTAATTTGGATTATACACGCAAGAGGCAAATCCTTTTTCACCATTGCCTAAACTGCTAGGTGTATAAAATTACTATCTTATTTATCTTATATCTTATTTACTAGATTTTTCCAGGGCATTAACTTTAAGATGTTTTTTTGCAATAGATTGTAACACCATCACCTCTCTTAACCCCTATCTGAATAGATACCTTGACGTGGTGTAGGGGCTTAGGTTGCCATGACACAACAGGCTATGATGATGGGAGCTCCGGTTCTTGGTAGGGTCACCCTTGTCATACAGGCTAAACTTAAGGCTATCCAACCCCAAATCCAAGTTGTCAAGCGTACCGTGCCTATTGAATGGTTTGCATCCAAGGGTTATTTCCGGCTGTATTGGAACGGAGCCTCATTGACATCTGGCCACCTCAGTGAATAACTTTGGCCTAACCACGGCATGCGGGGCTCTGGCGTGGTGGACTATCGTTTCGCTTGCTTCTCGGGGGTCCAAAATAGACAACACACAACAAACAAACAAAACACCTGACAGAGATTCTTTATCGATCTCTGTTTGTCAGACTATGACTGAAAAAACAGAAAATTGAACGGCCTGACTGCTTGATTGTGCTCTCTGACAGTGACAGCGAATTCGTCACTAGGTTCAGAACTCACGGACGTAACCTGCATAGACAGAGCTAATGCCTGTGAAGGAAAGTCAGTGTGCGAACTGAATCTTGGCGGCAGAAAAAATTGATCAAGCGCCTTATGGCAGACAAAATGCCATGTAATAAAGCACTGAAGAAGGTCCTGGCAGTGCCGTCATTTGGTGCATCTAAACTTCTAGAAAGAGAAAAAGTCAGAAGAGAAAAATAACAGTGAAATAAAGTCGAGGCCAGAAATACCTTCTCTCGCTTACCTTCGACACCTTCGAGACTGGTTGAGGAAACCAGTTGCAGTCATGGGGTCTTGGAAGGATGCTAAGCTGCACATGCTGCAGGGAGATGATCTGCCAAAGCCATGCGTCGCCACTGCATACTTTCCTGGAGCAGGCAGGGGTGTTGATGAAATACTTCGTGTACTCAACGTACAAAATAGCACGCAGCCAACCTCAGACTGGAAAGTCTTGAGGAAGGTAGTGAACCCTCAAGGCTCCGCCCTTACGTTTTCGATGGATGAGAGCTCAGTTAAACTGCTCGAGAAACTGGATAATCTTCCGTTCTATGATATGAACAGGGTCCAGGAACCCGTACTCTCGTCCATCCCCCCGGCTAAGGTGATTGGGGATTTGGGACCGAAGGGGCTGATCACCGACCCTCCGTTCCAATGAGTCAACTATCTAATACTATAGTCTCGACTCCTGGACTAAGGGAGCATGACCAGCGCCCTTCCTGCTTCGGGTCCACATCAACACCTGTAGCCTCAATGGACCAAGAGGGAAGAACGAACAGACCTCTTCCCTCTGACAAAACAACACCACTTCCACTGCCTTCAACCAGTGCAGAGACAAAAAGACCTCCCCCTGCAAAAAAACCGACCTTGAAATGAAAATGAAAACCCATAGACGACAATCGGGGACCACAGCGTAGAGACGGGTGGTAAAAAGAGAGGAGTCGACATTGCATATGTGCAAGAACCCTGGACCAGCACAAATGGTGACATTCTGGGTCTAAATTTTGCAAGTAGGAATTTATTTGCAAATTCATCCTCTAGGCCCAGAACCTGTATTATCTATCACAATACCATTTCTCTCTTTCCCTTGACAGAGTTCATCAACCAGGACCTTACTGGGGACCTGATCATGCTCAATGACCAGAAGGAGATCATTGTAGCCTCAGCCTACTTTGCGGGAGACGAGCCCGTTTGTCCCCCGGACTGCATAGCTTATCTCCTAAAATACACTGCCATACTAAAAACAGAAGTTGTCTTGAGTTGTGATGCCAACGCTCATCGTACATTGTGGGGCAGCACAGCCACAAATCAGAGAGGTGAGTACCTTTAAGGCTTTCTTATTTGTAACATCTTTACGTATGCAACGTTGGAAATGAACCATTCTTGAGGTCTTCTAGATCTCACTCTTACCACATCCATTCATAATGACATAAAAGCGGACTTGAAATAAAGTCAGATACTGTAGTAAATACTTCCTATCGCAGAAAACAAAACACTGTTCCAGTCTTACAAAAAGCAGCTTGGTTAGGTCATCCTTGATAAACTTCCCCTCAAAATTAATACCGTATGCAAAAAAGTGTCGCCTTAAACTGAAGAAGTTCAAGAAACAAGCACCCTGGTGGAACAACCACCTCAATGATCTCAGAAAAGGAGTAAGGAAGCTGTTCAATAGAGCTAAGCGCAATAATGACTGGCAATCCTACTCCCGATCTCTCACCAACTACAACAAAGAGATCAAGAAGGCTAAAAAGCACTCATTCAGGAACTTCTGTGGTTCCATTTTCCTTCGAGCTGTCGCCTTCAGAAGATCTTAGGTACTGTCAGATCACAATCCTGAGGTAGTCTAGTACATGACAATGGTGGCCAGATAAAAACCAAGAATGAGACCCTAGAACTCCTTCTCAACACTCACTTCCCGGGCTCTGTGATTCAGAAGGATCCCCATTCAAACCACTCTTACCACTACGAACAGACAAATCTGCCAAGTAGAGAAGAGTGGATATTATGTTAACAAATATGCGATGCATCAGCAGTTAATTGGGCCATTAATTCCTTCAAATCTGCTGGTGGAGATGGTATTTTTCCAGCCCAATTATCAAAACAATTCAGCTGCAGTTTAGTCTATGGCTACATACCTGAAGCTTGGAGGAAAGTGGGAGTAAAATACCTTCCTAAGGCCGGCAGAAGCTCGGAGAGTAATCCAAAATCTTTCAGACCCATCAGCCTTCCCAAGCAACAATTCTTAAGAGTTGAGCACTGGACGAAAAATTTTATTCTTTAATTAGTTCCTATAACTGTCTTCAGCAAGAGTAATACACTTACAGATTATTTACAGCAAAACTAATTGTCTATAAGTGTTCTGATCTCTTCACATTATCTCATAGTAGTTTCAGAGAGTTGTGTTATGAGAGCATTATTGCAAAGACTATGTAACTTACAAGCCATTTCTTACAGACTTCTACAAGACTTCAGCTATCAGAGCCAAACTCTGAAGAGTTTGAGCTTTATAGATAAATCTTATAGACATCTCAAAAACTTTTATTTAAAGAGTTATGATCTGATATATTGTAAAATCAAGGGCCCTTTAAGAGTCAGTAAAGAGTATAGTATATCCAAAAATAGCATTTGTTTTTTTTTACAGAACGTCAGTGCAGTTTCTTGAAGACAATATGGATTTCTCAAAGGATTGGAAGAGAACTAAGAAAACCGGTGGTTTTCGTAACCGTTTAAAAACAAATTTAATTAAAATAAAAAATGGAAATTTAATGTCTACAAATACGGTTCAAAACAATGATAACACGATTTTATTGTCACCAAAGAAAGGAGAATTAGTTGTGACAATCGGTGCTACAGACAATTATAAAGAAAATCAATTGGAGGAAAATCATGATACATCTGAAAATTTGGATTCAATTACAAACTGGAATGTAGAGCTAAACGAGGATGATGAGTTAAAGAATACTTTGAAAATTGAAAACCAGAACGATGTAGTTCGAAAGGAAATTCAAGAATGGGCACTTACATTTAATATAAGCCACGCATCTTTGAGGAGCTTATTTCGGATATGGAACAAGAGAATACCTCAAATTTTGCCACGGGATCCTAGAACTCTACTTATGACACCAGCTGTACCTTTAACTTTTTACCAAGTCGGTTCCGGTCAATATTGGCATCAAGGTTTTACAAATTGCATTCAAAATTCCTTTCGGTTCATTCAGAACTCATTGCACTTATCGATAAATATTAATATGGATGGATTTCCAATGTACCGTAGCTCAAGATACGAGTTTTGGCCTATTCTTAGGGTTAAAAAGGGTTAATTCTGCTTGGCATTAATTAAATCTTTTTCAAAATGGTGGACCTACAAAATTTCGTTTTAACCCATCTCGTAGAGAATACCACTCTCGTATGTGACTTACTTAAGTATATTACTTTTGTAATAAGAGCTGTACTCTTGTATGGAACATCAACTCTTAAAACTGCCTTATAGTACATTTATTGAGAGTATAGTATTATTTCTTTATTAAATTAAACTTTTAATGTTGGTTTTTGTGAAAGGGGACATCTTTTAACCGAGGTGCAATATGAGATTCCTACGGTAAAGTTTCCATCGCAATGAAATTTATGCGTATATGTGATTAAATATTACACCACGTATGTACAATATTATAGATATAATAATTTCCTACAAACATAATAAAAAATGTTACATTAAATTTGGAATATGTATAACAATAACAATTTTGATATATTAAAATAGTGTTGGTAGTATTGTATATACATAATAAAAAATATTTGATTGTATATATGTATACGTGTTTTACTCCCTTCTTATAAAACTCTCATATAAGTATATGTCTCTTAAGAGTATGTATCTGCAAGATATCTGTAAGTCATGTCTAAGACAATGTTCTAAGAGTGTTGATCTTGTTTCAGGGGTCTAAGAGGTCGATATAAGAGCCTCCTGAAAATTACAACTCGCACTTATTTAGTGCCAAAATGACCTTAGAAGAGTTTTACAAGTATCTTGCAGATATCGTTTAGAGATAATCGTTAGTGTGTCATTCTTAATAATTTCTCTTCAGGAAGTCTTTAGGATAAAATAAAGATAGCAATTGTTGCTTGGGTTATGTCCTTCATACTGAAAAGCATGGGGAAAATCATTGGTAAATACATAAGGGAGAATGCCTTGTCAATGTATCCACTTTGAAAGGCACAACATGCGGGTAAATCAACAGAGTCAGCACTTAATGACCTCATAAGCACTATTGAAAAATCTATCGACTGCAAAGAAAATATGTATTGTCGCTTGCTTTGAAATCGAAGGAGCCTTCAATAATACGTCATATGAGTCGACTTGGGTATATAGCACTTCCCTCAAAGCAACTTCAACCAGGGGGTGCCCGCAAGGAGACGTCCTACCACTCCTGCTTTGGTCCCTAGTTGTAGATAGCCTCCTAGTTGAGCTGAAAGAAACTGGGATAGATATGGTTGCACGGTTAAAAATTTTGGACTAGATTTTAATCCAAACTTTGGTTTAAAGGAATTTTTAATCCTAAAAGTACTATTTTTTATTCCATATTTTAGTTTAATTTTTTTTAATCCGAAAAAGTTTAGGTTTAAGACTATTTTTGAATTACAATAGCTGAATTACAATGCAGCAGTTGCAGTGGCAGCAGCTGTGTCAGTGGCAGCGGCAGTGATCAGCTGTTTCGTATTTTACTGCCTGCAAATTACAATTTAGCAGTTTCAGCGTCAGTGAATCTGGAATTTTTCTTAGTAGTTTAATTATTTGCATGTTGGCAGTGAATTTAGAAATAGGGCTAACCTCGGCAGTACTGCTTACTGCCACTGCTGCTATGTTAGTTTCACCATTGAACAACATTATTCCTTAAATATCAGCTGATCAATGCCACTGCCACTGACGCTGCCAGTGCCGCATTGTAATTCAGGTATAAGATTAAAAACTACTAATATTACGAAATTTAAGCTAAATATAATTCTGAATGTTGTTAAAGCATCCGGAATTTATATTTTATTAAATGAAACAAATTGTTTATTAAAATCTGAACCGAAATATTATTATATACATTATTACAGTAAGCAGTGTTTAAACCTTTGTGGATTAAATAGTAATCCTTTTCGGACTACAATATTTTAAACTTTTTTGGACTAAAATCTAATCCTTTTTGGATTATAATATTTTAAATTTTCTGTGGATTTACAATTATTCCTTTTTGGATTAAGAAACTTTAAACCTTTTGCGGATTAAAAATAAATCCTTTTCGGATTGAAAAATTTAAAACTTTTCATTGGATTAAAAAATAATCTTTTTTTGGTCGTGTCCTATATGTAATCCAAAAAAGTTTAAAATGTAGTCCAAGATTTTTAACCGTGTGGGTATGCCGATGACGTAGCAGTCATCATACAAGAAGCTTTGAGAGAACAGTGTCTGAGGTTCTACAAGCAGCACTGAAGACAGTACAGAGATGGTTCCTTAACGAAGGCCTTTCTGTTAACCCAAAAAAAGACAGTTATTGTTCCTTTTACAAAACGGCGCAAGCTTAATCTTACTTGCCCGGAACTATTTGGGGTAAAAGGAGATTTTTCCAACTCAGCAAAGTATCTTGGAGTGATCCTGGGCAGTAAACTGTCCTGGAACCTCCACATAGACCGCATCATCAGCAGATCAAGAGCCTCATTGTGGACCTGCAGAAGAATTTTATGTACAATCTCTACACTTTGATCGTCAGACCCACACTATCAAATGCGTTTTTAGTGTGGTGGTCGAAAACCCTAGAAGGATCAACCATCAAGCGGTTAGAACGAGTTCAAAGATGTGCAGGGGTATGAATGACAGGCTGCATCAGGTCCACGCCAACAGCGGCCCTTAATGTCAGCTAAGGGCTTACACTTATCCACATTCACATCCAGATGGAGGCGAAGCTCAGCCTGCACAGACTTTTTCATCTGGATAGCATTGTCCCAAACCTTAAGCGGCCCTTAAGGGATACTATCCTCAATTACAACTCTAAAGGGAGAAAGGGAATTCAGCATGCCCCTAGATGACATGCCTCCCAAAAGCTGCTTAACCAAAAACTTCATCGTAATATCCCCCCCAGATCTAACTGGGAACTCACGAAACTAAACCCACCCGAAAACGACCTTGTGTGGTATACGGACGGTTCCTACAGTGCAGGTCAGCTTACCACAAACTTCCAAGTGGAAATCCTTGTCATTAATAGATGTGACAGACTGAACTGTTTGAACAATGTTAGGGCCAAAACAATTTTCGTCTTCTCCGACAGTCAAGCTGCACTTAAAGCTCTGACATCACCCATAATCAAATCCAAGCTAGTGTTAAAGTCTGTCAAAGTCCTTTACGAACTGGCTACACAGAACAACAAAATTACCTTTCAGTGGATTCCTGCCCACTGTGGCTTTGACGGGAATGAGAAAGCAGACTCTCTAGCCAAACAGGGAGCAGAATCCCCATTTACAGGACCGGAACCGTTCTGTGGTGTTGACAAGAATCTCTTCAAGCAGCACGTCAAAACAACCTCATTCCGCGAATCTCAAGATTCTTGGAAGAACTGTTTAGGACAGTTATGCACAAAACTAATTTTCCCAGAACCTTCACCTTAAAAAATCATATCCTTATCAACTTAAGGAAAAAAGACTTAAAGGAGATGACCAGAATATAACAGGACACTGTAAACTAAAGAAACATCTTCAAGAAATGAATCTTGCCACTGATTCACTCTGCCTCGAGGATGAAGAAATGTCCAGACATATTCTCACTAAATGTCCAGCTCCTCTCCATATACGGAAGAGAAACCTAGGTAGCGAAATAGTCACACAAAGACATCTTGCTTATCTTAACCTCAGTGTCAGAGCTGTATTAGCTCACTGTTAACATATCTATCTATCTATCTATCTATCTACCTCTCTTAACCGATCTATCATGGCGAAAAAGTTGATCATTAAATGTATTCATATAGGAGTCAATCATGTCTTCATGTTTCTGAGACACAAATGATATCAACGGAGGAATTAGCAAAAACATGTCTTGCGCAGTCCAACTTAAAATGATTTAAACTTCTTACATTGAAGTGCACAATTTTTTGGCTTTCATGCTGCCTACACATAATTGAATCGTGAATTTCGAAAAAGGCACAACTCTTAAATTTGAAAATGTTCAGGAGATACAAAAAACTCAATTCTTATAATTTACCATTATTTAAAATGAATGAATTTGTCAAAAATATAGAAAACAAGAGCGAAAAGGGCACATGTCTGAATTTAAACTTTGAAGATGTGCTCTTTTCAAAAATTATTTGGAAATTAAACTTTTATTTTAATAAAATTAATATTATCAAAGACAAACAACGTAGACATTATGTAACTGTTTAGTACAAAAAATGAAATAGAAAAATTCAAAAGCCTGCTTGCGGTAACTCCTTTGCACTTGTAAGTTCACCAGAAAATGTATTACTCCACGAGCCCAATGCTGTGCCTCTTCGACCAGATGGTATTATGTTATTTTTTTTAAGATCCGCTAAGAGTGCACGTTTCGATTCGATTGCTTCAATAAAGAATTCGATTGAAAAATTTTTTGTTTTATCTGCAACAGCATTTTAACGTTTGAAAATATCTTTCAGTTCCATCACCTCCAAAAGCCCTTGAAGATAAATATGTGGTAGAATATCATTGATTTTACTAATTATATCCTAATATATTAACCCATAAAGATGTCCACTCATCTCACAGAGCTGTGCCGTTTTGGAAATTGATAACATTTTTATTCCTCTATTACTCAAATCTATGCATGAGCATGTTAAGAGTGCATTTTACCTAGCGAACACATGAGACAATTGGCCATAGCAATTTCAACACATTTAAACTTTTTTACCAACAGTCATAATTTGTCAGTTGCCATCTCAATTGTTTGCAACAATCACATTGCAAGTCGGCTTACAAGAAATTTGACATAGAGTGGCAAAATTTGATGTTTATTTGAGAAAGTGTCGAAAAAAACAGTAAAATATTTGAAACTCTCAGAAAGAAATATAATTTGGCGCTCGATTGACCAGCTAATTAGTAAGTGATATATTTCTAAGACATGTGCAACATTTTAATCGGATTTTTTTAACCCATTTTGATCAGGGTAATAGCAGTTTTGCATTCCTGCGCCTGTTTCAGTATTTTCAAGCGAAGCGCAGCACCAATATTTTTTGTAATTTTTCTTGTGTGCCAACTTTTCATTTTCATTTTTGCGCCTGTTTCAGATTTTTCAAGCGAAACGCAGTATGTACTAACATTTTTTTCGTTTTTCTTGCTGGCCAAGTTTTGTTAGCTATCGTCAACGCAGCAGAGGCTTCAATTCGCGGACCAGTTGTAGACATTTGCCACAAATCTCGGCAATCAGCACAAAAATACTTTGCGTTCGTTTTACTAGCGGTTTTGTAGGTGGCCCTTTTCCAGCGACGTTAATATAGGTAAGTTGAACAATATACATATTTTTTGCTTTGATTAATTACAATTTTTTGTAAAAATACAGCTTTTCCTTCCTGCGCCTGTTTCAGCTTTTTCAATCGAAACGCAGTGCCAACATTATCTATTATTTTTCTTGCTGGCCAAGTTTTGTTCGCTATAGTCAAAGCAGCAGAATCTTCAGTTCACAGACCAGTAAATTTTCAGTTGTAGACATTTGACATTTGCCAGCGGTTTTTTAGGTGGCTATTTTCCAGCGTTGTGGTGACCGTAGCGTGCAGGTTAAGTGTGTGGCTTAGCGCGCTCGGAGCCCGAGTTCGATCCCCAGTCGCGGCGAAAAGTTTTTTCAATAAAAAAAAATTTTTCTGATCGGTCACCACCTCTCTGCAGACAATGGCAAACCTCAGAGAGTATAATGCCATGTAAAGCTTCTTGAGAACATGAGCCGTTCGGAGTCGGCATAAAACATGTAGGTCCAGTTTTCGGTTAATTGTGTGCAAACATTTAATAACACACACAACACAATTGATCCTTCTTATGATCGGTCAAAGTCCTTTCAAGGGCTGAAATGGCCAATTTGTTTTTTTTTTTTTATTTTCCAGCGTTAAAAGGTTAATTGAACAGTATACATCTTTATACCACACGTACTGCGTAAAGGGTATAATAATTTTGTCACGACGCACATTGTAACGAGTTGTATGGGATGAGGGACAAAATTAGAAGGAACAATCCTAGGTGCATGAAATTTATCAAGTGTTTTTTTTTCATAAATATATAACGCCACACAAAATTAAAATCATCACAAATTTATCAACATCAGATAATACATTTGGAACAAAATTCCGTATAACAATGAAGTTCAGTATGAAATAACTTATTGGTTAGATCTTTCAGATATAAAACAGACATGGACATTAGACAAGGACGGTAGTAACGCACCGGGTACCAGCTAGTTATTATAATAAAATATGAGAATGTGTTTAGAAAAGGTAATTTCAAAACATATTCAAAAATTAAGACCCTTTATAAAAACTTGTTTTTTCCCTTATAACAATGCTCATTTTCGCCAAAACATGCTCTAGGAAAAGCGTCATAAAATCCTTAATTTTGATTTCTCCCAGCAGAACCTTCGGGAATGGGTTCAGAAAATGTTGTTTTAAAACATGCTCAAAAATAAAAATAAATTTCTTTTTCTTAAACTTATTTCTTTAATTGTTTTGAGAAATTAAGGTTTTTTGATTTCTAGGATCTTTTTATGGGAATATGAAAAATTGTTGTTTATATTTTTAACTATATCGATTTTTGCAAGAAATTGTGAAATATATATTTATGTAAGTTTCGTACGTGAATTATACTAAAATTTTTGCGATTTTAGAAAATATTAAGTGCAAAACTAGAAAACTTAAATTTTAATTAATTTTCATGGCATTCTGTGGCAACAGCATAAAATCCACAAAAAGAAAGATACCACCATTTTTATTAAGTTCACATACGTAAGACTTTAAACTATAAATTTTCGTACTTACTTTTACAAATTGGCGACATTTTTTCCATACCTTGTTTTGCCACACTCGTTACACTGTGCGACATGTGAACCGCCCATAAGTAGGCGTGGTAGGTATAGAAAAGTATATATATTCTTGATCAGCATCACCATCTGAGTTGATTTAGCCTTGGCCGTCTGTCTGTCTGTCCGTCTGTGGACAAGATTTCAGCCGTAAGTTTTAAGCAATCGTAATGAAATTCGATATTTGAGCTTTCTTTTAAAAATTGAGGATTATGTTATAAAATGGGCTAAATAAAGTCATCTACAAAGAGACTAATATTTAAGCTACAAGACTGAAATACGGTACTTGTGTGTTCTATTTTAAAACTAATTATATAATAACGTAGATATTATTCCTTAAATTTGTTATTCATTGTCATCCGGTTTAAATTTATTACCTCTTTGAGTTAATATATATATTATACGTTGCAATACTTCTAATCTCTTCGTTAATCCCACTCTACCCTACCATATTGGCCCCTTTTTGCCCAGGCTGGCACGTGTGAACCCGCCCCTGGATAACCCGACAAGTCTGGATAACTCTACAACTAAAAGTCGTCATAATCCATCTGCTTATAACTGGTGGCATGTTAAGGTTGTTAAGAGCGCCCTTCTCTTCGACTCATGTGACGTATTATTGCAGGCTCCTACGATGTCAAGGAAAGCGACAATACATATTTTCTTTGCAGTCGATAGATTTTTCAATAGTGCTTATGAGGTAATTTAGTGCTGACTCAATTGTTTTACCCGTTTGATGGGCATGTTGTGCCTTACAAAGTGGATACATTGACAAGGCATTCTCCCTTATGCATTTATCACTGATTTTCTCCATGCTTTTCAGTACGAAGGCTGATGGGTCTGAAAGATTTTGGATTACTCTACGAGCTTTTGCCAGCCTAAGGAAGGTATTTTACTTTCACTTTCCTCCAAGCTCCAGGTATGTAGCCACAGGCTGAACTGCAGCTGAATTTTTTTGATATTAAGGGTGTAAGATGTTCTGAATCTTGTTGCAGAAGAGCTGGAAAAATACCATCTTCACCAGCAGATTTGAAGTGTTTGAAGGAAATAATGCCTAATTAACTGCTGATGCGTTGCATATTTGTTTATATAATATCCACTCTCCTCTACTTGGCAGATTTGTCAGTTCGTAGTGGTAAGAGTTGTTTGATTGGGGACCGTTCTGAATGACGGAGTCCGGGAAGTGAGTTTTGAGAAGGAGTTCTAGGGTATCTTTCTTGGTTTTGTCTGGTCACCATTCTCATGTATTAGACTACCTTAGGATTGTGGTCTGACAGTAGCTAAGATCTTCTGAAGGCGGCAGCTAGGAGGAACATCCTTGATGGAACCACAGAAGTTCCTGAATGAGTTCTTTAGCCTTCTTGATCTCTTTGTTGTAGTTGGTGAGAGATCGGGAGTAGGATTGCCAGTCATTATTGCGCTTAGCTCTGTTGAACAGCTTCCTTATTCCTTTTCTGAGATCATTGAGGTGGTTGTCACCAGTGTGCCTGTCTCTTGAGCATCTTCAGTTTAAGGCGACCGTTATCCTCAAAAAATTGGATGATGGATTATTGGACATAGTCTTCTGAGTATTCAAATTTGCCTACGGTATCAATTCTGAGATGAAGTTTATCGAGGATGACCTGACCAAGCTGCTCTTTGTAAGAGTTCCAGTCAGAGTCTTGTTTTCTCAATAGGAATTAATTTGTACAGTTGCTGACTTTATTTCAAACGTAATGTGACAGTGATCTGAACACGAAAGTTCTTTATAAACATACCAGTCCGCTATTATGTCATTTTGAATGGATGTTGTAAGAGTAAGGTCTAGACCCTCTGTTCTGTTTGCGGTAATAAACGTTGGTTCTTTTCCAATGTTGCATAAGTAAAGATTGATACAAATAAGAAAGTTTAAAAGGTACTCACCTCTCTGATTTGTATCTGTGCTGTTCCACAATGCATGATGAGCGTTGGCATGACAACTCAACTTCTGTCTTTAGAGTGACAGCATATTTCAGAAGATCAGCTATGCAGTCCGGGGGACAAAAGGGCTCGTCTCCCGCAAAAGTAGGCTTCTGATCTTTGAGCTTGATCAGGGCCGCAATAAGGTCCTGGTTGATGAACTCTGTCAAGGGAAAGAGAGAAATGTTATTGTGATAGACAATACAGGTTCTGGGCCTAGAGGATGAATTTGAATATAAAATCCTACCTGCATGGTGTAGACCCAGGATGTCGCCATTTGTGCTGGTCCAGGGTTCTTGCACAAATGCAATGTCGACTCCGTCTCGGAGCTGAAGGTTGATTTTTACAGCCTTCACCATCGGGATGCCCATGGAAAAATTACATCGATGTTTTTCTCGATACGATGCATCGAAATTATACATCGATACATTTCGATATATCACATGGCATGAAAACATCGATGTATTTTTTTCGATGTATCACCTAAAAACATCGACAAAAAACATCGATGTTTCTACTTTTTTCCCTTGATTAAAAAAAAGAAAGAAAAACAAAAATCGAAAGTTTTTTTGTTTGATTTATTTTTAAAGAATTTCATGAATATAAAAATTTATATCTTTGAAATTCAAGATTCCAGTGGCAATGTTCAAGGTTTTACAAAAACAACAATTTATGAAGGCGTTTTCCCTTTAGTCTGTTCCTTTTTTGATTAAAAGTTTGAGCAGCTTTGGAAAACAGTCTCTCAGAGGGCACTGAAGTTGCTATAACTGATAAATATTTGAATGCCAATTTATACAAAACTGGGAACTGAGACTTCAAGTCCTTCCATATCTCCAAAGGATTTTCGCTAAAGCGCCCTACGCGACCTCTTAAATAAATTGACAATTCATCATATAGAATATTTCTAGTTTCAGTAGGTTTCCAGCTAACTTTTTAGCAAGCTTACAAGAAATTACAGAGCAAAGAAACTTGAGAACAAAGAAACATGAGAAACAAAGAAATATGAGAAACGTTTGACAGCGAATGCAAACACAAGTTTGCAAAATATATTCCTTTTTTCAATGCGCACAATAAACACAGCTCGAGCAAGAATGATAGAATAATTGATTTGGACATGCGCATGTCATACTACGTTATCAAAGATCCAAACAAATATCAGCTGTTTTTCGTTTTCTCCTTTACTCATTTTCGTAGCTTGACAATCAGAGAAGTTTGAATTTTAAGAAGCAGAAAGTTTGCGAAAATTTAATTTTAAGAAGCAGCAAGATTTTGGTGCATTTTTAAGGCCAACAAGAAATTCGGTGGACGTTCGTGAAGGCATGCGGCAGTATTTCTTGCATAAAAATACAATTTTTATAGAAAAAACAACAAATTTTTATATTGCTGTGCAGGACAAACCATTGAAAGGTGAGTAAAACTTTATTTTGTTAATTTAAATATATCTAAAAATGTTTCCTTCGTTATACAGAGTACGCTGCATCGCTCAACGAGGATAATAGAAGGACAGATAGACGGACATGGCTTAAACAGTGATTAAATTTCTGCAGTCAAAGTAGCAAGTCGTAAAATTGTTGCTGTTTGAAGTTCTTTCATAATCATTTGAAATGGCAGCGCTCAACGTAATCAATTTTGGTGATAGCGTTGTCAATGTGAGCGATTCTTTTCACAGAATGGTTGAATTGATGAGTGGAACGTCAAAAAGTTGAAGTTTAAAGGTTTTATTCATAAAAATACTTAAAATAGCTTTAAAATGTTAATTAGCTAAAATGATTTTTAGAGATAAAATGCCTCTCAAAATTTTGTTATTCATAAAAATGTAGACTCAGGTTTTTTGTTAAAATAGGAACACTCTCAATTTGAAGTGGGAACAGTGCCAATCATGTTTTGTGATTTGAATATATTTAATAATTGTTTGTTTATTTGTCACAATTTTTTTGACATTCAAATAGTAACAAGTTTTTATAATCTGCGTTCTGCTCTGAAAAAATTGTCTCCTTTTTTTTCAATATTTTAAAATGTTTTGACATTTGCAATTTTTTTTTAATGCTGTCATTTGTCAAGCTTTTATGAGAGGATTTTACCGTTATCGAACGTTTATGAATAATGTTATTGACGTTTTTCTTACCAAGACTATAAGTGACTCATAACTTTTTATAAATACAGCCGTAAATTTTATTTATAATTTTTGTAATGGGAGCATTCTATGATGATGAGCGCTACATTTGCACGTTTTTAAAAATCAATATTTTAGCATAGATAAAAATATTACAAAAATTTGTAAAAACTCAGTATTAATGGCTTATGGTCTCTGGTTGTTGCTTGAGTAATTTTTATTGCATTTTTATCATAATTGTAAATATGTATATTAGACCGGATCGAAATTTAGATTCCGCCGGTCGGGGTCTCAAAAATTAGAGGAACTCATTAAAATGATTTCTGCATACTGTTTTTTCAAATCGGAGAAAAACCGCCGAAGCAATTTTGATTCTCCTGAAGGTCCTTTTTGGTAAAAAAAAACATGTTTTTTGCTTGTAACTTTTTATTTTTCACAGAACGTATACCCACATCTGCTAAAATATTAAATTTCTTACTTATACCAATATTCTGATATACAAAAAACTTAAAAATTATGTTTCATTATAACTCTTATTGACCACCAAAAATGGAATTTTTTGATATTTTTAAAAGGACATTTTTTTAAAACCGCTTTAAAAGACACTTTTTTTCCAGATTTACGTGAAAGTGTTATTGTTGGAAAGGTATTAAGTTCTTCTTTCTTTCTGTGTATCGCTTTAATCAAAGCTGTGTGCGAAAACTGACAGAATGTGAGAAATCGACTTAAGAAATCTGATAAAATGAAACATTTCTTATTCATACAAACAAATATTTTCATTTGTTCACTGCTTTATCGTCCAGTTTTCGATAATTTTTTTTTTTAATCACAAAACTTTGATTAAAGCTTTGATTAAAGAAGAACTAAATACCTTTCCAACAATAACAAATCCACGTAAATCTAATAAAAAATGTGTCTTTTACAGCGGTTTTAAAAAAATTCCTTTTTAAAAAAAGCAAAAAATTCAATTTTTGGTGGTCAAAAACAGTTATAATGAAACAAAATTTTAACAATTTTTTTATGTCAACATGTTAGTATGAGTAAGAATATTTATATTTAAGAAGATGTGGGTATGCGTTCTGTGAAAAATAAAAAGTTACAAGCAAAAAATCTGTTTTTTTTACCAAAAGAGAATCAAAATTGCTTCGGCGGTTTTTTTCCGATTTGAAAAAAAAGTAAATAAATAAATAAAATATATTCAACAGTGTTGTTTCGGACTAGAACTAAAAGTTTTACATTTACGTTGACAGGTGTATCATTTATAAACATAAAATTTAAACTCTCGGTCTTATTCATAAAAATATTTTAAAATGGCATTATAATGTTCCATAGTTAAAATGCTTTTTAAAATGTTATCATTTTAAGAACAGTGTCAAAAATGTATTTATGTTTTGCTCTGAAAAAATTGTCACTTATTATTTTTATTTTCAATATTTGAAATGTTTTGCCATGTTTTCATATTTTTGAAATAGTTTGAAGTATTTTTGACAATATTTGTGCTCAGATGAAAGTAAAAAATTTTAAATTGCTTTTTCAAGGGCTTATCATTTATGAAGCCTTTATAAGAGGTTTCTGTCGTTATTGGACGTTTATGAATCATGTTTTCGACATTTTTCTTATAAAGGATTATAAGTGGCTCAAAAATTTGAATGAATACAGCCGTCTAAATTTAAGCATATACAAATTTATTTATATCATAAAGCAAACAAAAACTGAACCATTCAACGAATTTTTGCTCAACGAGCACTCTAGTACTCTGAACAGGGTGACCGTTTTCAGTAGATTTACTACTAGATTGGTAGATTTAGTAGAATTTTGAAAGTCGCTAGTAGTTTTTTAGTAGATTTTCAAGTCTAATAGATTTTTAGTAGATTTTGAAAATAAAATTGTAAAACATTTTTTCATAAGTTTTAAGCCAAATCTTTCCGTTTTGTTTTGTCGCAAATATTATTAGTGAAAAAGTGCGTAAGCAGCCTTAAGTCATAAGGTGGCTCTCGTTGCAAGCGTGCGTCAATCGGATTGTTGAACCATGGAATGCACTAAAACTTCATTTTTACGATCAGTATAATTAAGATCGGAATTTAACTGCGGAGTTTTTATGTGGAAGCTTTTCAGAAGACGGAACACAACTTTATTTTTATTTTTGGATTACATTTTGCCGATCATAAACAAGTTACATATAATTTTTCAATCTGAATCGTGTGTTGTTCACCGGCTTCATAGCGATATGTCCGATATGTTAAGTCTGATATCAAGTCATACAAAACAAAATGTTTAATCTTTAAATTTTTTCTTTCAAACTGTTTACTTGTATCAGCTGTATATTACACTGATTACACGGGCAACAGTATAAGTATTTATTCATTCATCCAGTTTTAATTTTCAAACCTGTTTACAGCCATAAATTTCGCTTAAAATTGAAAAAGTGTGCTTAAAAATGTTGGTAGATTTTAAGTAGTTTTTCTAGAATTTTATAGTAAATTTTAGTAGATTTTCACCATGCTTCTGGTAGAAAGGCACTCTGACAAAACGGTCACCCTGACGCTGAATGCAGCCAGTGTATAAACAAATATAAACAAATAAAAAAAACAAAACAAATGTGAAACTGACAGCAATTGGTATTTTGTGACGACATGCGCAGATCAGTGCAACTTTTGTAAGCCTTCTTTGCGCAATCTAGTATTCTATCATTCTTGCACCTCGAGTATACTACACTTTATAAGTATGTTAATAGCGTATTGTATGTAGCCGAAAACATTTTCAATACGTTTAGGGTATTCCCAAGGTCTCATAAAGTCATATGTCTGAAATTGTTGACATGAAAAAATATGATTGATGTGAACAACCCCTTTTTAAGTTCAGTGTGCTATTTCAACTCTCAATTAGCTGATATTTTAAACCATTGTACAATTTTAGGACAATAAGACGTGTTACAACGTCTTATGCACACCTTGTGAATACCCTAATTGCAAAAATACATCGAATTATCGAAAACTTTAACACATCGAAATAAAAAACATCGATATCGAAGTTTTATGAAAAAAACATCGAAGTTTTTCGATGCATCGAACCAATACATCGATGTTTTTCGATGCATCGATGTATTTTGGGCATCCCTACTTCACCATGAGTGCCTTTTCTGGGGATCCTTGCTGAAGGAGTGCCCTTTTTTACCACCCCGTCACCTACGCTGTGGTTCCCGATTGTCGTCCAAGGGTTTGATAGGCGGATGCGGTTTTCTGTGGTACTTGTCCGACCCTTGGTGTCTCGCTAACTTGTGGTGATGGGAGAGTGACGGTCTGACTGTCTTCGTCAGTTTAGGGTCGGGTTTTTTGCCAGCCAGCAGTACAGGGGCAGGTCTTCTTGCCTCAGCGCTGGTTGAGGGCAGTGTTGTTTTTTTAGAGGGGAGATGTCTGTTCATTCTTCCTTCTTGATCCAAAGAGGCTACAGGTGTTGATGTGGACCCGGAGCAGGAAGGGCGCTGGTTATCAACCCTGAGTCCAGGAGCAGAGGCTATAGTATTAGTCAGTTGACTCGTGGGAACTGTGGATCGGTGATCAGTCCCCTTCCGTCCCAAATCCCCACTCATCTTAGCCGGGGGGGATGGACGAGGTACGGGTTCCACTTGATGCGAAACTGGACCCTGTTCATATCATAGAACGGATAATTAGTACGGGTTCCACTTGAGTACGGGTTCCACTTATCCAGTTTCTCGATCAGTTTGACTGAGTTCTCATCCATTGAGAACGTAAGGGCGGTGCCTTGAGGGTTCACTACCTTCCTCAAGACTTTCTTGTCTGAGTTTGGCAGCGTGTTGTTTTGTACATTGAGACACGGAGTATTTCATCTATACCGTAGCCTGCTCCAGGGAAGTACGCGGTGGCGACGCATGGCTTTGGGAGGTCATCTCCATCCAGCATGCGCAGCTTAGTACCCTTCCAAGGGACCATGACTGCAACTGTTTTCCTCAACCAGTCTCGTGATACAATGTCCGCACATTTGATAATCATCCAGCCCGGTTTGAAAGAGCAGCCCAGAAATCTAATCTGTAGACCACTGGTGGGGAGCTTGTGCAGATCCTTTACGATGGTAGTTTTCACTGTTTTTTGTTCATCCTGGGTTAGATGACTGTCGGGAAAGTCCAGCGGAACCGCAGCCACCTGGATAACATCTGCCACCTCAGCGAAAGAAGGTTTTTCTGGCCTCGACTTCTTTTTCACTGTGATGACTGGTGAGTCGTCACTAGGCCTTCTCTTTCCAGAAGGGACAGATGCACCAGGTGACGGCACTGCCAGGACCTTCTCCAGTGCTTCTTTATATGGAATTTTGTCTGCCAAAAGGCACTTGATAATTTTTTTCTGCGATGTGCGCAGTCTCTTTCTAGTGATTCTCAAACTTTCAAAATTCAGTTCGCTCACTGACTCTCCTTCATAGGCATTAGCTCTGTCTTTGCAGGTTACGTCAGAAAGTTCTGAACCTACTGAAGTGACGGATTCACTGACACTGTTAGAGAGCACAATCGAGCAGTCAGGCCGCTCAATTGGCTCAGTTTTTTCAGCCATAGGCTGACAGACAGAGATCAATAAAGAATCTCTGTCAGGTGTTTTGTTTGTTTGTTGAGTGTTATCTATTTTGGACCCACGAGAAGCTAGGGAGGGGGACTCCACCACGCCAGAGCCCCGCATGCCGTAGTAAGGCCAAAGTTACTCACTGAGGTGGCCAGATGTCACTGAGGCTCCGTTTCAATACAGCCGGAAATAACCCCTGTCTGCAAACCATCCAATAGGCACGGTACGCTTGACACCTTGGATAAGGGGTTGGATAGCCTTTTGCTCATTGCTACACTGCAGCCTGTATGACAAGGGTGACCCTACCAGGAACCGGAGCTCCCGTCATCATAGCCTGTTGTGTCATGGCAACCTAAGCCCCTACACCACGTCAATGTATCTATCCAGGTAGGGGCAGAGAATGTTTACAGTGCAGAATAATAAATTACAATTCACTCATAAAAATAAAATGTTTTAAGTAAGCACAAAGGTAATTTTAAATACATAAAATTAATATTCAAAATTTTAAGTGAAATTAATATTTAAGATAAAATAATATAAGCATGAGTCATATTTTCTCCAACATTCTACGTCATTAAAAAAACTGCTGCAAAAACGCTGAATTCATTGCTTATTTTATTGAAATGTTATTTATGTTATTACATAAAGCGACTCGTTCAACGCAACAGACAGAAAACAGCTGATTCGAACATAAATTTGAAATCGATTTAATATCAAGCAAATCGAACGATTTGTAGAACATCATTACTAAATCGACACGTTTTGTTATTTCGATATCGATTCAATTCCGACCGAAATGCAGAACACGCCAGATGATTTCTAGGGCAACGAATGCTGAAAACTATAAGATAAATCTTACTGCAAATGATTTTAAAAATATTTTTATGAAAAAAATAATTTTTTTCCTACGATTTTTCAAAAATTGTTTTGGCCACTTTTTATAATTTTTTTATTATGAAATTAATCCTAAATCAAGTATTACAGCATCATTTAAAATATTTCTTACGTAAAAAGTTGCGACTGCTTGAATTTGGTGTACTAAGTTTTAAGTTTCAGGATTTTTAAAAATATTTCCAAAGTAAATTTGACTTCTGAATATTGTTTTTAAATTACATATATATATTTCTTTTTTAAAATTTAAACTTTTATTTTATGGATTTTTGCGCGCTAAAATTGAAAAAGAAGTTTGAATCAGAAAGGCGACTTCTGATTGATTGGCACTGGATTTTTCGGCCTCTATATCGCGAGTAGCTTTATTTTCCATAACTGTTGAATGTTTTTTTTTTTCTTTTCCTTTTATCCGCGGATCGCGGGTATAAATACGCGAGCTTGAGCCCGGTAAATTTTTGGTGAGCACCGGTAGAAATTTAGAAAAGAAAAATTTTGAAAATACAACAAATTTTAACTTGAAATGGCCATTTGCAGAATTCGGCAGAAGGTAAAAATTATAGAAATTATGAAAAGAAAGTCTTTTTTGCATGGATTTTAATTTGAAAGATATTTTATAAAAGTAAATTTTTGTTTTTATACAAATTTGATATAAATATATGATATCACATTGCCAAAGTATTAGTAAAATCTTGTTGAGTCTGCCGTTGAGTTGAGTTGTTGTGTCTCATCTCTGTATCCAGTCCAGTTTATCTGGCGATAAGCACGAAGATGAAATTTAAATACAAATTTAAATTAAAGATTTAGGCAATAAGGTTTTTAGGGCCGGTTAGTCTAGGTCTTAACCAGCAGATAGCTTACCGTATGAAAGCTAAAAATGCAATTTCGTTTTCACCAAGTGTCGGTTAAATAACTGCCGGTTAGATCATTAATTGTGAATGTTTCAATTGTGAATACTCGAAAACTGCATATCAGCTGTCTAGTGTTGTGGTGAAAATTCAGATAAGAATTAAAATGCAAAAATAAGATTGTCCAATTAGTTAAATTAGTTAAATTAGTTCGTATAAATAAAATACATCTATACAAAATTTAAATTTTTTTTCCAATTTTGTTTTTTTTTTGTGCGGAACTAAACGAAATAAACTACTTCTTACGAACATTTCGTAATACTCCAAACGTTATCAAACCTGTCTTTTTTCTTTTTCGTGTAATAAATATTTATTTGCTTACTCCACTCAGCTGTTCTTCCGATTAGCAGCTAACTGGGACTAAAACTTGCCGTTAACGTAACCGAAAGATAAGTTCGAACCGAACATTGAGAAAATGCTTTTTTACTAATCGCTGGTTGGTTAGTTCTGATAAGTGCTTAACTGGACATTGTGCAAAGAGCCCTTTTGATTGATTCAACCAATAGACCACTATTCTTCTCAAATATTTTCATTTTGGATTTTCAACTCGAAATTAATTTACTAGTTTTTACTAACAGTTTACATAATATTAGCAAACACATATCGAAAGAATTTGGAAAAGGTAATCGGATCCAATGATTATCGAAGAATGGAACAAATTACGTTTGATTCCAATGGACACAAATGTGCTACTTCTTTCTACAAAATTGTAAGAGTGTTAACAATACAGCAAAATTACCTGGAAATTATATTTTCTAAGAAAAATGCATTTGCTATCGAATACATCCATACGCCACAGAAAGTTATTTTAATTTGCATTTGTGCGCAGAAGAGAAAAAATATTGATGCTGAAAGTACTTTGAACTTCCGCCAGACATAGCTCAAAAAGCACAAACGAAAATATCCCAAAAGGCATATAACTGTTGTTTATGCCTATCCCTAAGTAATAATGTTTTTTCTAACTACTTAAGTTAAACAAATGTGTTACTAGTCGGTTTTTTGTGTTCAGTCTTATCGACCGATGTAAAACTCTTGCTGATGTAAGATCGCTTCCGGCGAGCGAACCGCTAGTCCTTCGGCTTATCCGAACGAAGATGATCTTCAGATTTTGACTAATCATCCAGGCAGCAGTTGTACGTTTTTTCTTCTGGAATATTATCAAATCCTGTAGAAGTAAGCAATAATTAATAATAAACCACAAAATACAACTTTAAAAAATATCCAACATAATTGTTACTAGTAAACCTGTTGTCCGAATTCGATCAATTCAATAAAAATTAAATGTTAGAAACATTATAGACGTTTAATGTACGATATTCTATTCAAGCAGCTTTTCTCCCCAATAACGATATATTCAATCTCAATAATGATATAAAAGATCATTATCTGAATGCTTTGACTTAAAACGTATGATCCGACACTAAATTTTTAAATGTATTACTATTCGAAAACATCGGAGCTTAACTTTTTAAGCTATAAAACATAACTAATTTTAATAAAAAACGAAGTAAAAAATAGATTTAAGACAAAAAATAATACCAAGATATAATTAAGAAATTAATAAAAAAACACTTACAGAACACCTACAAAATCGATTTATAACACATTTCGATGAAAAAACGCCAAAAAACCCAAAAAATTTTTTTTTTTTAAAACCGTTACAATTTCACTGAGTTGTTTGTTCGTATATTAGAGTTTTTGATTTTTTAACTGCATTTTTAGGACCATTGACATTTGAGGAATGCACAAAAGATAATTTAGGCCAATTATTTTTAGTTTTGAAAAAAATTCAAATTCGATCAATTCATAAGCTCGTCTCAAACTAAATCGATTAAATAGGATTTTCGTACAAACATTTTATTTCTGTTTTAAAAGGTTGGGGACCCCCTGAAGCGAAATCACAATTTTTAAAAGTGGTTTGCACATCTACAGCCTAAACTTAATTTAATGACATCTGAGTCGATAAAATCGGTCCATTGGTCTGGGAGGAGTTCAAGTCACAAAAAAAACCTTAGCCTATTAATTATATAGATAGGCAGGATGATTAAAACAGATTCGTGGCTATAACTTTTAATTGGTTGTAGCTATAATGAAATTTTCTTCAAATATATTGTTTTTGAAGCTTGTTGAAGATTTAAAATATATAAGAAAAACATTTAAAAAAAAAAAATTCCGAGCAAAAAATCATAGGGGGTAGCCTTGTTTTTTCGATGACACATAGTATTTATTAATTTTTCTGTCAAACAAAAACAAATTCGTCTTAAATAAACTTACTTCAATGAAAGAGAATCAAAAATGCAAATTTAAATTTTTTTTTTATTTTTACAACAAAAACAATCTTTAGCCCATTTTTTGAGAAAACATTCATTTTATTGGACTCTTTTTAAAGGCAATGATTAAAATATAAATAATGGAGTAACGGTACAAGCTGTGTAACTTTTTTTAAGTTAATTAATTGTAATTAAATACAAAAAAAAAAATTAAATTTTTGTATAAGTGGCAGAGATATTCGCTTCCAAATATAGAACTTTAAATTTCAGAGAGTTTTTTTCTTTATCTTGGCGTTTGTTAAAAATACACGATAAACAACTAAAGACAATATTAAGAAAATTCATTAAAAATACATTTGGAAAACTTGTAACCGTAATTGCCAACACATTTCAAAGAAATTATTTATTTATTTATTTAATTATTAACAATTAATGACATAAATTAAAAGCTTATATAATAATAAGCAATAGCAACAGAGGCCTTCAGCTTATCCAGTAGAATAGGTTAAATTAGATGATATAAGTTAGTGTATTTGATATTGTTTTCTGAAGGGTTAGAAATCGTGGATAAGGGATTAACGTTTTGAATATATGTCGTCTATGGGTAGTAAAAAAGGGCAGTTGGAGAAGATATGTGAGAAGTATTCACGAGGAGAGACTGAGCAGGGGCAAGGTAACTGGGAAACTGAAGAAGAATTAAATGTTGATAATTTTTGTTTAGCAAAGGATGAATTTAAGAAGTGGTTTATGTCAGCAAAGTTGAGATTATCCGACATAACGACTGGGGCATTGGTAGCAAATTTAGCTGTTTGATCTGCAAATTCGTTGCCGTCGATATTAGAATGCCCTGGTATCCATATAAGAGAAACCTTAGGATGGACTTTAATCAAGTAATTTCTTATTTGGGACGAGTAAAAGTTGTTATTGTTGACATTTAAAATGGATTCAAATGCTGAGAGAGAATCAGAGCATATTGCATAACTGCCTCTATTTCTGGCAATAATATAATTATTCTGGCGTAGATAATTGCTTCATGTATGGCTATAATTTCGGCTGAGAAGACTGAACTGTAAGATGGTCGGACAGCCAGCTTTATGACTTTATTTTGAGTTGTGATGCTGTAGCTAATTATATTTTTTTAACTTTGATCCATCTGTGTATAAAAAAGTATGTTCTTTTGGGTTGCATTTGATTTCTGAAAACAAACATTGAAAAACTTCAATTGGAGTGTTTTCTTTTTTTAACTTGTGTAAGGAGATGTCGCAGGAGTCAACGTTAAGTTTCCAAGGAGGGTGAAGAGACTTGTTTAATTTTTGGGGACGATGAGGAACATCAAGTGCCTTAGAATTTTGTACCGTAAGAATATTGCTGACTTTATTTTAGGGGATTTTTTTGAGTTGCAAATTTGTTTAACAATATTCTGAATAGGAGTGCCGTGACTGAAGATAAGTGATTTAAAAAGCTTAACGGTTGATAAGTCTCTTTGAGTTTCGAGAGGTAAAAAATGAGCTTCAAATAAAATATTATTAATGGGGGTGGATCGAAATGCACCCAGAGCGGTTCGAATAGCCGAATTAATAATAGTTTTAGGTTTATTTAATGATGATTTGGGAGAGTAGCCATAGATGAATAAGGAGTTAATTTTTGATATAATAAGCGCTTGGATAATTGATAGTAAAGTAAAAGTATTGCAGTTCATCTTAAAGTAAGAGAGGCATTTAATAACACAATGAGTGGCTTAGTCAAAGAAGTACATAATTTTCCGATGTGGGGTTTCCAGGTAAATCTTGAATTAAACGTCAGGCCTAGATTTTAAATGGTCTGTTTGTTGAAGATTTACATTATTTGTTAAAATACTGTTATTACAATTTTTTTTTGCGACAAATATGCATATACTGACATTTACTTGTAGATAAGACAGAACCCGATACATCACACCATGTTAAAATATCATCAAATAGTTGGTTAAGATTAATAGTTGGATTTTTGTTTTTGGATTTGATTATCAGATTAAAGTCATCAGCGTAAGCTGTAAAGTCAACTTTCTTGTGGACAGCAATAATAGCGCAGAGCTTGTTGAACGATATTAGAAATAGGATGACGGATAAGAGAGAACCCTGTGGTATACCGTTATGCAGATTTCTAGGATCTGAGAAATACTTTCCCCAATTGGACAATTATTTTCCTATTGGTCATAAAATTAATTATGTAATTGGTGATTTTAGGTCCTATTTTCCACTCTAAGAGTTGATCGACTATGGTATGAATTCCTACTTTCTCAATGGCTTTTTTAAAGTCCAGAGATACAATTGTCAAGTGTTTCTTACGAGAGAGACACATTGCTATTTGATGCTCAATATTTAGTAAATTTTCGCTTGTTGATTTAGCTTTCCTAAAACCAAGTTAACAAGGATCTTTTAAACGAACTATTTGCTATAATTTTATCCATCAATTTTGAAATGCAGGGATTGAGGGATAATGGTCTATATGAATTAGTAAGCGTCTTATTTGATCTGGGTTTGAGTATGGGAATAACCATACTAGTTTTGTATTGTTGTGGAATGCGATTGTTAATCATGTTATTGTAAATTTGAAGAGTCTTTAAGTGATGTTGACAGTGCTCGAATCATCGGGTAAGAAATTCTATCCATACCTGGTGTTTTTCCTTTCAGTTTCGCTAATGCTGAAGAGAACTCTAAAAAAAGGATTTTTTGTTCTATTATACATGCGTCTGGACAAGGATTTAAGTGGAATAGGGAAGTAAGAGCAGCGGATTTTTTTTGTTGAAAGTTGTAAGAAAAATTTGTATCTTCCGAGTTTTCTGACCAGAACTGGCAGATGTAAGTGGCAGATGTCAAACAATTTTCTGTCTGACAATTTGTTATGAGGAGGTAAGGGAGATTCGATGGTGTGGATTCCGTGGGTAAGATTTTAGCATGAAATTCTCTTAATATTAGGACAAATTTTTTGGATAGGGGTATCTGGGCATATAGTAGATGTGAGTTCATTAAGCGATTTAACTTTTTCTAACTTTATTTCTCTTTTTAAGATTGCATTGGCCCTTCTATAGTTAATGAGATTGACTGTAGTAATATTTTTCTTAAATGTGTGCCAGTATTTGGTTTTATTTTTTTTAGATTTTCTAATTTGGTATCCACCAAGGAATTTTTTTGATTTTAAATTTGGATGAGCTTGAGGAATTGAGTTGTTGGCTGCTTGAATAATAATTTTTCTCAAATTAGAAGATTCCTTATTTACATCTGAGGATATAGGAAAATTGACGCCAAGTTTTAGACAATTCTTTGTAAATGACTCCCAATTAAGAAATTTGGTTTATAATTATCATATGTACGAGTCGGAGTTGGGTACAATGAAGTGATTATAGGGAAGTGGTCACTGCCATAAAGGTCAGATTCTATTGTCCACTGAGCAAAGGGTTTAATGCTGGGTGAGCAAAAGGTTAGATCAATATGTGAGATGGAATTGTGTGTATTAAAATGAGTTGGTGATCCATCGTTTAGTAAAATAAATTGACAGTCTCTATGCCAAGAATTAAAGTCACCAGCAATCAGTAAAGGGCAGAGATAAAGAGATGGGAAACTTCTTTTTAGCAATGACTTTTTTCATGTTTCCCGCCATATTCATGCTTCTTCTTTAACTTTTTGTATACTTTTCGAAGGCTCATGTATTAGGTCTGTTTCCGTACGCACTTCAAGTAAAGTTCGAGTAAAGTTCGGGTAATAGAGAGTATTTGATTATTTGTCAAAATAAGAAAATTTGTCAAAAAGTACGGAAACGGTTTCAAGTAAGTTTCAAGCACAACAGCTGTTTTTTGAAAACAATAAAATTTATTTACTTTGTTATTGTATTTAAAACACTTTCGTAAGGATTAATTATGGTTATATTAACTATTGTTATTAATTTGGTAAACAATTTCATAAATTTTTTTCACAAAACAATGCAATAATTTAATTTTATCACTTTGGCAATCAGCTGTTTGAAGCTTGAGATTCGAGCTCGAAGAAATTTTTCAAGTAAAGTTCGAGTAATAGAGAGCGACAAAAAGTGACATTTTGCTTGTTCTTCTTCTCTCTCGTGCTGGAAAAATGTGTAAAGAAACGCTTTCGAGTAACTTCAAGTTACTTGAAGTGAGTACGGAAACAGACCTATTGAGTACGCGATTCACCTCATAGTTGTCAAGTATTATTGTCAGAGTCTATAAATAGGGTTGCAATGCAAAAAAAATAAAAATGTACTCTTAAATCAAAGTTGCTTTGAACTAAAATGTTGTAAGAGGTGGTCTTATGGCATTTTCTTTTCTTTCTAAAAGAAATAGAGTATTCTCTGTGTATTCATTACATTTTTCTGTTGACCCTCTATGCAGAGAGTGCAGAATATTTTCAATTTTATCTTGAATTCAACAATTTTTACCAAGATAAGACCGAAAAAACTATATTTTGCATAATTCTACTTTATGGCCTTTATAACTCTTTATTTGTTTTCGAGTTGGATCATATGTATATAGCAGAGAAGGGCACAAACTAAATTTACTATCCCATGGGATAGGAAGCAAAATGCTGCTTGCGCGACGTCGACACATGAACAGTGTAAGCTACTTCGTGTGGCTTTCGATCGTAAACGTTCGTTTGTTGCTTCTCTTCATTTTGACAAAGCAAATTGAGTCAGTTGCCGTTCAGCACTTGTTGAGATATGTTTCGCTGTGCGGTTATAAAAATACATACAGGAAAAAATGTTGCCTGAAGATTGGGGAAATGATTTGGTTTTTATAGAAAACAACAACGATGACTTGCAATGCATGATTTGTTATCAAATTATACATCGCAACAATATGTTTTATTTAAAAAGACATTTTTTCTCTTGCCATGAAAGCTTTACTAAGCTAGCGGGGGGTGAACGAACAATCAAAATTTTAGAGTTAAAACCGAAATTTTTTTTAATGTTTATGGTTGATACAGATGGGCCACCGGCCAACTCTATGGTTGATGATGGCGATCTTTACGAAGGTGAATTAATCAGAGAAAATAATAATTTTCTTCTAAAAAAGGCATCATATGCTGTTTCTTTGGCTTTGGCAAAGCAATGTCGCCCATTTGATGACGGTTTATTTTTCCAAAATTTAGCATCAGACGTTTTAGAATGTTTTGGTGAAAAGTGCAATGAATCTTTGAGACTTTGGGAAAAAATTCCTTTATCCCGACGAACAGTCACACGAAGAACAGAAGAGTGTACTGGCGCTTGTAGCAAAATAAGCTATTTTCTTTTTTTAAATTTATACACCTTCTTTTTCAAACCCAACTGAATCAAAACTAGCACCATCTAGGTGTGAAAATAGAAATTCACCTCAGTTAAATGAAGATTTATCATTTTTCTTTGTCTGCCAATTCTAAGAATTTGTATTGGAAATCTAACGCTATTGCGGATTATTTCTTTCTGATATGCTGTTAGCAAAAGAATCGTGGCTTGATCGAAAGATTTAAGCTTTCTTTTCTTAATCAGCGTTGTCCAAAGAAGATCAATTTCACTTGAGCCTAAAGAAATTAATAATCAACATTCAATTACCTGACTGTACTTTCAGTACGACATGTAAGTAATTTACATATTTTTTTATTTAAATTTTGCTGAAATTTTATTTTAATTTATTAGTAATAGACTAAATAAATTTTTGCATTGTTGCAATTGTTGCTCATTTTGGATTCATCTCCTTAAACATAAAAGTTTTAGAAGTTAAAGTAAGTGATCATATTAAGCTATTCGCTTTCTTACTTCCTAAAGTTAAATTTAATTTTTTTTAAAAAGCATAAAAGACGGAAGAATTGCTGCCATAAAATCTTCTTTGCTTATAACAAGCAAAATTGCATTATCAGGTGCCATCTCCGTTAAGGGTAATATATTCAATTAATTAAAAAAATTCTATTAAAACATTAATAAAAAAACAAATCTCTCTAGATTTGGCACCATTAACGATTTTTGTTGAAATTTAGTTCATATTTGGTAAAATTTGTAATGAGTTAATGCAGAATTAGAAAAGCCGAAGAGAAGACACCCCAAAAGCTTTAACATAGAAGAAACACAATTTTCAACAAAAAAACATGCAACAAGGGACAACAGGCTTTGTGCACGAACTTAGTTCGCGACGATCATTAAAATCATCATCATCTCAGCCACGAGAAAAATAAAAAGTGCGGTATTGATATTATAGAAAATGTGGAAATTGTGTTGAAAACGAAAAATGAGACGGTAAAATTAGTATAAATCGGTTAAAAATGAAAAAAAACAATCTAAATATACTTTAGTTATAAAAGAAAAAAAAAGATAAGTTAATGTTAAAAAAATGAAAAAAGAAAAAAATTATGTACACCTAATCTACATATATATAGTGCAGTTAACGCGCATACAAAACTCACCACTATGTGCGCCGCTAAGAATTAGTGTGAATCTTTAAAGCTAAATAATAGTGAACAACAGAAAAACTCTAAACTTAAACTTTATATTTAACCTAACTAAAACAAACTCTAACTTAAGCTTAAGGCTAAGAATAAAAATTTAGAATAAAACTTAGTATGAAATCAATATACAACTAAAACCTCTAAAGATCAAAAATAACATTAAATACTATTGAAAATGAATCTAAACTACGCTAAAATATATATATTAAGAACTTAAATCTAAAATAATTCTAAAACTAATCTACTTTATACTTAAATCTAGCTTAAAACAATAATAATGGTTTTGGTGTTGTTTTTGTACTTAACATAGTACTATACAAAGAAAACATTAAAACAATAGTCGTAAGAAAAAGCATGAACAAAAGTGTTGCATATAATTTAAATTCACCACACTTAGCAAGTAACTAAGCGCGGCTACTAAAGTTAGTAACATAATGTTATTAAAGCTCTGTTAAGAAAGAAAAAACAACAAAGAAAAAAAAAACAATATAAAAAAATATGAGCGCGTTTGTTAAAGTTAAGCTTTAGTCTCAGTACTTAACTCAAATAGATAAAAGCTCTTTTTCTTTAAAATTACACAAATCAAACACACACACATACATACAAACCTAAAATTCTAGCTAAGACCAACGTGAAAGATCTTTCATCGCGGGAGCAGCAGATTCAACCAAAGTAAGTGTTTTTCTCTTAATTTCTCTTTTATTAGATATATTTATAAAAAGCTTTTTCTCTTAAACCAAAAAAAAAAAAAAATTATGTATACGAAAATTACAACAAAAACAACAACCAACATTAAAACATTAAAGTCAGAACTTGTACTTGCGCTTAAAGAAAAAAAAAACAAACCAAAACTTTGTTTGTAAGAAAAATTTAACTTTGTTTTAATCGATTTTTTTTTAGATTATATCTGTTTAGATTAATTTATAAGCAATAGATTTATAATGTTAGCTTTAATGAAATTAACAATATATTTTCATATGTTAACTTTTTATAATTTGTTCATTTTGAATATTTGCTTTGTAGATTTTTTTTTTTTTGATTAAGTTACTTTTGGGTAAAGCAAAAATATGAAATATTCTTATAGTTTTAAATAAAGATATTGGATTGTTTTGAAATGTATCTGTAAAATACATGTTTGATTTCATGCAAGCGTTGTGAGTAAGTTGTGTAACTTTTTTTTTTGGGATCATCTTTGGCTATAATTTTTGGATTTGTTTTTGATGATCATGGATGGGAGGGCAAAGGTTGAGACAACATCACCAAGTCTCAACAACAACATTTTCGAGCGCAGATTCTCTTTTCTTTTCTTCTAAAACTTCTTTTCTTATTCTTCCCTATTCTTACCTTTATCCTATTCCTTGCACGCAAATTTAAATTAGTATCGCTGTAGTAACTGTTTTTTTAAGATGATAGGCTACAAGATATCCCACCCCAATAGCTGACGAGCCAGAGCCGGAAATCAAAGCGTGCTTCCGTCGCTTATCATATGCCCAACAACAACAAATATAACATTTAGAACGTTGCATGCTACAGAAAGATAGATATTAATTTTTTGGCGCCCAACGTGGGGCCCACGCATTTAAATTCTTATTTTTTTTAGTCATCTTTGTGAGAATCATTTAAAAAGTTTTTTTAAATTGCTCCAAATTTTAATTATTGTGTGGTTCCCAAACTTTTTCCGGTCCCTTTCTTTTATTTAAAATTTTTTCATCTAACTAACTTTTTCTTTATAATCTTTATAATCTTTCAATCTGTATTTTTCTTCTTCCTTCAAGAAAAAATTAATTTGGTTTTTATTTGCTTCTGCATTGGAATTGATACGATTCAAAGGCTTATGCTGTTTTCGTATACCGGCAAAGATAATAGTAAAAATTCAAGTCTATTAATTTTTTTTTCTTCTTTTGTTAAATTTTCATTTACTAGCTTTTCTACTTGGAAATACAGATAGCTTGGAACACTTTCTAAGATCTGGCCATAGAAATAGTATTATCTGATTTATTTTTCAACAATGTTCTCTGCAAAATTTATTTGTTTGGAAATTGAACTAAGTGCCTAACAGTTGCACTAGTTAACCAACGATAATTTTGTTTGTTATTCTTGTGTCTTTTTCTTTCTATTTACTTCGCTTCATTGTTGTACCTATTCTTTTTCTATAAATTTCACTACTTTTCTGTTAGCTCGAATAAAGATGTTTAATAAGTTAATCACGACAACTCCAATTGGCTACGCAATGAAATCAACGTTTTGTATATATATCGATTTAAAATATTTTGTTATATTTCACTCGTTGTGAACATAACAATTTTTATTTGAGTTTTGCTTTTGAGATTTAATTTCATTTTGATTTTGATATCTTTTTGTTTTTGAGTTTAGTTATTTTTTTTTTGCAATTTGTTGCTACTCTTTTTGTATTTATTTCTACTTAATTTGATTTTGATTTCTATTTAAATTTTTTTTTTTTGAGGATAATTTTTTCTTTGTTATTTTTTTGATTTTATTTTAATTCCGATTTAATATTGGATTGAGAATTTGTCTTGAATAATATTTTTTTTCAAATTTTTAATTTTTTGCAAATATGTTTTTTTTTTAACTTTTTCTTTTTCTTTACTATTCTTTATAATTTGAGTTAAATCTATCTCTTGGATTTTTGGTTTATTTCTGGTGTCGGTTATCCGAGTTTTCGAAATGAATTTTACGGGTAATTAAAGATATTGTCATAATATATCTTTTATAACAATTTTCGTCCTATACTTATATGAATTTTTTTTATTGTGATTTGAATTTTACACATTTTTTTTTTTTCTTTTTGCTCATATGACTTGAGATTATTTTTCTGTTTTTAAAATTTGTTTTCAATTTTAAAAAGTTTTAATTTGAATTTTTGGTGCTTGCATCAAAACAAGTATTTTGATTTTGATCTGCTATTTTATTTTTTCAATTTTTTTATTCTTACAATGGCTGTTCGGCGCAGTACTGAAGATTTATCTTTGTCTGACACAAGTGCTCCGCAATGTAATATTTGCAAAAATGCTATTAGCGTTCGTGCGCATTTAGCTAAAACTATTTGTGGCCATTGCTTTCATAAAGCTTGTTTGTCAAAACATCTATCAAATGATAATTCTTGCCCTATTTGTGGCATAACGAATGTTACTTCGGGTACGTCTTTTCCTAAGACAGTGCAGAGTCCACATAAAGCAGTTGAGCAAACTAGTGGTGCAAAACCAAAAACTCGGGCTCAAACTCAAGCTGCGGCAAACAATACAGTGAAAAACTTTTCTAGTGCTAAAAACAATTCAGAACTTCCAGAAGTTCAAAGCGAATCCTCTTTTCATCTTTCTCCCACTGATCAAAGACAGAATATTCGTAACATAGTTACTGCTGCAGTTGGTGCGCAACAAGCTCAAATGCTTTCTGCTCTTAGTCAACAGCTAACTCAATTAATTGAGAACAATATTGAAAGTGGTTTCAAGCGGCTAAGTTTGCAACAACTACAGACACAACAGGTTCAAAGCAATAATTTTGGTAATCCGCCAACTCAGACGGTAATACAATCTTTACCAGCCGTCGAGCATCAAACACTTGAGCAACTTCTTGGCTTACCATCAGCTAATAACGAACGTGTTGAAAATAATAGACAAGACCGACGATCTTCAATATCACATGTCCCTTCGAATTCAAATTCAAATTTGCCCTTACGTCCAGATAAAGTCAGCTATATTATCTTTAATTGGAAGATTAAGTTTACTGGTGGAGCTGATAGCTTATCAGTGGACAATTTTATTTATCGCGTGGAAGCATTGACTCAAACGACTTTGGGTGGAAATTTTGAAGTTCTGTGCCAAAATGTAAACACTCTTTTTGATGGAAAAGCTAATGATTGGTTCTGGAGGTACCACAAGTCGGTTCGTGAGATCCGATGGATTGAATTATGTGTGGCGCTTCGCAGACAGTATAAAGATTCAAGGACTGATGTTGACTATCGCGAATTAATTCGAGATAGAAAACAAAAGTCGAACGAAAGCTTTGATTCTTTCTATGAATCAATCTTGGAACTCACGGATCGACTTGATCAGCAGCTGCCTGAAAGTTCTTTAGTAGAAATTTTGAGGAGAAACCTTCTTTCAGAAATCCAACATGAGATTTTAAATCTACATGTTTACACGGTCTCTCAACTTCGAGACATCTGTAGAAGAAGAGAGTTCTTTCTTCAAGACATCTACCGAAAGCAAGCATATGCAAAGCCAAGTTCAGCGCGCAGACATATTGCTGAAGTTGACACTCAAGTTTTTACTGATCCAGAAGATTTCTTTAATGAAGAAGATCAAGAAATTTCTGCGATTGCTTTGGTGTGCTGGAATTGCAACAAAACTGGACATCGTTTTCAAGATTGTCTTGGAGAAAGAAAGGTCTTCTGCTACGGATGCGGTGCTCCAAATATTTATAAGCCGAATTGCAAAAACTGTTCAAATTCAAAAAACTTCCAGTCGAGTGCGCTGAGAAGTGCACGCAGACCACCTATGTTCAAAGAAGCCAAACACCAATCGACCAATACCGATTAGATGCCGAATCAGACTCTAAAAACATTAAAAAAATTTTAACTAAAAACTCTTTTGAAGAAAAGAAAACTACTGATACTTCTGTCCCGCTTAGATCTCCTTTAAAACCTTTTCACGTGCGTTTTGCAGCATATCAAGAAACGCGAAAACGTATCTTCAAAAATTTACTTCATAAAGCTCCTTGTCGTTCTAGCAATAGAATTAGAAAATTTTGGAATAAAGTTAAAAGCTGCAGGAAACATTTCGTGAGCTCAGTTTTTGATAAGCCCAATGATATTCGCCCATATGCTGAGGTTACGTTGTTTGGCAAGACGATTACTGGTTTACTAGATACGGGTGCGTCAGTAAGTTGTGTTGGTGCTCAAACTGCAAGTGAAGTTTTATCGTTGAATATACCTTCTTTCAAAAAAATAAATTCTTTTGTTCGTACTGCGGATGGTAAAACGCAACGTATTTTTGGTTACGTGGAAACACAAGTTTCATTTCGAGGCAATACCAAGTCGATTACAATTTATATTATTCCGAGCTTGTCACAAAATTTGTATCTGGGTGTAGATTTTTGGAAAAATTTTGATCTTTTGCCTATTCTTTCAGAAATTAACTGTTCTGAAATTAAAGTTTCTTCTGACACTTGTCTTTTACGGTCATTAACTGAAAGTCAAAAGGATCAGCTGACAAAAGTAATAGGTTTGTTTCCTTCATTTGCCAAAGAAGGCCTTGGAAAGACATCCGTTTTGACACACACAATAGATGTTGGCGAAAGTAAGCCCATCAAACAGCGTCATTTTCCGGTTTCACCGGCAATTGAAAAACTAATTTACTCTGAAATAGATAGGATGCTTGATCTTGGAATCATTGAAGAATCAGATAGTGCTTGGTCTTCACCAATTGTGTTAGTGCGCAAACCAGGAAAAGTTAGGTTGTGTTTGGACAGTCGGAAAGTAAATTCAATTACGGTAAAGGATGCTTATCCGTTACCTAATATTGATGGAATTTTAGGCCGATTACCAAAAGCAGAATTTATAACCAGTTTAGACCTAAAAGATGCCTTCTGGCAAATTCCTTTGGATGTCGCATCCAGGGACAAAACTGCTTTTACCGTTCCGGGTAGACCGTTGTACCATTTTAAAGTTATGCCTTTTGGTCTCTGCAACGCGCCTCAAACTATGTCTCGTCTTATGGATAAAGTAATCCCTGCGCATTTGCGATCCGAAGTATTCATATACTTGGACGATTTGTTAATTGTTTCAGAGAGTTTTGAAAAACACATGAATGTCTTGAGAGAAGTAGCCAGCTGCATACGACAATCAGGCCTGACAATAAATGTTGAGAAAAGCAAGTTTTGCTTAAAAGAAGTTCGATATTTAGGACATATAGTCGGAAATGGAACTATTCAGACAGACCCAGAAAAAGTGTCTGCTATAATCGATTTTCCTGTTCCTAGATCTGTTAAGCAACTCCGAAGATTCTTAGGTATGTCAGGATGGTATAGGAAGTTCATCCAGAACTATGCATCTGTTACTGCCCCCTTAACCGATTTGTTAAAAACAAATCGCAAATTTACTTGGTCTGATGACGCACAATCAGCTTTTGAAGATTTAAAATCCATTTTGAGCTCTGCCCCTGTTTTGCATAGTCCAGACTTCACACAACCGTTTTTCATACACTGTGATGCAAGCAAAACAGGAATAGGAAGTGTCTTGGTTCAAATAACTGCGGAGGGTGAAGAGTTTCCAATTGCCTTTATGTCAAAGAAACTCAACCAAGCCCAACGTAATTATTCGGTAACCGAACAAGAATGCTTAGCAGCAATGCTAAGTATAAAAAAATTTAGAGCGTATGTGGAAGGGCATGAGTTCACAGTGATTACGGATCATGCTTCGTTAAAGTGGCTCATGTCCCAGACAGACCTCAATTCTAGGTTAGCTCGATGGGCATTAAAACTTCAAGGCTTTAATTTTAAAATTCAACATAGGCGTGGTAGTCAGAACAAAGTTCCGGATGCACTTTCTAGGGTAAACACGGAAGATTTGTCCGAAATCGATGGCGGAAATGGTATTTTTGTAGATTTGAGTTCATCACATTTTAAGTCCGATGACTATAAAGACCTCATTAGAAATGTTAAAGAAAACCAGAATAAATTTCCAGACTTAAAAGTAATTGACGAGTATTTATATAGAAGAACAGAGCACGCAACCGGTGAACAACTTCAAGACGATTTTTCTTGGAAACTTTGGATTCCCAAAGGTATGGTTATTGATGTGTTGAAAAGAGCACATGACAGTCATTTAGCATCACACGGTGGTATAAACAAGACACTTGAACGAATAAGACGTTTTTACTTTTGGCCTTGTTTAGTGGCTGATGTTAAGTCGTACATCAATTCTTGTGAGATTTGCAAGTGTACAAAACACCCAAATTTTATATTGCGACCACCAATGGGTAAAACGTCTGAAACTCAGCGATTCTTTCAAAAATTGTATGTTGACTTTTTAGGTCCATATCCTCGGTCTAGGTCTGGACATGTTGGTATTTTCATCATTTTAGACCATTTTTCAAAGTACCCGTTTCTCAAAGCGGTAAAAAAGTTTTCTGCGGATGTAGTCTGTAAATTTTTAGAAGAAGAGATTTTCCATTCGTTTGGTGTTCCCGAGACTATTGTCTCTGATAATGGTACGCAATTCAAATCATTTAAATTTAATACTCTGCTTCAAAAATATGGTGTTAACCATCTGTATACTGCTGTGCATTCGCCACAATCTAACGCATCTGAACGAGTCAATCGATCCGTTATTTCAGCTATCAGAGCTTTTGTTTCACCGGATCAAAAAGACTGGGACGAGCACCTTAGCAGTATTTGTTGTGCACTTCGTTCAGCAACACACAGTGCTATAAATACTTCACCTTATTATATGGCTTTTGGTCAACACATGATCACCAATGCGTCTACATATGCACTCTTAAGAAAATTGAATATGCTAGATGATAGAACAGTAAAGTTTGATAAAAATGATTCGCTGGAAATAATTAGAAAGAAAGCTTGTAATCAAATGCAATTACAACAAGAGCGAAACGAGCGAGCGTACAACCTCAGAGCCAAGATCGTATCATATGATGTTGGTCAAGAAGTGTTTCGGCGTAATTTTAAACAAAGTAACTTTGAAAAAGGGTTTAATGCAAAGTTATCCCCAACATTCATTAAGGCACGAGTAAGACGAAAGATAGGTACCCTTTGAAAAAGGGTTTAATGCAAAGTTATCCCCAACATTCATTAAGGCACGAGTAAGACGAAAGATAGGTACGTGTTCGTATGAACTTGAAGATTTACAAGGAAGACTTGTTGGTGTTTATCATGCAAAAGATATTCGGCAGTGAATTGATTGAGCTACAAGCGGTATCAGCTTTTGCGTTGTTTTCAACCCCCAAAATCTGATTTTGGCGGGGGGGAAATGTACTGGCGCTTGTAGCAAAATAAGCTATTTTCTTTTTTTAAATTTATACACCTTCTTTTTCAAACCCAACTGAATCAAAACTAGCACCATCTAGGTGTGAAAATAGAAATTCACCTCAGTTAAATGAAGATTTATCATTTTTCTTTGTCTGCCAATTCTAAGAATTTGTATTGGAAATCTAACGCTATTGCGGATTATTTCTTTCTGATATGCTGTTAGCAAAAGAATCGTGGCTTGATCGAAAGATTTAAGCTTTCTTTTCTTAATCAGCGTCGTCCAAAGAAGATCAATTTCACTTGAGCCTAAAGAAATTAATAATCAACATTCAATTACCTGACTGTACTTTCAGTACGACATGTAAGTAATTTACATATTTTTTTATTTAAATTTTGCTGAAATTTTATTTTAATTTATTAGTAATAGACTAAATAAATTTTTGCATTGTTGCAATTGTTGCTCATTTTGGATTCATCTCCTTAAACATAAAAGTTTTAGAAGTTAAAGTAAGTGATCATATTAAGCTATTCGCTTTCTTACTTCCTAAAGTTAAATTTAATTTTTTTTAAAAAGCATAAAAGACGGAAGAATTGCTGCCATAAAATCTTCTTTGCTTATAACAAGCAAAATTGCATTATCAGGTGCCATCTCCGTTAAGGGTAATATATTCAATTAATTAAAAAAATTCTATTAAAACATTAATAAAAAAACAAATCTCTCTAGATTTGGCACCATTAACGATTTTTGTTGAAATTTAGTTCATATTTGGTAAAATTTGTAATGAGTTAATGCAGAATTAGAAAAGCCGAAGAGAAGACACCCCAAAAGCTTTAACATAGAAGAAACACAATTTTCAACAAAAAAACATGCAACAAGGGACAACAGGCTTTGTGCACGAACTTAGTTCGCGACGATCATTAAAATCATCATCATCTCAGCCACGAGAAAAATAAAAAGTGCGGTATTGATATTATAGAAAATGTGGAAATTGTGTTGAAAACGAAAAATGAGACGGTAAAATTAGTATAAATCGGTTAAAAATGAAAAAAAAACAATCTAAATATACTTTAGTTATAAAAGAAAAAAAAAGATAAGTTAATGTTAAAAAAATGAAAAAAGAAAAAAATTATGTACACCTAATCTACATATATATAGTGCAGTTAACGCGCATACAAAACTCACCACTATGTGCGCCGCTAAGAATTAGTGTGAATCTTTAAAGCTAAATAATAGTGAACAACAGAAAAACTCTAAACTTAAACTTTATATTTAACCTAACTAAAACAAACTCTAACTTAAGCTTAAGGCTAAGAATAAAAATTTAGAATAAAACTTAGTATGAAATCAATATACAACTAAAACCTCTAAAGATCAAAAATAACATTAAATACTATTGAAAATGAATCTAAACTACGCTAAAATATATATATTAAGAACTTAAATCTAAAATAATTCTAAAACTAATCTACTTTATACTTAAATCTAGCTTAAAACAATAATAATGGTTTTGGTGTTGTTTTTGTACTTAACATAGTACTATACAAAGAAAACATTAAAACAATAGTCGTAAGAAAAAGCATGAACAAAAGTGTTGCATATAATTCAAATTCACCACACTTAGCAAGTAACTAAGCGCGGCTACTAAAGTTAGTAACATAATGTTATTAAAGCTCTGTTAAGAAAAAAAAAACAACAAAGAAAAAAAAAACAATATAAAAAAATATGAGCGCGTTTGTTAAAGTTAAGCTTTAGTCTCAGTACTTAACTCAAATAGATAAAAGCTCTTTTTCTTTAAAATTACACAAATCAAACACACACACATACATACAAACCTAAAATTCTAGCTAAGACCAACGTGATAGATCTTTCATCGCGGGAGCAGCAGATTCAACCAAAGTAAGTGTTTTTCTCTTAATTTCTCTTTTATTAGATATATTTATAAAAAGCTTTTTCTCTTAAACCAAAAAAAAAAAAAAATTATGTATACGAAAATTACAACAAAAACAACAACCAACATTAAAACATTAAAGTCAGAACTTGTACTTGCGCTTAAAGAAAAAAAAAACAAACCAAAACAATGAAAAATTTAACTTTGTTTTAATCGATTTTTTTTTTAGATTATATCTGTTTAGATTAATTTATAAGCAATAGATTTATAATGTTAGCTTTAATGAAATTAACAATATATTTTCATATGTTAACTTTTTATAATTTGTTCATTTTGAATATTTGCTTTGTAGATTTTTTTTTTTGATTAAGTTACTTTTGGGTAAAGCAAAAATATGAAATATTCTTATAGTTTTAAATAAAGATATTGGATTGTTTTGAAATGTATCTGTAAAATACATGTTTGATTTCATGCAAGCGTTGTGAGTAAGTTGTGTAACTTTTTTTTTTGGGATCATCTTTGGCTATAATTTTTGGATTTGTTTTTGATGATCATGGATGGGAGGGCAAAGGTTGAGACAACATCACCAAGTCTCAACAACAACATTTTCGAGCGCAGATTCTCTTTTCTTTTCTTCTAAAACTTCTTTTCTTATTCTTCCCTATTCTTACCTTTATCCTATTCCTTGCACGCAAATTTAAATTAGTATCGCTGTAGTAACTGTTTTTTTAAGATGATAGGCTACAAGATATCCCACCCCAATAGCTGACGAGCCAGAGCCGGAAATCAAAGCGTGCTTCCGTCGCTTATCATATGCCCAACAACAACAAATATAACATTTAGAACGTTGCATGCTACAAGAGATAAGCAAATTCATCCATTCCGAAGCTAAGAACAGACTGCAAAATTGCAAATACTTTTCAATTTCGTTGGACGAGAGTACAGATATAAATAATATTTGCCAGGTTGTCATTTGTATAAAAACAGTGAATGCAAGTTTAACCTGTTTTGAAGAAATTTTGGAAGTTGTTTCCCTTCATGGTCATGTTACGGGTGAAATTTTGTTTGACGCAATAAACTCGCATGTATTTTCTATTGCAGACAAAAATAAACTAAGTTTAATATGTACGGATGGAGCCAGGGGCGGATCTGGAAAAAATCTTGGGGGGGGGGGGGGGGGTAAATTATCAAAGACACACATTTTCGATTTGAGAAAATTTTGTCTTTTTACATATAGACAAATTTTATTTTTTTGAATTGAAATTATTGAATTGTTTAATAAGCATTTTTTGCAGACACATACACGCCTATTTCCGTATTTATTTATTCCATCCTTTTTCTGGAATAATGTCTTAGCAAAAAGTAAATAAAAACTCTAAATTAAACTTATTTTAGATTTCAGGTTGATTTATTCACATTTTTCACATTTATTCCATTATAAAAAAATTGCACAATTATATTTTCAAGTATGTGCAATGAAAAAACATAGTTCTTTCAATTCAAATTAAAAAAAAAATTAAAGGAATTTGAAACTCATTGTTCTGACGATACGACTATGATATGGTACACTTTGAAAAATAAATGAACAATACAAAATGATCTTCAATTTGAAATGAATTTTGCTAAATCTATTATATTGATCTACCGATTTATATTACTATGACTGATTTCAACGTAGATATACTAGACCTTTCAGTTTTTGCACATTCAATAACAATATATTCGACAGTTTCGAAGATATCGACGTTCAAAGTCGAAAACATTTCACAATTTTACGTTGTCTGCTCTTTTGAAACCCTTGTATCTTTGATATTTTTCAACGAATTTACAAAAACCTTTTTTTACTAGGTAGAAAATCCCTGAATTTTAATAAACATTTTAGTTTTTTTTATTATCTTGCATATTTTCAAAGAAATTGAAAAAAAACAAACAGTTTTATACATTCAATTTTATTCAAATGCTCACTACTTTTATATAAAATTATTTTCTACTTACGTACTTTTTGACGAGAATTTTAATAAAATTGAATGTACAAAAATGTTTGTTTTTTTTAATTTCTTTGAAAATATGCAAGATAATAAAACAAACTAAAATGCTTATTAATATACAGAGATTTTCTACCAAGTAAAAAAAGTTTTTGTAAATTCGTTGCAAAATATCAAAGATGCAGGGTTACAAAAGAGCAGCCTACGTAAAATTGTGAAATTTTTTCGACTGTGAACGTCGATATCTTCGAAACTGTAAAATATATCGTCATTGAATTTTCAAAAATTGAAAAGTCTAGTATTTCTTCATTGAAATCAGTCATAGTAATACACATCGGTAGATCAATATAATAGATATAAGAAAATTATCAGAAAAATAACTGATTTTCATGATTTTGCCTATAACTCAAAAACTCAAGCTGATGGAGAAAAACGAAGTTTATATATGACTTCATTCGGCAGCCAAAATTCATTCGGAAGTGTTTATCAAGATCTCTGCACCTTTTATAAAGCTTAATTTTGTTACTCTGTGTTATTAGATAGTCATTAGATAGAGACAAATTATATGATGAAATCATTGCAAAATTATCAATAACTTCGTTAATATTTATTTAAATGTCTCTAAGTATATGCAATAATGCGAGCCCATTCAATCGTTATTGTTGCATAGTTGAACGTAACCATGTTTTTAATCGTCGCTGTGTAGAAAAACTTCGCTCAACTGCTGCTACACTGATAAGAAGCGTGGCAAAGATAGCAAACGTTTTAGAAATTGTGGAAAAATGGCAATATTACAAAGAGTAAAAACGGTGTTGATATCATTAACCTTAGTTTCGCTCGCCTATTTACACTGCCAAATTTGAAGTTCATGAAATAATTGAATTTTAATAGTTCCTTACTAAATGTGGACTAAACGTGGCAGTTTTATTTCATGAAAGTCGGTTGTGGTATTTTGGTTGGCTTGTTGCAATTATAATTACTAGTACCGCCTGGGGTCGAAAATCTACCAATTTTTGTTTGCTTCTTTATAGTTGTATAAAATATTCGGTGCACTCCTTCTCCGCACTCTAATTCATTTAAAATAAGAATAATCAAAATCGGTTGAAAAACACGGGAGAAAATGGTTCTTAACTGTTTTCACTACGCCTATTTATATTAAGATGAAGTTAAGGTAGGCTTGAAAAATTTCAGAATTCCAAACAATTTAGAATTAACTCAAGCAAAAATAAATGTATGCAACAAATTATTTGCGCAGTTGATACAATTTTAGCAACTTTAACCTAACATTAATTCACTTCAAAACAACCCTGTTATATAAATATCAAATATGACAAAAAGTATTACAGATATTTATAATATTTTCATAAGGACCATATTGAAATATTTCTGAAAAATATTTTAACTAATGATGAAATAATTTAAGTAAAAGCAGACTATTGGATTTTACATTGTTTGAACTTTTTTTTTTGAAAATTTATTAAGTGAAAACTTAAAGTAACAATTCACATATTGTTTTTTTATGGTAAAATTTGTTGGCACATAGGTTGCAAAAAAGTTTGGCAGGTTTTCAGTAAAAATTTAGAAGAATAAAATATTTTAAGTGGCAACTCTGGTCTGCACTGCCAAAATCTTAATTGCGCTCATTACAAATCAAAATCAATGTTGCTTGCTCAATGATTTCATATAAGAGCATTTTTAAACTAATCGTTAATATTTTGCAAAAATATAATTATTATAAAGCAAACACTTACGCTGAGGTAGTGACTTCAAGTTTTTTTATTAATTTTTATTTGTAAGAAAATAACGCGTATTTAAAGTTGATTGTTTAAAAAATGGCTGTAAATATGAGAACATAACGAGCTGTAACTTTATTTTCAGGCTCATTTTTAAAAATAGGTGAAGTTACACTACCTCGACTTAAGTGTTTGCTTATATATAATTATATTTTGTTTTTTGAAGATGACTACAGATCGTGTTAATCTACAAGCAAAATGGTCCTACTGTTCTCGCATCGCTTCATAAAAACGTCACCTACACGCAAATGATGTCACAAAACAAAAAAAAAACAAAATTTTTTTTTATATACTTTAATAATTGTTGAAATCAATAAAAAAACTAAAGTTTAACAATGTCTCTGATCATTTTTTTTGTAGTATTCTTTCAAAAAACGTCTTCAGAATCGCTTATGTATACATAAAAGTACCCTTAAGCTGTGAGCACAATTATTTTTTCCAAATAAAGTATTAAAAAGTAAAGTATTTAAAAGTTCTTGGGGGGGGCGGGTAATTACCCCCTTTACCCCCCTCCCCCTTGTATCCGCGCCTGGCTGGAGCAAGAGTGATGACAGGACAAAACAAGGGTCTTTTGGGGTTTCTAAAAAGAAATGGAATTAATTGCCCAGCTTTTCATTGCATAATACACCAGCAAGCTCTTTTCTCCAAAGAACTAAGTATGACTACCACAATGAACATTGCTGTAAAAATAATTAACAAAATAAGAGGAGGACATAATTCTCTGACTCACAGAAAGTTTAAACATTTTTTAGAACATCTGAATGCAGAGTATGGTGATCTCTTGCTGTATACAGAAGTTCGATGGCTCAGCAGAGGCAAAAGTTTAGAACGCCTTTTCAATTTAAGGAAAGAAATTTTAATTTTTTTAAAAACATTACCAAAATAGAACACCGAAGAACTTGTTTTTTTACTGGAAGACCCAGACTTTTTATTGGATTTGGCTTTTTTATGCGATATCACCGAAATATTAAATAAACTCAACTTAACTCTTCAAGGTAAAAATATTAACATTTTTAAATTAGCAATTACAATAGACCATTTTTATAAAAAAATTAATTTATTAATCCAGCAGCTCCAAAACAATACCTTTTCCAACCTAAGAAAAACATCGATCATCTTTTCCGAATTAAACATCAATAGTTTTGTTAAAATTCAAAAGTATGCCGAAATCGTTCAATCTTTAAAATAAAATTATGAAAATAGATTTCAAGATTTAAAATGTATTGTAAAGGCTATACAATTGCACAATTATCCACTTGTTTGTGAAATAAATGAGCAGGATATCTTAGTGCAAGACGAGCTGAAACAATTACAAAATGATCTTGAATTTACTCTGGAAACTGGAGAAAATTTCTGGACGCAAGTCGATGACATTAAGTATCCAAATTAAAAAAATGTAATTTACAAGTTGTACTCAATGTTTGGTACCACTTATAACTGCAAGGTAGCATTTTCCCGCCTTAAAATTATATTAAATAAGCTACGTAATAGGATGACCGACCAACATACAGCCGATTTATTACGCATTAAGGAATACGGAGGAGACATTGATTTGGACAAGTTATGCGAACAATAAGGTAATTTCATTTTTGCAATTATGTGTTATTAGTTTTTAAAAATGAATTTTAACTTGTTACTTTTCTATGAATGTTTGTTTTATTATGAGTTCAATGTTATTATTATATGTATTTTTTTTTTATTTTATGTATATATTTTTATTTTTTGTAAAAGTATTAAACAATCTTATTATAACATTGTGTATGAATATTAATATGGAAAGTTCAAATAAAATTATTATACTAAAGAAGCAACCAAAATCTTTTATTTTCGACAACTGAATAACCAGTTTTGAGTGTTAAACTGGCGAACGTCGAGAGTTGGTCTTCGTTTTTCTCTGCTTCACTCACAATCAAAGAATGTGATAGTATGTGTGTGCCCATCGCTGGTATATAGGCTTCTTAAACTCAATGGGGGTTAAATAAAAGATGCTCTTCTATAGCTTAGGAGATAAATTCACCAAAGTTTGGAAAATTAAATAATTTTTTGCCGAATATTCACTTTTAACAACAAATTCAAACTGTAAACTTACTTCAATAATTAACTTATTTTAACATTAGGGCAGTTCACGATCTTATTTGCAACTGATTGCAAAACTATGCAATTGCAAACATTTGCTATCAATTGTGAACATCTTTTTTTGGATAACTCTGCAACACTTGTTGCAAAACTAAACACAGCTGATTTACAAAAGAAATAAAAAGAAAACAATCTCAGGTTTTAATTTTTTGTATTTTGTTTAAATCTGTAATATAATGCCGAAAAAAAGTGAAAAAGAAACAATAATAGATTCTTTAATAGAAGAAGCTGCCGAAGAAATAATTTTTAATGAAGGTATGAAATATTTTATATGAGATTAGGTATATTCCATACCAACATTTTTTGTAGAAATGGAAGGCGATGATGACGCAGTTGAGGAAGTTCTTGATGAACTGGATGAAAACCTTTCTATTGTATTGAGTTGCCGTCGAGGAATCTGTAGCGCGATTGACAAATCAGACGTTTGGCGTAATAAAATTCTCGCAAGGATGGACGAGGATCGATTCCGACAAATGCTACGAGTGAGCAGAGAGCAATTTACAGAATTGGTCACTTTAATTAATACCAGCGAGGAGTTTAATAAACCTCATTCTTGCAAGCAGTTCTCAATTGAATTGCAACTAGCAATAGTACTTTTTCGGCTGGGTTCGTCAGGGGAGAGCGCAGCGTTTAGAAAAATTGCAACTTTTTTCGGAGTAGGAGATGGCGGAACCATAGCGAAAATAACAAGCAGAATATTCAAAGTATTTCTAAGTCTACAATCCAGATACATTTGTTGGCCCAGTGCAACAGAGAGATTGCAAATTGTATCTGATACTTTTCACGAGCTACCATTTTGCGTTGGATATGTCGATGGCACCGAAATTAAATTAGCAGAGTCACCAATTCAGGACCATACGTCATATTTCTCCAGGAATCATATCTACTCGATAAAAGCACAAGTTGTGTGCGATTATAAACGTGAAATCCGAAATGTCGTTATTGGGCATCCTGGAAGCTGGCAAGACGCTCGAATCTATCGAAACAGTTCGCTCTACAAGAGAAAAGAGCAGTTTTTTTCTTCGCAGCAATGGATAGCTGGAGATTCAGCATATCCTCTGTCTGAATCACTGCTTACTCCATATAGAAGTAACGCCAAACAGCTCAATAGAAACGCCAGAATCAGTTTTAACTTGCAGCATAGCAAGTACCGTGTGAGAATAGAACATTGCTTTGGTCTTCTGAAAGAAAGATTCGGCAGTCTTAAGCAACTAAGAATGCGTCTTTCGAACAAAGAAAATCATAAATTATGCTGCGACTGGTTCCTGGTGTGCTGTATTCTGCATTCATGAAATATATCCTTACCTTAATTTAAGATAAAAAATAGTTTTGGTTTCGAATTTTTATCAATTTGAATATAAATTAATTAATTAAATAAGAAAAAACAAAAATCAATTCACCCTCATCCCCATGGGTGTAGGATATAAAAAGGTACTTGTAGCTTTGAACACAGCTGCAAACACATATATTTAGTTAAATACTTAAACAAGGGCTAAGTTTCAAAACATATCAGTGCGTTTTCTTTAAATTGGTGCTTAGTACATTCATCAAAACTGTTCAAATTAAGCATGCGTAAGGCTTGTTTAAAAATAACAATCCAGTTGCGCAGTATTTTGAGAATATACTAAGCACCAATTCAAAGAAAAACACACTTATGCTTTGCATAAATGCGTTTTGGAACTCGGACAAGATGTTTATGTATTTTTTTGCATCATTTCAATTTCATATTTTTTTAAACGCTCATCCCTTTCAATTTCAAGTGTTCTTAATTTTTCATCTTTTTCTATCTCTAGTCTCTTTAAATCTAGCTCTTGTTTTTTTAAATCTATTTCAGCCTTTGCTTTCTCCTCTTCCAATTTGATTTTTCTTTCATTCAACATGTGTTCGTTTTGATGTTTTTCTCTTTCCCATTGAAATTTCATTTTAAACATTGTCGTACGCTCCGTTTGAAAAGCAGCAAGATAAGCAGACGATGACTTTGGAGCAAATTTTTTCAGGTTTTCTGCAAAATCCTTTGCCTTTTTTGAAATGACCGATGGTGCGCTTTGTGTAGTACCTGGGTCACCTGGAACCTGCTCTGGTGACGTCATTTTATTTTGTAGATTTGATGGTGCGCTTTGTGCAGTGTTTGGGTCACTTGAAACATGCTCTGGTGACGTCATTTCAATTTGCATATTTGAATAAATATCCTCTATAGGCGGCGTGTTTTCATTGTCCACAAACGAATCACAAGTGATGTCGATTGTAAATTCCTGCATTGCTTCGTTTTGGGTTGCATTAAGTGAATCATCCATTGCTGAGTTTTCTCCGCTGTCAATGACGATATAAGCACTACCTCCACCAGTTTTTTCGCCGAAAATTTCACTGAGCTGCATATAATGAGGACACATTTGCAAAACTTTTCCTAAAATAACAACTTATTTTGAACACTCGCTCAACTTAAGAAAAACATTCCTTACCTTCAACACTGGAAGTTCCTGCATCGGACTCAAGAAGTCCAGCACCTGTAGATTTTCGCCAGTCGTTGGCCTTTTTAAAGGAAGCTTTCAAGTGTCGCACTTTCCATCTCAGTAAGTCCCATGAAGCGTCAATTGCTGTCGTTTCAATAAGCTTCTTATAAAACATTTGTGCTGTCGACGCCTAAGTGAAATAAAATATGCTTATCAGATAACAGAAATTCTAACTGCGGAAAATATTGCAGTGGCCACCAAGGATGTAGGAAACAACATAAACGCCCTGGACAGGTTAGCTTGGTGACAATCATTATAAGCAAGGCAGCAGTATCGAAAAATAGACCTAAAAGCTGTGAAAAACAGCGACCACTGCTTAAGTTGTGAAGATTTTTCTTACCTCTATTTCCGGAGCTTCTTGCAAATAATTCAAAATTATTTTAATATCTTCCTCCGTCCACTTTTTGTTCGGCTTCTCTCTTTTAATTTTCTTTTTTATTTTTAGGCAATCCATTGCAATTAAATAAAAGTTATTTCTCTGATATGTTCGATGTTTCCGATTTTGTTGACTTCTTATAATTTTTTGACACTTGGGCTTGCAACGCAGTGTTGCATATATGTAGCATTTATAAGCTACATATTTTCGGTGTTGCATTTTTGCAACAACGTAGCAAGTGCAAACGTGTGTATTTTGTTAGTGTAGTGTAAAAATATGCAATAAACTTTTGCAAATGCACTCATGCAAGACCATTTCCACTAGATCGTGAACAGCCCTAATATATTTAACGTTTTAAGCAAAGTTGTGCCAAAATGCAAAGCACTCATACTTTTACTTTAAGCTGCTCATGGCCTTCAAGATTGAATACTTGAAAAAAAGTCTTTTAAATATTTAAGTAAAATTAATTACTAATTTTATGTTAAGTTTTATAACGATTATTTATTCATTTAAGATCCTAAATTCACAGATATATATATATGATATCTTCTAAATGAGAGAATTTTTATTTTAAAGAAGAAATTCATTAAATTTAAACATCTTTTTTTTACACTTTCACACAATTAAAATTAAAATTAAAATTAAAATTAAAATTAAAATTAAAATTAAAATTAAAATTAAAATTAAAATTAAAATTAAAATTAAAATTAAAATTAAATTTAAAATTAAAATTAAAATTAAAATTAAAATTAAAATTAAAATTAAAATTAAAATTAAAATTAAAATTAAAATTAAAATTAAAATTAAAATTAAAATTAAAATTAAAATTAAAATTAAAATTAAAATTAAAATTAAAATTAAAATTAAAATTAAAATTAAAATTAAAATTAAAATTAAAATTAAAATTAAAATTAAAATTAAAATTAAAATTAAAATTAAAATTAAAATTAAAATTAAAATTAAAATTAAAATTAAAATTAAAATTAAAATTAAAATTAAAATTAAAATTAAAATTAAAATTAAAATTAAAATTAAAATTAAAATTAAAATTAAAATTAAAATTAAAATTAAAATTAAAATTAAAATTAAAATTAAAATTAAAATTAAAATTAAAATTAAAATTAAAATTAAAATTAAAATTAAAATTAAAATTAAAATTAAAATTAAAATTAAAATTAAAATTAAAATTAAAATTAAAATTAAAATTAAAATTAAAATTAAAATTAAAATTAAAATTAAAATTAAAATTAAAATTAAAATTAAAATTAAAATTAAAATTAAAATTAAAATTAAAATTAAAATTAAAATTAAAATTAAAATTAAAATTAAAATTAAAATTAAAATTAAAATTAAAATTAAAATTAAAATTAAAATTAAAATTAAAATTAAAATTAAAATTAAAATTAAAATTAAAATTAAAATTAAAATTAAAATTAAAATTAAAATTAAAATTAAAATTAAAATTAAAATTAAAATTAAAATTAAAATTAAAATTAAAATTAAAATTAAAATTAAAATTAAAATTAAAATTAAAATTAAAATTAAAATTAAAATTAAAATTAAAATTAAAATTAAAATTAAAATTAAAATTAAAATTAAAATTAAAATTAAAATTAAAATTAAAATTAAAATTAAAATTAAAATTAAAATTAAAATTAAAATTAAAATTAAAATTAAAATTAAAATTAAAATTAAAATTAAAATTAAAATTAAAATTAAAATTAAAATTAAAATTAAAATTAAAATTAAAATTAAAATTAAAATTAAAATTAAAATTAAAATTAAAATTAAAATTAAAATTAAAATTAAAATTAAAATTAAAATTGAAATTAAAATTAAAATTAAAATTAAAATTAAAATTAAAATTAAAATTAAAATTAAAATTAAAATTAAAATTAAAATTAAAATTAAAATTAAAATTAAAATTAAAATTAAAATTAAAATTAAAATTAAAATTAAAATTAAAATTAAAATTAAAATTAAAATTAAAATTAAAATTAAAATTAAAATTAAAATTAAAATTAAAATTAAAATTAAAATTAAAATTAAAATTAAAATTAAAATTAAAATTAAAATTAAAATTAAAATTAAAATTAAAATTAAAATTAAAATTAAAATTAAAATTAAAATTAAAATTAAAATTAAAATTAAAATTAAAATTAAAATTAAAATTAAAATTAAAATTAAAATTAAAATTAAAATTAAAATTAAAATTAAAATTAAAATTAAAATTAAAATTAAAATTAAAATTAAAATTAAAATTAAAATTAAAATTAAAATTAAAATTAAAATTAAAATTAAAATTAAAATTAAAATTAAAATTAAAATTAAAATTAAAATTAAAATTAAAATTAAAATTAAAATTAAAATTAAAATTAAAATTAAAATTAAAATTAAAATTAAAATTAAAATTAAAATTAAAATTAAAATTAAAATTAAAATTAAAATTAAAATTAAAATTAAAATTAAAATTAAAATTAAAATTAAAATTAAAATTAAAATTAAAATTAAAATTAAAATTAAAATTAAAATTAAAATTAAAATTAAAATTAAAATTAAAATTAAAATTAAAATTAAAATTAAAATTAAAATTAAAATTAAAATTAAAATTAAAATTAAAATTAAAATTAAAATTAAAATTAAAATTAAAATTAAAATTAAAATTAAAATTAAAATTAAAATTAAAATTAAAATTAAAATTAAAATTAAAATTAAAATTAAAATTAAAATTAAAATTAAAATTAAAATTAAAATTAAAATTAAAATTAAAATTAAAATTAAAATTAAAATTAAAATTAAAATTAAAATTAAAATTAAAATTAAAATTAAAATTAAAATTAAAATTAAAATTAAAATTAAAATTAAAATTAAAATTAAAATTAAAATTAAAATTAAAATTAAAATTAAAATTAAAATTAAAATTAAAATTAAAATTAAAATTAAAATTAAAATTAAAATTAAAATTAAAATTAAAATTAAAATTAAAATTAAAATTAAAATTAAAATTAAAATTAAAATTAAAATTAAAATTAAAATTAAAATTAAAATTAAAATTAAAATTAAAATTAAAATTAAAATTAAAATTAAAATTAAAATTAAAATTAAAATTAAAATTAAAATTAAAATTAAAATTAAAATTAAAATTAAAATTAAAATTAAAATTAAAATTAAAATTAAAATTAAAATTAAAATTAAAATTAAAATTAAAATTAAAATTAAAATTAAAATTAAAATTAAAATTAAAATTAAAATTAAAATTAAAATTAAAATTAAAATTAAAATTAAAATTAAAATTAAAATTAAAATTAAAATTAAAATTAAAATTAAAATTAAAATTAAAATTAAAATTAAAATTAAAATTAAAATTAAAATTAAAATTAAAATTAAAATTAAAATTAAAATTAAAATTAAAATTAAAATTAAAATTAAAATTAAAATTAAAATTAAAATTAAAATTAAAATTAAAATTAAAATTAAAATTAAAATTAAAATTAAAATTAAAATTAAAATTAAAATTAAAATTAAAATTAAAATTAAAATTAAAATTAAAATTAAAATTAAAATTAAAATTAAAATTAAAATTAAAATTAAAATTAAAATTAAAATTAAAATTAAAATTAAAATTAAAATTAAAATTAAAATTAAAATTAAAATTAAAATTAAAATTAAAATTAAAATTAAAATTAAAATTAAAATTAAAATTAAAATTAAAATTAAAATTAAAATTAAAATTAAAATTAAAATTAAAATTAAAATTAAAATTAAAATTAAAATTAAAATTAAAATTAAAATTAAAATTAAAATTAAAATTAAAATTAAAATTAAAATTAAAATTAAAATTAAAATTAAAATTAAAATTAAAATTAAAATTAAAATTAAAATTAAAATTAAAATTAAAATTAAAATTAAAATTAAAATTAAAATTAAAATTAAAATTAAAATTAAAATTAAAATTAAAATTAAAATTAAAATTAAAATTAAAATTAAAATTAAAATTAAAATTAAAATTAAAATTAAAATTAAAATTAAAATTAAAATTAAAATTAAAATTAAAATTAAAATTAAAATTAAAATTAAAATTAAAATTAAAATTAAAATTAAAATTAAAATTAAAATTAAAATTAAAATTAAAATTAAAATTAAAATTAAAATTAAAATTAAAATTAAAATTAAAATTAAAATTAAAATTAAAATTAAAATTAAAATTAAAATTAAAATTAAAATTAAAATTAAAATTAAAATTAAAATTAAAATTAAAATTAAAATTAAAATTAAAATTAAAATTAAAATTAAAATTAAAATTAAAATTAAAATTAAAATTAAAATTAAAATTAAAATTAAAATTAAAATTAAAATTAAAATTAAAATTAAAATTAAAATTAAAATTAAAATTAAAATTAAAATTAAAATTAAAATTAAAATTAAAATTAAAATTAAAATTAAAATTAAAATTAAAATTAAAATTAAAATTAAAATTAAAATTAAAATTAAAATTAAAATTAAAATTAAAATTAAAATTAAAATTAAAATTAAAATTAAAATTAAAATTAAAATTAAAATTAAAATTAAAATTAAAATTAAAATTAAAATTAAAATTAAAATTAAAATTAAAATTAAAATTAAAATTAAAATTAAAATTAAAATTAAAATTAAAATTAAAATTAAAATTAAAATTAAAATTAAAATTAAAATTAAAATTAAAATTAAAATTAAAATTAAAATTAAAATTAAAATTAAAATTAAAATTAAAATTAAAATTAAAATTAAAATTAAAATTAAAATTAAAATTAAAATTAAAATTAAAATTAAAATTAAAATTAAAATTAAAATTAAAATTAAAATTAAAATTAAAATTAAAATTAAAATTAAAATTAAAATTAAAATTAAAATTAAAATTAAAATTAAAATTAAAATTAAAATTAAAATTAAAATTAAAATTAAAATTAAAATTAAAATTAAAATTAAAATTAAAATTAAAATTAAAATTAAAATTAAAATTAAAATTAAAATTAAAATTAAAATTAAAATTAAAATTAAAATTAAAATTAAAATTAAAATTAAAATTAAAATTAAAATTAAAATTAAAATTAAAATTAAAATTAAAATTAAAATTAAAATTAAAATTAAAATTAAAATTAAAATTAAAATTAAAATTAAAATTAAAATTAAAATTAAAATTAAAATTAAAATTAAAATTAAAATTAAAATTAAAATTAAAATTAAAATTAAAATTAAAATTAAAATTAAAATTAAAATTAAAATTAAAATTAAAATTAAAATTAAAATTAAAATTAAAATTAAAATTAAAATTAAAATTAAAATTAAAATTAAAATTAAAATTAAAATTAAAATTAAAATTAAAATTAAAATTAAAATTAAAATTAAAATTAAAATTAAAATTAAAATTAAAATTAAAATTAAAATTAAAATTAAAATTAAAATTAAAATTAAAATTAAAATTAAAATTAAAATTAAAATTAAAATTAAAATTAAAATTAAAATTAAAATTAAAATTAAAATTAAAATTAAAATTAAAATTAAAATTAAAATTAAAATTAAAATTAAAATTAAAATTAAAATTAAAATTAAAATTAAAATTAAAATTAAAATTAAAATTAAAATTAAAATTAAAATTAAAATTAAAATTAAAATTAAAATTAAAATTAAAATTAAAATTAAAATTAAAATTAAAATTAAAATTAAAATTAAAATTAAAATTAAAATTAAAATTAAAATTAAAATTAAAATTAAAATTAAAATTAAAATTAAAATTAAAATTAAAATTAAAATTAAAATTAAAATTAAAATTAAAATTAAAATTAAAATTAAAATTAAAATTAAAATTAAAATTAAAATTAAAATTAAAATTAAAATTAAAATTAAAATTAAAATTAAAATTAAAATTAAAATTAAAATTAAAATTAAAATTAAAATTAAAATTAAAATTAAAATTAAAATTAAAATTAAAATTAAAATTAAAATTAAAATTAAAATTAAAATTAAAATTAAAATTAAAATTAAAATTAAAATTAAAATTAAAATTAAAATTAAAATTAAAATTAAAATTAAAATTAAAATTAAAATTAAAATTAAAATTAAAATTAAAATTAAAATTAAAATTAAAATTAAAATTAAAATTAAAATTAAAATTAAAATTAAAATTAAAATTAAAATTAAAATTAAAATTAAAATTAAAATTAAAATTAAAATTAAAATTAAAATTAAAATTAAAATTAAAATTAAAATTAAAATTAAAATTAAAATTAAAATTAAAATTAAAATTAAAATTAAAATTAAAATTAAAATTAAAATTAAAATTAAAATTAAAATTAAAATTAAAATTAAAATTAAAATTAAAATTAAAATTAAAATTAAAATTAAAATTAAAATTAAAATTAAAATTAAAATTAAAATTAAAATTAAAATTAAAATTAAAATTAAAATTAAAATTAAAATTAAAATTAAAATTAAAATTAAAATTAAAATTAAAATTAAAATTAAAATTAAAATTAAAATTAAAATTAAAATTAAAATTAAAATTAAAATTAAAATTAAAATTAAAATTAAAATTAAAATTAAAATTAAAATTAAAATTAAAATTAAAATTAAAATTAAAATTAAAATTAAAATTAAAATTAAAATTAAAATTAAAATTAAAATTAAAATTAAAATTAAAATTAAAATTAAAATTAAAATTAAAATTAAAATTAAAATTAAAATTAAAATTAAAATTAAAATTAAAATTAAAATTAAAATTAAAATTAAAATTAAAATTAAAATTAAAATTAAAATTAAAATTAAAATTAAAATTAAAATTAAAATTAAAATTAAAATTAAAATTAAAATTAAAATTAAAATTAAAATTAAAATTAAAATTAAAATTAAAATTAAAATTAAAATTAAAATTAAAATTAAAATTAAAATTAAAATTAAAATTAAAATTAAAATTAAAATTAAAATTAAAATTAAAATTAAAATTAAAATTAAAATTAAAATTAAAATTAAAATTAAAATTAAAATTAAAATTAAAATTAAAATTAAAATTAAAATTAAAATTAAAATTAAAATTAAAATTAAAATTAAAATTAAAATTAAAATTAAAATTAAAATTAAAATTAAAATTAAAATTAAAATTAAAATTAAAATTAAAATTAAAATTAAAATTAAAATTAAAATTAAAATTAAAATTAAAATTAAAATTAAAATTAAAATTGAAATTAAAATTAAAATTAAAATTAAAATTAAAATTAAAATTAAAATTAAAATTAAAATTAAAATTAAAATTAAAATTAAAATTAAAATTAAAATTAAAATTAAAATTAAAATTAAAATTAAAATTAAAATTAAAATTAAAATTAAAATTAAAATTAAAATTAAAATTAAAATTAAAATTAAAATTAAAATTAAAATTAAAATTAAAATTAAAATTAAAATTAAAATTAAAATTAAAATTAAAATTAAAATTAAAATTAAAATTAAAATTAAAATTAAAATTAAAATTAAAATTAAAATTAAAATTAAAATTAAAATTAAAATTAAAATTAAAATTAAAATTAAAATTAAAATTAAAATTAAAATTAAAATTAAAATTAAAATTAAAATTAAAATTAAAATTAAAATTAAAATTAAAATTAAAATTAAAATTAAAATTAAAATTAAAATTAAAATTAAAATTAAAATTAAAATTAAAATTAAAATTAAAATTAAAATTCAAATTCAAATTAAAATTAAAATTAAAATTAAAATTAAAATTAAAATTAAAATTAAAATTAAAATTAAAATTAAAATTAAAATTAAAATTAAAATTAAAATTAAAATTAAAATTAAAATTAAAATTAAAATTAAAATTAAAATTAAAATTAAAATTAAAATTAAAATTAAAATTAAAATTAAAATTAAAATTAAAATTAAAATTAAAATTAAAATTAAAATTAAAATTAAAATTAAAATTAAAATTAAAATTAAAATTAAAATTAAAATTAAAATTAAAATTAAAATTAAAATTAAAATTAAAATTAAAATTAAAATTAAAATTAAAATTAAAATTAAAATTAAAATTAAAATTAAAATTAAAATTAAAATTAAAATTAAAATTAAAATTAAAATTAAAATTAAAATTAAAATTAAAATTAAAATTAAAATTAAAATAAAAATTAAAATTAAAATTAAAATTAAAATTAAAGTTAAAATTAAAATTAAAATTAAAATTAATTAATGTTTTCTGTACGCTCGGCAAAGTTCCAACATGCTACTAATGAAACCACCGCATATAGTTTCAATAAAACAAGGTTACATGTAACTGGCAGACAAACGATAGCGGATAACTTATCAATTGAAAAAACAAAGAAATTTTATGTTATAACATAACAATGATTAGTTATTTCTTAAGTGCATATTTAATGATTTCGAAGTATTGACTTTTATCTTAATGCAAGTTACAACATAATGTTTGACCATAATATGAATAAAATCTCTCGAAAATGATTTTGAAGACATGAATGATGGTTTTTGTACTTGTGGTTTGAATAATTCTTTTTTGTTTAAAAGTTAAATAAAATAACTTGACCAAAAACTATTTCAATTTTTCTCCATTTGATTTTAAAATTGAATTTTACTGGAAAAGTAGCATTTAGCATCAATGAGCACTAATTTCTGCTTTGTTGTTTTAGAATATTCCTCTAACTTGCGACAAAGATACACTTTCAGCAAACAGTCGGATACTTGAGTGGCTTGAAAAAATTTCTCATGATTTAAATACTGCCAATACTAGAGAATCCACGCCACTTTCTTCTCAATCTGATTTTCCACTGAATGTTCACAATGATGTGCTTACGATTTTAAAATTGACCCTTATAGGCCAACTTGTTTTAACATTCCACGGATATTGCCAACACTGCTTGCGTCAAGACGTACTTTTTTCAATCGCGATATTTTAAAAGTTTCTTTCAAATTATTTACTTCATTTCAAAGATTTGCTTAATTAAAAAATTTAAATTGAATTTTCCGTGGTCTCCTGAACTTGCTGATCATCAATTTTTGCTGGGACTCGTCAAGAAAGCGCTAAAATAATCCTTTGTATTATTTGCATATTTGCTTTTATTTATTGTTATTTGCTTTAAAGTTATTTGCTTAACTTGTTTACATAAATTGTTTTTGCGTTAGCAACATCAATTTCTTGTTTTAACTCGTGAGTGAGAGCGAAGTTTCTTTTTCATTTCTTGCCATTTTCTTTGTTTACTTTTGCTGATTCTTGCACCACAGCACTTCTCAAACATTTCAAACTGTTTGACGTTTTCTTTTCTCAAAAAAATTTTGAATTTTTTCTACCCTGTTTGATTTTTTTGCATTTTTTTCGTTCTTTTCTCAAATAAAATTCTAATCTTTGAAATTGAATCGTGTTCATTTCTCGAAAATTTTGACCTTAAAAGTAGAAAAAATGCAGAATTTCTGCCCTCTTTATTTCGACGGTTCGAAAAATTCTGACCTGAAATGCTACCAACTGAATAAACAAAACAAATGACATATGTGGAAAAAAGTAAACTTTACCATTGACAGTAAAGAAAGGATTGAACTCTTCTACGGGAAACGTCAACATTTTTCTATGAAAAAAAAAAAAATATTTTTTAGCGGGAAAAAAATGTTTGAATTTGAAGTTTTAAAATTTTTTTTATCTTTAATTCTTTTGAAGTTTTTCAAAAAGGGTGCCAACTCGAAAACATTAAAAAAAAATTTTGCTTTTTTTGTGATCTATTCTCAGCTATAAAAAGGTCAGAATTCTGTGGGTTCAGGTCAGAATGGAAAAAATTCTGCATCTTCAGAGGGCAAAATTTTTCGTTGAGAAAAGAAAACGCTATTAGTTTACCCTATCCTCAAACCATCATTGTAAATAGGGTTGCCATTGAGCTTTTTTTCAATTTAATTATTTAATTTTAAATTTATATTTTATATTTTTATTTATTTATTTACTTTAACTTTAAAAATGTTCTGCAATTCTCGTAACTGCACTGTTAAGGGTGAATCAGATAGGCTAGTCCATTGCTGGTTATGTGATGCATTCTTTCATATAAAGTGTGCAGTGTTGACTGCGAGAATTTTTGATGCACTTAATGAAGGTAAAGGACTTCGTTGGGCGTGCCAAAACTGCAGATCTACCGATGTAGATATTTTAAAGCTTATACGACAATCTCGTAAAGGCTTTTTAGAGGTTTCGAAGGTTTTAGCGGCTGCTCAAGCCAGATTGGCTGATTTTGAAGATTTATTTAAGAAGTTTAAAATTATGGATGAAGCTTCTATTTCTCCTAAACGAAAGCGGCCATATAAGAATCTTCGAAATACCGCAAAACCTTCTGCTATAGCCATACCTCCGTCTACTAACATCGACTTAATCTTGCTTTCACCAAATTTGAGCATAGAACATGAAGCGCAGTCAATTGAGTCTGTCAGTGATGACAAAAATACCAATAAGACTGTCTCTTCAAATGTGCCTGCAACAGCTGATATTATTTTACAAACAGTGACAACTATCGTCGTAAGTGATTCTCCAAGTCCTTCTGGTAGGAAAAAACTTACACCGAAGCCTGTGTGGCTCCAATTTCGGTTCCTTCGTCTTCTAGTATCGCTTCTAGTTCTACTGATGCTATACCTTAACAGATATTAATAAAAAACAGTGACCAGCCTATATATACGGAACTTGTTATTGTCCAGCCTGTTAGGCCTATATTTGCCTCACGCTTTGCTCCTGATACATCTGAACAACCCAGCAAAATCTTCGCTTACATGTAATCGAGAAAGTAGTTCAGAAAATTTCATTCATCGCTTACCCTCTCGCTTACAGAACCCATTATTTTTATACAGGCATGTCATTGGAGGTAATTGATGAGGCTTTCGCTTAACGTGGAAGTACTTATGTTTGCACTTATTAGTAGCTTCATAAATAACTACTTCTCAGTAATCAATTATTTATCAACAACCAAGAAGTTGTTTAATAACACATTGCTGTCCACCACAAATAATATTGAATATATTTTAATCCTTAAAACGAGGAAATACTTTTATTGAGAAAATACATGTTTTTATAATAAATTAAGGGATTAAAATTAATAAATTGTAATTATATTACACAAAATTTTAGAGCATTGGAGTTTTCTGCACACACTTATGCTTGGAATAAAAATAGTTTCGTTGAAGTCTTTTCAAATGAATGTTAAAACATTCGAAGATACTTTTACTAAATAGAGGAAAAAGTCATTAAATTATAAGGGGTATTAAGTTATGGTTATTTATTCTTAGCTTTTATTCTTTTCTCTATATATAATTAGCAAATTTTGTATTTTTCCAATTTTCAAACAATCTCCTGAAATTTTAGTTTTGAATCTTCAAAAATTTTAAAAATTTGCGCGTTTGAAGCAAAAAACAAAAGTCAAACAAAAATTTCAGACAATCCTAAAAAACAACAAACATCTGAAAAGCACAAATGCTTGTCATTACTAATTGTATTACGAGTTATACACAATATAATGCATTATTGGTTGATCAGCATTTATGTAATGCATTTTAGAATTGAATGAAAATCAAGGCTTTACAAAAAATTTTGCTGGGAAGATGTTTTACATCACATAAACTCAAAGTTGAAACTTGTTAATAAGAACATTTCAGTTCACAAATTTAAGTTTTTATATGAGCGGTTCTCTTCTTCTTTTAGAATTAATTTACCAGGTGATCTCTTTGGTAAAGTCATGGATCAACTTTTTGGCCTGAAAATACCGTGGTTCATGAATTTATTCCTAGGTCAACACCTTAAATGTCTTTAGCTACTTTACCTTCCCACACCACTAACTCAAAAACTAGATTGTTGCTTTCAGTTCCTAGTCGTATACCAGAATGTCCGGGGTTTAAATACCAAGTTAACAGATTTATTCCTTTTAAGCCATAATCTTCACTTTGACATTATTGCTTTCAGTGAGACTTGGCTTAAACCTAATATTTTAAGTACTGAAATTCTGTCTTATACCTTTAATATATACCGTAAAGATAGAACCTCCATTGCTGGTAATTTTTGCAATGGTGGTGGCATTTTTATTGCCGTTAAGTCTTCACACTTCTCACAAGAAATAATAATATCTGAGTCTTTAGATATTGAATTTTGCTGTGTTCTTGTGAAGTTTGGTTCTTTGAGAATTTTTATTACATGCTCGTATATTCTTCCCGCTTCTAATGTCGAGGTGTATAGGAAACATCTGTTATCGATTAGTAAAATTTGCTCACAACTTCAGCCTCACGACCACATTTTAATAACTGGTGACTTCAACCTCCCTAACGTTTCTTGAAACCGATGTGCTGAAAATTCAGCAGTATTCCTGCCATCTTCAGAACATTCATCTGTTAACTCATTTTTAAATGAGCTTTCGAGTCAAGGACTTTTTCAAATCAACTATCACTATAATAGGAATAACCGTTTGTTATACCTTATATATTTTGATGATAGCAATATTGTTTCAGTTAATAGATCTGATCCGCTTGTATATCCTGAGGATTCACACCATCCGACTATTGAAATCACACTGAATTTTCCTAAACAATCTGTATCAAATCGTTTGATTCCTCCCTCAGAGTTAAATTTTAAAAGAACAAATTATGTAATTTTAAGAAATAATTTGTCAATTATCAACTGGTCATCACAACTTAATATCAATACTACAAGAATATTGCCACAAACCCTTAATTCTGCTGTGTTTGCCTTTAAAAATACTCTTAATAATTGCTTTTTAACTTCAGTTCCTCAGAGAAAAGCCTCTCTAATATCTGGTCCCACTTGGTATACCAAAGAACTGAAAAATCTGAGAAACTTAAAATCAAAATATTATAAAAAATATTTAAAATCTCATAATATTTGTGATTTTACTTCTTATACCTCAACTAAATATAAGTACCGTCAATTATGTAGGCAATCTTATAGCATATATTTAACAAAAGTCAAATTAAACATCAAGTCTGATGCAAAATCATTTTGGAACTTCGTTAATACTAATCGTAAGATAAATTCATATCCATCTTTTATGAAATATAAAACATTTGAGTCGGATGTTGATATTACTATATGTAACCTTTTTGAAGACTTCTTTAAGACTACTTATTCATCTGTTTCCTATGATAGTTAAAGTTATTCTTTAAATGTGCAACCTGGCGATATTTGTTCTCCAATAATTGATATTAATACTGTTTCAACCTACTTGAAAAATCTTAAGACATCTTATAAAAGCGGTCCTGACAATATACCTTCTTGTATATTGAAATATTGCTGTGAAGAACTTGTAGTTCCAATTACTATGCTTTTTACTGCATCGTTGCAATCTTGCTATTTTGCAGTGGCATGGAAATCTTCTTTTATTATTCCGCTGCATAAATCTGGCAATAGGTCTTTGATAGACAACTATCGGGGAATTGCAAAGCTCAGCGCCCTTCCTAAGCTTTTTGAGGCTATTGTAATCTCACAATTATCACATAGTGTTAAATCTTTAATATCTCCATTTCAACATGGATTCTTATCTGGAAAATCTACTGTCACTAATCTTCTAGAATTTACATCTAAAACTGTAGAAAATTTTGGAAAAGGTCTACAAACAGATGTTATTTATACAGACTTTAGTAAAGCCTTCGATGTTGTAAATCATAAGCTGTTAGCTATAAAACTGTCTCTTCTTGGTTTTCCAACGCATTTGGTGCGGTGGATTGAATCATATTTATTAAATAGAACACAAAGCTTTATATTTAACCTCATAAAGTCAGATGAGTGTCTTGTTACTTCTGGGGTACCTCAAGGAAGTCATCTTGGTCCTTTATTGTTTTTACTTTATGTAAATGATCTTCCATCTGTAGTAAAGCATAGCAATATCTTGCTATACGCTGATGATGTTAAACTTTTTCTGTCATACAAATATGAGCAAGACTCTTTATTCCTACAAACTGATCTTGACCATCTTTGTAACTGGTGCGAAAGTAATTGCATGAAGCTCAACTTGGGGAAGTGCAAACAAATGAATTTTTCTCGAAGACAACCTTCTCGAACTAATAACAATAAAGGTGACTATACACTTGAGTTTTTAGAGGTTTTCGATGATCTCGGAGTAACTATGGACACCAAACTTTGCTTTCACATTCACATTAATAAAGCAATCAGGAGAGCTAATAGTACTCTAGGATTTATTAAACGATGGTACAAAGAGTTTAATGATCCTTTTATAACTAAAACCTTATTCTCATCGCTAGTTAGGCCCATTCTAGAATACGCGTCAATTGTTTGGTGCCCTCGTTATGGGTGTTACATTGACGATATAGAATCTGTTCAAAAGCAATTTCTTCTGTTCTGCTTACGTGATCTATATTTTAATTCATACTTTAATTTACCTTCTTATGAATATCGATTACAGCTAATTAATCTGCTTTCTTTAAAAAATAGGAGAACTATGCTAAATGTTTGTTGGATTTTAAAGCTCTTACTTACTTATATCTTATATTTACTGAGTAAAATTTACTTTAATGTTCCTCTTCGAACTAGAAGATCTTTTGAGCTACTTTTTATGAACTTTTGTAGAACTAATTACTTACAAAATGAACCACTAAGAAGCGCTTGCGGTGATTTTAATTCCGTTTTAGATGTTATAACATTAAATGAATCCATGTACTCAATTAAACTCAAAATTTTAGATTACCTGCAGTATCGCCGCTGAGTCTGTACTAACATAATTTTCGCTTGGTAATGGATACAAAACTACATATAATCTAAATGGACCTGAACCTGTTTGGACCTCCTCACTTAATCTAATTGAACATGCTTGGTGAATGTCAACTCATCTTTCGGCCGTTCCATGCTGGTTGTATATTTTTTCTTCAACCATGCTAGAACGATTTGTATTGTATATATAATAATATAACTGGCCAAGACACCTTGTTGTCTTAGTGCCTGCGTTCGCAACCATTTCTTGTTATAGAATGAAATTGGTGTGGTGTATTTGACCTAGTTTGTCGAAATACCACCTTGCTTAGAAGAACGATTTATATTATATATTTATATATATATATGCTTATCAGTGTGGCGTACAGACCTTCTTTGTCTTGATACCTCCCACCATTCTATGCCGACACCAAGCTATTTTTAAAAGGGGGGAAATAACCTTGTTTGCCTTGTTACCACAATGTTCTTTGCTGTGTAATATTCTTATAATATCTTACAATTTATATGTACATATTTTAACGTCAATTTTAAATTGTATGTACAATTTCAATTGTATTTATATAAATGTGTAAATTTTGTTTAATGCTAAAAAGCCTAACAAGGCTTAGCAAATAAATAAATAATAATAATAATAATATTTTCATAAAACAGGAATTTGTATGACTTATTATTCCTAACATTTTATTTTATGTTTTTTTTCAGACTCGATATTGCATCACGACACTACTTTTGCACTCAATACTTCAACCTCAACGAATTTGAAAGACTTATAAGCCGACGATTGCTGATGCCCAAGCCGATTTTATATGTATTGTAACCACGCCAAATGAGTGATCCCTAAAATAAATGCTCTTGTAGAAGAGTAAGCTGAGAAGAAGCAGACTCTGCAGCCAAGGATTATTGTTGTGGGTATTGTGGTTAAATTTGAAAATTGTAAACAAATATTTTTTAGTCTGTACAAATTTTAAAAAATTTAAATAGGGTCAGAAATGCATTTCAGTTTACATACCAAGATTCAACATTACAGTGTATTTTACATATTAGATTTAATTTCACTTTGTAGTAGTACCTAAACTCAATTGAATCTCCTGACCTTATTTTTGCACAAATTTCTTTCGGCGAAGGTTTATATTCTTAATTAAAAAGGCCACTTTTTGATTTTAAACCACTTTTTGAAGTTTCAAATTTTTTTATGAAATTTTAAACACACTTATTTTACATTTTAACGTAAAAAATTATATTTTAAAAATATAAAAAATATAAAATTCTTTTGATAGCGAAAAACTACTAATTTAAACGTAAAAACTTTATTTCTTCATTCATTCTTAAGAATGAAAATAAAAAATTTGCAATTATTTTGTGCCCAAAAATATCAGACATCAAAAATCATAAGGTTTGTATGCGATATAACTAATTAGATATGCTTTAAACTATAAGGTTTTTCACAACTTAAATACGCAGTTGTATCATTATATTCAAATTCAAGCCGAACAATTTGAATACAACTTGAATTTGAATACAATGACATAATTGCGTATTTCAAGTTGTGAAAAAACTATATATAATAAAAGTTTATTTTTGTAATGTTTCTTTTAAAAAAAAACATTCAATTAAAAATGTTCTATAATAATTGTTAGTTTGTTGTAAGGCTCGGTAGTCTGTATTAGTTTTTTGAAATTAGCGGTCTAATGGTTTCTGTACGCTCGGCAAAGTTCCAACATGCTACTTATGAAACCACCGCATATAATTTCAATAAAACAAGGTTACATGTAACTGGCAGACAAACGATAGCTGATAACTTATCAATTAAAAGAACAAAGAAATTTAATGTTATTATATTAAGTTATTTCCCAAATACAGGTTTAATGATTGATAATGAAGTATTGAGATTCCAATCTTACTTAATTACAAATTTAACTTAAACATATGATATCATAAACTTGACTCATAAGTTGATCCACCAATTAATTTTTATATTTAAAGTAGCAATATAATGATATGTTCTTTAAACAAATATTGGAATTTTATAGTATTGGAAACTTGAAGATATTTTTGGCTCTTTAATACGAGTATGTTTAACATAAGTATTTAGTCAAATAGCAGATAAGCTAATAGTTTAAAAAATCAATATTTTCTTGGCCTTATAGCCGGTTTAGTTAAAGAATGAACAATTTATGTAAATAATATTTTTAATGTTTAATGTACTCTAAATTGTATTTCAATACAAAAATGTAAAAGTAAGCATATGTAATAACAACCAAAATTTGTATTTGCTGAAAAATTGAAGTTTGTTATTATTTAAAAGGTTTCCCTCTAAATTCCATAAGGTTTCTTCTAGATTTTATTAATAAGGAAAACGTATTATTTTAATAAGTTTTCTTCTTAATATTATTAAGAAGGTTACCATCTTATTTTTATCAGATTTCTTCTTGAACTTAATAAGAAGAAAAACTTCTTATATTTTAAAGATTCCTTCTTACATGCAATGATTTGATTTTATTTAAAAGAATTCCTTCTTATTTCTATAAGATTTCTTTTAGTTTTATTTAAAACGGAAAACTTCTTGTTTTTAACAGATTTCTTCTTAATTTTATTAAAAAGATTTCCCTCTTATTATTCTAAGATTTCTTATTGATTTTATTAAATAGAAAATCTTCTTATTTTTCGAAGGTTTCGTATTGATTTTATTAAATAGGAAATCTTCTTATTTTTCGAAGGTTTCTTATTGATTTTATTAAATAGGAAATCTTAATATTCTAAGATTTTTAATTGATTTTATTAAGTCGGGATTCCCTCTTATAATCAGACGCACTTCTTCTTGGGTAAAAACCATAGAGAAATCTTCTTGACCTTGTTCTAGTTTAATAGGTTTTTATGCGCCGATTTTTCTGTGTGCACATTAACCCTCACTTTGGTACTATTTACATATGTAAATATCCCAATTTTAAATTTGCCATAATTCCGTTCTTTTTTATTGGATTTGAATATGGCTTGGACTCTGTGGCTATTTTTTGGATTTCTTTCTGAAAATTTAAAAGTTGTTTTTAATTTTAGAATTTTTTGATACTTTTTGAAAATTTTTCATTTCTATAACGTAGTTTGGTACATATTTTGTATTTGAAAGGATTTTCTGGTGTTTTAACTCATTTTTTGTATTATTTATAGAAAAAAATTATAAGGAAAAACTCTTCACATATTTATTATATATACATATTTCATATTTGATAGCTTTTATTGGAAAAATATTAATGAACAGAATTGCTTACCGGGACACCGATGCACTAATCAATATTTTAAATTTACGGTTTTTATTTGTCATTATTACTGTGTTAATCAATACAAATTCTTTTTTTTTATAAAATTTACACTACGATGTTTCACAACTGATCAATAAAAACTCTTCTTACTATAACACTTAAACTCTTTACAACTAAGTGAAACACACGCTACATTTTAATTCTGCTTTTCGGGAGAAAAATAAAGGTACTTACTTACTTACTTAGATGGCGCTAACAACCGTTGGTCGGTTTTGGCCTGGTCTAAGAATTTGCGCCAGCCTCTTTTGTCGTGCGCTTGCTGGCGCCAGTTGGAAACTCCAAGCGTTGTCAGGTTATCCAATGCCTGGTCTTTCCAACGGAGATGCGGTCTTCCTCGTCTGCGTTGGCCACCGCTGGGTACCGAATCCAATATCTTTTTCGCTGGAGCTTCGTCGTTCATTCTCTCGACATGACCTAGCCAGCGAAGCCGCTCTATTTTAATACGCTTGACTATATCGATGTCGGCATATAGCTCATACAGCTCGTGGTTCCATCGTATTCGGTACTCGCCATTGACGCAGATTGGACCATAGATCTTGCGAAGGATTTTTCTCTCGAACGCTCCCAAAGTCCTTTCATCAGAGCTGCTCAACGTCCAGGTTTGTGATGCGTATAGTAGGACGGGCATGATTATTGACTTATTGAGCGTCAGTTTTGTTCGTCGAGAGAGAGCTCTGCTTCTCAATTGCCTACTGAGCCCAAAGTAACACCTGTTGGCAAGAGTTATCCTTCGTTTAATCTCAATACTGATATCGTTAGAGGAGTTAATGCTGGATCCCAGGTAAACAAAGTCCTTCACTACCTCAAAGGAGGTGTTGTCAACACTGACGTGGTTTCCAAGACGCTGGGACTGTTTGTTTGTTGACACAAGATACTTCGTTTTATCTGCGTTCACTGCAAGACCCATTCGACTCGACTCTTTTTCTAGCCTGGAGAATGCTGCACTGACTTCGCGCGTATTTTGGCCAATGATGTCAATATCATCAGCATACGCCAGCAGCATAACACTCTTATAGAAAATTGTGCCACTGCGTCTCAGGTCAGCAGCTCGGATGATCTACTCCATGACTATATTAAAGAAGTTGCACGATAAGGAATCACCTTGTCTGAAACCTCGCTTGGTATTGAACGGAAGGAAGAGGTCCTTCCCGATTTTCACTGCGCTGCTGGTGTTCTTCAGCGTCATCCTGCAAAGACGTATTATCTTCGCAGGAATACCAAATTCAGACATGATGGAGTAGAGGTGACTCCTTATTCGATGGTCGATGGTGGACTTTCCAGGTCTGAAACCACACTGATAAGGTCCAATCAGTTGGTTAACGATGGGCTTCAGTCTTTCACACAATACGCTCGACAGGACCTTATATGCGATATTAAGAAGGCTAATCCCACGGTAGTTGGCGCAAATGGTTGGATCGCCTTTCTTGCGGATCGGGCAAAGCACACTGAGGTTCCAATCATCTGGAATTCATTCTTCCGACCATATTCTGCATAGAAGTCTGTGAATGCATTTAAACAGAGCTTCGCCACCGGTCTTAAACAGCTTAGCTGGTAGGCCATCGGCTCCTGCGGCTTTGTTGTTTTTGAGCCGAGCTATAGCTGTTAAGACCTCGTTATAGTCGGGCAGCGGAACTTCAACGCTGTCATCCATAATTGGGGTTTCCGGGATATCATCTCCACTGGCGGGATTGTTGTCAGCGTCGCCATTTAGAATACTAGAGAAGTGTTCCCTCCATAACATCAGTGTACTCTGGATATCTGTCACTAGATTCCCATTCTCATCCTTGCAGGAAGAGGCTCCGGTCTTGAAACCATCAGCCAGGCGTCTTATTTTTTTCGAAAAATTTTTGAGTCTCATTCTTGTCGCCATGCATCTCAATTTTCTCTCACTCACGCATTTCCGCCTCTCGTTTTTTTCGCCTGAAAATGCGTCTCTCTTCCCTCCTCTTCTCTCGGTATCACTCCATAACAGCACGCGTTACAACCGACTGCAGGGTGGCTTTGTAGGCGGCGTCCTTCTCTGCAGTGGCGTCGCGACACTCCTGGTCGTGCCACTGGTTTCGGCGAGGGCGGTGATAGCCTATCACCTCTTCGGCAGCCATACGCATAGAGTGGGATATGTGCGTCCACTGTGCGCATCAGAGGAGTGCTTTCTTGAAGCAGGAGTGAGAGTCGAGTAGCGAAGGCTTCGGCCGTCCGTTTTGACTGCAGCTTGTCGACGTCTAGCTTTCTTTGTGTAGGATTGCGAGCATTCTTAGCTGCGCACAGACGTGTGTGGACCTTGGCTGCGACAAGATAATGATCCGAGTCTATGTTAGCACCACGGATCGTGCGTACGTCTAGTACACTGGAAGAGTGCCTTCCGTCAATCAAAACGTGATCAATTTGGTTGCATGTTTTTTGATCAGGGGACAACCAGATGGCCTTATGAATATTGAGATGCTTGAATCTAGTGCTACTAACGACCATGTTTCGTGCTGCGTCGAAGTCAATCAACCTCATTCTGTTATCGGATGTATTGTCGTGGAGGCTGAACTTTCCGACTGTAGGACCAAATATGTTTTCTTTACCCACCTTGGCGTTGAAGTCACCAAGCACGATTTTTAAGTCATGACGGGGGCAGCGCTCGTATGCGTCTTCAAGGCGCTCGTAAAAACTTTCTTTGGTCTCATCATCTTTTTCTTCTGTCGGAGCGTGCGCACATATTAGGCTTATGTTAAAAAATTTAGCCTTGAAGCGGATTATGGCAAGTCGTTCGTTCACAGGAGTGAATCACAGGACATGATGCCGTATTCTCTTGCCATCTACAAATCCGCATCCAAACTCGTGCTTCTCCACATGGCCGCTGTAGTAGATAGCACAGGATGCTTGCTGTAAGCAACCCTGTCCCTTCCATCGCATTTCTTGGATTGCAGTGATATCAGCATTATATCTTTCCAAGATATCAATCAGTTGGATAGAGGTACCATTTCAAAAAAAATTTCATTTTTTGTTGAAATTTGTTTTGTTTATTCATTGGCACTATACATTTTTTTTTATTTGATTTTCATAATTATATTTTGGTTATTTCGTAAAGGGCTGGATCGTCAAGTGTGCATAATATGTAAAACGCTATATCGTAAGAAGTAATGCATGGATTTCAATGGTTAATTGGCATGCAGATTAAGTGGCATGCAGATTAAGTGTGTGACCGTGGCATGCAGATTAAGTGTGTGGATAGCATTCTCGGAGCCCGGGTTTAAAGTAAATTTTATAAAAAAATCGTGAAGAAGAAAACCTGTTAATTTAATATTAAATTTGAAAAGTGAGTAACGTCACGCCACATTGCTTGAAGTTTGCCTGATTTCGTTACTGAATTTGGTTGCAGGTATTTTAGTGGAATATTGTTCCAACTTCTCATGGTCGACGGGGTAGGAGTTAAAAAAATAAAATATACTAGCGGATGTTACCCGGTGTTACTCGGGGTTGTGCCTTGAGCACAGAAAAAGTACGACTTTCAAAACTGCTCTCATTTAACATTTTTTAAATTATAAATTAAATTTTTAAATTTTTTAAATTATCTTTTTTTGGGGTTTTTCCCCTTCCCTCCGTCAAAAGTGTGTAGTCTAATTTCCGTACAACAGTACCTGCCGGTCTTATTAAAAAAAAAAAATTACATCTTCAACGTCTGGATCTGACATAATTTCGAGAACATTATCTCAAAAATAACATTCTAATTTTAAAAAATCCTTTTGGGATCGATTCGATTTTTTGATTGCCTTTGTTCAACTTCGGTTTTGATCGAAACTGTTCGGTTGATTTTTGTTCATCTGCTTCTGCTCGTATTCGTTAAACTTATTTTTATTCATTAGTCTTTGGTTCTTGACTTCGCTTGCCTTGATTCCTTGGTTTTTGTCGAAAGAACTTTTAGAATCTATCTTTTGGATCTATTTCAGTAACAGATACAAATGTTTACCAAGTTTCATCAAAATCGGTTCATCAGTTTTGACGTGAATGAGCCAGACATTAGTTGATTGAATAAAGCCCCCTCCTACGAAATTTTTTTAAATTTAAGTAGCCTCAAGAAGCCCTTCCGTTGCAGGGTCAAGTTATTTCACGTTCAAAATTTAAGTAAAATCGGTCAAGTCATTTGAGAGTTATTGAGTTCTAAAAATGCACTACTTGAAGCGCCCTCTTGCGGAAATCTTTGGAATTTTTATAGCCTATGTTATATCTTGGTCGCAGTTGAACCTTCATATCAAATTTCATTGAAATAGGTTCAGGTATTTAGGATTTATTATAGAGTGCCACGCCCACATATTTCTACCCACTTTTTTACACCTCCTATGAGCTTCCTCTCTATCAAACGTACTCGGTGTTCAAATTTCAGCTCAATCGGATATACGGTGCGCGAGCCTATACGGAAGAGGCAGACAGACAGACAGACAAACAGACAAACATTTAATTTTTTTATATTAGAAAAAAGCTAAACTTTATGTTTTATTTACTTCAAATATTTTTTAAACAAATTTTAACTAAAAATGTTCGGATGGAAATTTAAGTAACGTAACGTCACGCCAGATGACTCAGCCTAATAAAAAAAAACCGAGAAAAGATTTTTTAATTTGATAACCAGCAAAATAAACTCATATTATTTTAAATTCTTCCAAATAGAGTTTTGTATAAAAAGTCTTGCCCAATTCGCAGAGTTTTGCAAATTTTCTAATCTAAGTCGAAAACCACTTCTGTTTTTTGTAACGTCACGCCAGTGCATATTTTTGCTTATATCTTTTAATTCTTACAGTCGATTGTTATTATTTATTTACTTAATATAGAGCAACTTAATTAATATAAAGGAAATGTGAAAATTTATGAAAAGCAAGCGTGACGTACACGACATATTGTGTGACGTATGCGACACGTACGAATTTAAACTATTTTACTTACTTACTTACTTAAGTGGCCATGACAACCCGTTGACGGGTTACGGCAGACTTCATTAGCTCTCGCCAGGCGTCTCTGCTTCGCGCGCGCCGTCTCCACTCTCTTTCACCAAGCGCGGTAAGGGCTTGCTCGGCTTGGTCAATCCATCGGAGGCATGGTCTTCCTCTTCGTCGTCGACCCTCGGCTTTCGTTTCAAACACTTTTTCGCTGGAGCTTCTTCATCCATACGAAAGACATGACCCAGCCAACGTAGTCGCTGAATTCTTATTCGCTGGACTATGTCAATGTCGTTGTAGAGCTCGTACAGTTCGTGGTTCATTCGAATGCGATAGTCGTCGCCAACTCGAACAGGACCAAAGATTTTGCGAAGAACTTTCCTCGAACACCCCAAGAGCGGCTGCATCTGTTTGCGATACCACCCATGCCTCAGCGCCATAGAGAAGCACAAGTATGATGAGCGTCTTGTAGAGTGTTAGTTTTGTCAATCGAGAGTGGGCTCTGGAACCTAATTGCTTACTTAGCTCGTAGTAGGCTGACATTGTTGTTGCTGTTTACGGCGGTGCCAAGGTATGTAAACTCCTTGACAATTTCAAAGTTATATTTACCTGCTGTAACATGGTAGACTAGACGCCGCACTTCCCTATTTGCAGACAGCATATACTTTGTTTTGCCCTTGTTCACCGTCAAACCTACTTTGGCTGATTCCTTTTCGATAGCGGTGAAAGCAGCGGTTAAATCTCTCTTGGTTCTGCCGATAATATCGATATCATCAGCATACGCAAGGAGATGGACACCTTTGTAGATAATGGTACCATTTCGATGTACACCTGACTTTCGTAGGATCCCCTCCATGATGAATTTGAAGAGATCGCATGATAGCGGGTCGCTTTGTCTGAAACCTCGTTCGGTATTAAAGGTTTCGGGAAGGTCATTTCCTACCTTGACGGAGCTGAATGTATTGCTCAACGTCATCTTGCAGAGCCTTATCAACTTTGCAGGTATACCGAACTCAGACATTGTTGCGTACAGGCAATCCCGAATCGGGCTATCGAACGCAGCTTTGTAATCAACAAAGAGATGATGGGTATCGATTTGGATTTCGTGGGTTTTCTCCAGGATTTGGTGTAAAAATCTGGTCTATGGTGGACTTGCCAGGACGAAAGTCACACTGATAAGGTCCAATCAGTGTTTTGGTATGCGGCTTCAAACTTTCACACAATCTCTCACACAATGTCGGGACTCCTTTCTTAAGTAAAGGACAAAGCACTGAGATTCCAATCGTCGGGCATGCTTTCTGCTGGCCATATTTTGCTGATGAGTTGATGCATGCACCTTATCAATTCACCGCCGCCGGTTTTTAACAATTCAGCAGCCAGGCCGTCAGCACCTGCGGCTTTGTGTTTTTTGAGTCACTGGATAGCAACTTTAAACTCGTCATGGCTAGGTGGTGGAATTTCCACTCCATCATCGTCGATTGGTGGTGTCAGACTGCATTCTCCAAGGGCGGAATTGTTGGTATCGTCGCCGGCAAGCAGATTGGAAAAATGCTGTCTCCATAATTTCAATGCGCACTGCGTATCTGTAACCAGATCACCATTCTCATCTCTACAAGTGGATACTCCGGGCTTGAAACTTTGGGTTAGACGCTTAACCTGCTGGTAGACTTTTCGAGCATCCTTCTTGCTCTGGTACACCTCAATTTTTTTCGCTCACGCTTTTCCTACTCTCTTTTTTTACGTCTGAATCTCTCGGCATCTCTCTTCCTTCCTCTTATCGCGATAGTTTTCGTGCATGGCTCGCGTTGCAGCTGACAGCAGCGTCTTTTAATATGCGGCGTATTTTGCTGCTGTCCCGTCACGACACTCCTGGTCATACCATTGGTTGCGAGGTTGCGGGCGCCGAAAACCAATGACTTCTTCAGCAGCAGTGCGCATGGAGTGGGATATATGCGCCCAAAGTCCGCCAGCGTCGTCGAGGCAAGAGTAAGGTTGGTTGAGCTTAACCGAGAGTTGAGCGGAGTAGGCCTCGGCGGTCCGTTGTGATAGCAGCTTATCGACATCAAGCTTTCGTTGCACACCCGTGCGTACATTCTTCGCATTGCACAATCGCATGCGGATCTTGGCTGCAACAAGAAAATGGTCGGAGTCAATATTGACTCCTCGAAATGTGCGCACATCCAGTACACATGAAGCGTGCCTTCCGTCGATCACAACATGATCAATTTGGTTTCGCGTTTTTTGATCCGGGGACAGCCAGGTTGCCTTTTGGATATCGAGGTGTTGGAATCTGGTGCTACTAACTACCATGTTTAGCGCCGCGGTGAAGTCGATTAGTCTTAGACCGTTATTCGAGGAGGTCTTGTGGAGACTGAACTGACCGACAGTGGAGCCAAAGATGCCTTCATTTCCGACCTTCGCGTTAAAATCGCCGAGAACTATTTTTACGTCATGGGCCGGGCAGCGATCATACAAGTCCTCTAGGCTCGCGTAGAAGGTGTCCATGACAGCATTGTCCTTTTCCTCCGTCGGGGCATGTGCGCAAATCAGGCTGATGTTGAAAAATTTCGCCTTGACGCGGATTGTCACCAGCCTTTCGTTCACAGGTGTGAAACGGGAAACAAGAAGGCGTAGTTTCCGACTTACGACGAATCCGCATCCAAATTCACGCTTCTCCGCATGGCAGCTGTAGTAGATATCACAGTCTGCTTTCTTAGAGCAGCTTTGTCCTTTCCATCGCATCTCCTGGATGGCGGTGATGTCAGCCTTTATTTTTTCGAGGGCTTCCGCCAGTTGCACAGTGGCACCTTACCTATAAAGGGTCCGGACATTCCAGGTGCATATCCGTAAATCATTATCCGTTTTTCGTTTGCGGTGGTCGTCAACGTAGTGGGGGTTCATTTCTGAGGCTGATTTTGTTTTCATTGGGAAGTTATAATGTGGTTGGGACCCAAACCCCACGCACATTCCATTTTTAAGGTCTTGAAGAGACCCCTCAAGTTTATAGTCTAGAGGAGACATCGCCGCTCAAATTAGCCGCCAAAGTTTATCGGGCGATAGTTTTTGACGTTTCCAGGAGACACCACGCGGAGGTTTTGAGTCGACTTGAGACGATTTCGACATGGATAATGCTGGCCTCGCCAAGTTGAGGCAATCAGACACGTTGCCATGTGAAGATCGCCCTCCTTGTCTTTAAACTATTTTATTAGTGTTTTTTACTTTGAATATTGGTGTGCCGGCATTCATGTTGTATTCTTGAGTGTGGATTTCATCTCCAATGTACTGCAGAATGTGAAAGTTTATATGTCCGTGATGGGCTACATAGGCATCCATGGGGATTTCTCATTGGCGTGTCACTATTACAAAAACTCTGTATCTCGCTTAATATTGGCACTAGGGTACTGAAATTGAAATGATACAGGGGTAGGAAGCTTCACTACAACGTTCGATGAAAAAGTGGGAAGGATTATCCATAGGGCGTGGCACATTTAAAAAATTATTTTTTTCGATTAATATTCATACTAAGGTACTGAAATTCGGTAAAGGTGTAGGTAGAATTATTACAAATCACGGTAAAGAAAGTAGGTGGGACTCAACAAAGGGGCGTGTCACTATTAGAAAAACTCTGTAAGTTGGTTTATATTGTTTATAAACTATATATGTTTATAAACTACTATATCCCGGTCTAGCCATGGTCCTACGCTTTCACCTTTTTTTAATTATTTCCTCATTTCTAATCAACTGAAATTGAAAATTCATCAATATATACGAGTTTAAAAGTTGTAGTTGGTGGTAGAGATGTTTGTGGAATAAGATTGCTTAATAACTCGAATTGACTGAGGTAAAGGCATAACACTTGCCTCAGATTCAAATTCGCATGTTGATATAGTGCTCCGCCACACATACAACATTCTACACTTGTTTCTCTTGATTTCACTTTCTCTCCTACTTATCTATCTTCCCATTTCCGAACCAAGGCAGACTTGACTGAATAGGTTTGACACCTGAAATCCTTGGTTCAAAGTTAAAAAAAAAATTTTTGATAATTTAAGAGAGGATAATTGAGGCACACATTTCGCAAACTTAAAATATAATTCAGTTTTTGGTTCACAAATTTGAATAAATTATATTTTAAAGGTAAAAAATTTTAACTCGATTGAAATCCGCCCCACATTTAAAAGATATAGTGCAATTATTGAAAAAAATACAAATGTTCAGATTTTTGCCTTTAACTCCTAAGTTCGAACTGATAATAAAAAACGGACACCAGTTTTTAAATCTGCGTTTAAAATTCATCTAGAATTGATAACAGTTTATTATCCAACTTTTGTTACTGTGTAAACTTCCATTTACTGTGTGGGGTACGCGACAAACAATTAACTGTTAATTTTAAATATATTAAAAATTAAAAAGTCTGAAGATTCAGTAGTTTTATAATTGTTGACATTTTGTCTGTTTAGTAGTGATGTGAAATAATTTTATCTTCACTCTTACTCTAGTGATGACAATATATATCTTTTAAGCTTCCTTGGAGAAATGGAGGTTGTGATAGAAATAACATGATGTGCGGTATTTAATAAAATCAATTTCATTATAATAAGGTAAGTATATAAAAGGAAAAATTGAGAAAAAGTTTGAAAAATTTTAAGCATTGATCTCTTTGACGATATTATAACTAAATATATATATTTTTATCATGGCAGTGATGAGCTAGAAAAAATATTATCTACCATAAGGGACTTAACGTATGTAGGTTAACTGCCACGGAGTAAAAATTCAGAAATGTTGCTTTTTTTTGCTACAATATACCGCTTTGCATGGAATGCCCCATAAGTTGCTTCCAAGTACTCCTGCACTGCATTTTGTCCACCACCTAAAATAGCAAACAAGTTGATCACTAAAGTTTCTTGAATTTTCAATTAATTTTTCAGAGCTGCTATGGGGTAGACATGCCATCATATATTATTTAAATGATTATAGTGAAAAATTGCTTCAAACTTTTTTGTCCAGTAGCTCGTTTCTGCAACTTTTGTCACCGCAGTTCTCACCACATTTTCTCACTTTAACGTGATAATGACGTCATTCTCACTTGCACCGTCTCTGTAATAAAATGAGAAATGTCGGTGACCAATCTCGCTTGTTTCAATTCTATTTTCGAATTTAATAGCCAAAGTGTTTCTGGAAACTAAAATATGCGACTCGAGTTGGTTGATGTTGTCACTAGGGGTATTCTCGCAGTATAGCCACGATGTAAAATTTGTAAAAGTGCAACCTTGCAATACTGAAATATGCAACACTGCGGGAGCGCACAAAATCACAAATATTGTGAATATTAAAAAAAATGCCGCGAACAGGCGAAAACAAAAAATTTAAATACTTACTCTAACGCACACGTTCTAAAATGAACAAATTTGTCTCAATCAGAGTACACGGTTGCACGTCCACTCAAAACATAGGTATCGCTGTTGCACAAATTGCACGAATTGCAAAACTTTTATCGCTTGTATTTTGTTGTTGTGTCGTTGCACGGGTGGCAAGATTCTGCAACTTTTGCAATCTTACACCTTGCAAGGGTTTTGCAAGACAGCGAGAATACCCCTACTATGTTCTCATTAGGAGAGAACAATTTTTGCTTGATTCTGCAACTTTCGATTTCAATGAAGTGGTTACTAAAACTTCTACCCGGTACAAGGTACCAACTTAAATTTTTTCATTTAGACTATAAATATATAATATACACAATATTATTAGTATTACAATGTATAAATTATTGAATACATAAACTTAAATATTTTATTATCAGATTTATTCCCTGATAAAATTTGTATCACTGCATTAAGTAGCCGCATGAAAAGAATACTCGGATCTCAATGCATGGATAGGGTTTGTTTTATAATTATCAACATCACTAAGTGTCTAAACATGAAAAAAATTTTAAAACAATTCACCCAAAATATTCTGTCAATTGTTTCAATTGTATACATTCCCTATCGCTTGTGTATCTTTCTCAACACAGAAAGATACTCAATATTAACTCAATATTTACTCACTTATTAATGCAGAAACACTAGCTTTCGCAAAAGTGAGTATTTTGGAACGAAATAGTGTACAGTCAGAAAAAGTGAGTATTTGTCGCAAAAGTTGCAGAAACGAGCTAAAGAAGTGACCAATAGTGACTCCAAAGGATTCAGCACAGGATTTTGTCCACAATCAAAACCAGCGTTTAAAAAACATAAAAAAACTTCAGTTGCTTTTGCTTTTACTTTGCTCTGCATATTGAAAATAGAACAGTAACAGCAAAAGCAACAGCACTAAAAACAATTTGTTTTACTGCGTAGTGCTACGAGAGTAAAAGAAATTATTTTATTGCTTTCCTTTTCATTTGCTTTTCTTATTTGTCTCAGCACTAAGAAAGCCGCAACTTTAAGCTTTGCTGAGGGTTTAAATTACTTTCAGCAAATTAGAAAAGCAACAAAAATTTTGATGCGGTGTGCTACCGGCAGTTTTTCGAAACATTGAAATGCTGTTAATTTTGCTTTGCTGTGTGAATCTAGAAAAGTAAAGCAAAAACAGCAGCATTGAAAAGACTTTGCTTTACTGCGAAGTGCTACGAAAGCACAAGAAGTTATTTCATTGCATTACTTTTCATTTTGCTTTTTAACAAATTCTTTTTAGTGCTGCTGCTTTTGCTTTGCTTTGTAAGATAGCACTACAGCAGCAAAATTATTGTTTCTTTTGCTATTCTGCTGAAAGTAATTTTAACACTCAGCAAAGCTTATAATTGCTGCTTTGGTAGTGCTGAGAGTGTTTTTTTATAATATGCACACTAGTGCGCATGTTGTTACTTTTGTTGTTTGTAACCGTTGTTGTTTTATTATTGCATGCATTATGAAGAAATTTCGCGGAAATTGAGAAGCGCACATAAGAAAGGTTATAGAAAAATATCCAAAAGTTCGATATTGTTTCTGGTTGAATGCATTTTAAAATATTTTTGTTTACGTTGTTTTTCAGTCTTGCGTGATTTTTATGGTTCTTTAGCAGACCTGGGACTAATGCATTAAATGAGGTTATGCATTAACCATAATTTTATCATTAAAACAAATCAATGATAATGGAACTTTATTTCATTACCATTAACTTTTGCAATTTTAATGCATTGATTTTTTCATTAAATTATTTTCTCATCAAAATAATGCATTAATTTTCCATTAGCATTAAATTGTATGGCAAATAATGCATTGATTTTACATTATCATTAAAACGCATTGTAAATAATGCATTATTATTGCATTACCATTAACAACCTATCAAACCAATTTTGATGAAAGGTATTTTAACTAATACAAATCTGCTATGGAGGTGACAGGTGGGTCATTGGAACTTTAATGGATGACTGGTACATTTGGACAAAAATGGATGATTCTATGGCCATTTGGATGCAATGGGATTATCTCAGGTCATAGGCGGTTCATTGGAACTGTTTTGGGTTCCATGGAATTTTTATGGGTTCCATGGAACTTTTGGACAAAAATGGATGATTCTATGGCCAATCGGATGCAGTGGGATTATCTGAGGTCACAGGCGGGTCATTGGTACTTTGATGGGTTCCATGGAACACTTGGACAAAAATGGATGATTCTATGGCCAATCGGATGCAGTGGGACCAAAATGGATGATTCTATGACCAATCGGATGCAGTGGGATTATCTGAGGTTACAGGTGGGTCATTGGCACATTTATGGGTTCCATGGAATATTTTTACCAAAATGGATGATTCAATGGCCAATCGGATGCAGTGGGATTATCTGAGGTCACAGGTGGGTCATTGGCACATTTATGGGTTCCATGCAACATTTGGATAAAAATGGATGATTCTATGGCCAATTGGATGCAGTGGGATTATCTGAGGTCACAGGCGGGTCATTGGAACTTTAATGGGTTCCATGGAACATTTGAACCAAAATGAATGAATCTATGGGTGGATATGTTTTAGCCAACACGAGTCGCAAAAAATTTAGCTTCAGACTTTTTTTATTTTAATTTTAATTAAAACAAAATTTGTGTTTAAATGATATAAATAGGGATGATTTTTTAATATAATTTTATAAAACTTCCACAACAAACAAATTTTCATACCGGAGTCAAACAAAAGCAGCAATAATATTTTTGAAATTTTAATAAGCGATTATTAAAAAGTTATTATGAAACTTGAGAAGAGAATCGAAGAAAATTTCAAACGACTAGTCTCCTGGCATAAATCCCTTCTACGGGCAATTCCATGTAAGTTCAAATGTTCCATGGAACCCATAAAAGTGCCAATGACCCTCCTGTGACCTTAATAATGCCATTGCAGCCAATTGGACACAGAATCATCCATTCTAGTCCAAATAATCCATGAAACCCATACAAGTTCCAATGACCCGCCCGTGACATGAGATAATCCCATTGCATCCGATTGGCCATAGAATCATCCATTTTGGTCCAAATGTTCCATGGAACCCATCAAAGTACCAATGACCCGCCTGTGACCTCAGATAATCCCACTGCATCCGATGATGCAGATGTTGATGAGATGATGAGAGATGTTTGTGGAATGAGATTGCTTGATAACTCGAATCGGCTGAGGTAAAGACATAACACTTGCCTCAGATCCAAATTCGATGTTGATATAGCACTCCGCCACACTAGAACATTCTACACTTGTTTCTCTTGATTTTCCTTTCTCTCCTACTTATCTATCTTCCCATTTCCGAACCAAGGCAGACTTGACTGAATAGGTTTGACACCTGAAATCCTTGGTTCAAAGCTAAAAAAAAAATATTGGTCCAAGTGTTCCATGGAACCCATAAATGTGCCAATGACCCACCTGTAACCTCAGATAATCCCACTGCATCCGATTGGCCATATAATCATCCATTTTGGTCCAAATGTTCCATGGAACCATCCATTTTGGTCCCACTGCATCCGATTGGCCATAGAATCATCCATTTTTGTCCAAATGTTCCATGGAACCCATAAATGTGCCAATGACCCACATGTGACCTCAGATATTCCCACTGCATCCGATTGGCCATAGAATCATCCATTTTGGTAAAAATATTCCATGGAACCCATAAATGTGCCAATGACCCACCTGTAACCTCAGATAATCCCACTGCATCCGATTGGTCATAGAATCATCCATTTTGGTCCCACTGCATCCGATTGGCCATAGAATCATCCATTTTTGTCCAAGTGTTCCATGGAACCCATAAATGTGCCAATGACCCACCTGTGACCTCAGATAATCCCACTGCATCCGATTGGCCATTGAATCATCCATTTTGGTCGAAGTGTCCCATGGAACCCATAAATGTGCCAATGACCCACCTGTAACCTCAGATATTCCCACTGCATCCGATTGGCCATAGAATCATCCATTTTGGTAAAAATATTCCATGGAACCCATCAAAGTACCAATGACCCGCCTGTGACCTCAGATAATCCCACTGCATCCGATTGTCCATTGAATCATCCATTTTGGTCCAAGTGTTCCATGGAACCCATAAATGTGCCAATGACCCACCTGTGACCTCAGATAATCCCACTGCATCCGATTGTCCATTGAATCATCCATTTTGGTCCAAGTGTTCCATGGAACCCATAAATGTGCCAAAGACCCACCTGTGACCTCAGATAATCCCACTGCATCCGATTGGCCATTGAATCATCCATTTTGGTAAAAATATTCCATGGAACCCATAAATGTGCCAATGACCCACCTGTAACCTCAGATAATCCCACTGCATCCGATTGGTCATAGAATCATCCATTTTGGTCCCACTGCATCCGATTGGCCATAGAATCATCCATTTTTGTCCAAGTGTTCCATGGAACCCATCAAAGTACCAATGACCCGCCTGTGACCTCAGATAATCCCACTGCATCCGATTGGTCATAGAATCATCCATTTTTGTCCAAAAGTTCCATGGAACCCATAAAAATTCCATGGAACCCAAAACAGTTCCAATGAACCGCCTATGACCTGAGATAATCCCATTGCATCCAAATGGCCATAGAATCATCCATTTTTGTCCAAATGTACCAGTCATCCATTAAAGTTCCAATGACCCACCTGTCACCTCCATAGCAGATTTGTATTAGTTAAAATACCTTTCATCAAAATTGGTTTGATAGGTTGTTAATGGTAATGCAATAATAATGCATTATTTACAATGCGTTTTAATGATAATGTAAAATCAATGCATTATTTGCCATACAATTTAATGCTAATGGAAAATTAATGCATTATTTTGATGAGAAAATAATTTAATGTAAAAAACAATGCATTAAAATTGCAAAATTTAATGGTAATGAAATTATTTTTGCATTAAATTAAATTTTTATTAATTTAATGGTAATGTAAAATTAATGCATTTTGCCCAGGTCTGTTCTTTAGGTTGATCTTTGATAAAGAACGGGACTTTCATTGTTTGAAAAATTTTTTATCTGTAAAGTGCGTGGTTTTTAAAACATAATTTGTTAAAATGCCTCTAAAACAACAGGAAATCATTTGGAGCCATTTCGATAATAATACAAAAGAAAGTGTTGCAACATGTAAAATATGCAAACATACATTAAAAAATGACCGCGTTTATAATTTAAAAGTTCACCTAATAAAAGTGCATAAAGTAAATATATCTGAAACAGAAAAAAATTTAGTACAGCATGTTTCTAACACAAATAATAATAGACAAATTCGAAAAAACAAAAACACAAATAGAAATTAACAGAAAGAAACTACTGCGAGCATATATTGGTTTGGTAACAGCACGGTTAAAAATTTTGGACTAATTTTTAATTCAAACTTTGGTTTAAAGGAATATTTAATCCAAAAAGTACTATTTTTTATTCCATACTTTAGTTTAATTTGTTTTTAATCCAAAAAAGTTTAAGTTTAAGACTATTTTTGGACTACAAATTTACATTAAGGTAGTATTTTCAGGAAAAAGTATTTATGTTACCTAATACTATGTTCACACTGGAAGCTAAATGCGCACTTAAAGCTTAATGCGCATTTATTTCATTAATGCTTCTCAAAATGCGCATTTGCCCATAGAAAATTCTGTCAAGTTAATTCACTTAAATGCTACTTCTAATGAGCATTTAGCAGTTTGCGACCCTGATTCGATATTCGAAAAACTGCTACTCGCTACTTTTTGCTCATCTCTGACTTGAACTCGTTTGATTAGTTGTCAATTTTGTTTGCTGTAAAATTTTTTTAGTTTTAAATGAAAATGAAATAAATAAATAAATGAATATAGAAAATAAAAAAGCACGCAAAGCTTGGACGGCTGAAAGCGAGGAAATACCCATCGAAGTTAAAATTAAAATAACAAACTTGACTGCAAAATATAGGCAAGTACCTTTGCTTCCATCCGTCTCATGTATAATGAAGCTTACAAATTTGGATTAACAGAAAATGCAAGGCTGATGTTGGACCTTCAGGTGGCTCGTCGGCAGAATGGGTTCACTTCAATCGAGTTCACCGAATTATTGGCGGTTTTCGGATAAACAACATGGATATGGTCGTAGAAAAAAGTATCCAAAGTAAGTAAAAACACAACGAGTTTAAGAACACAACACAATTTATATTAAAATTTAGGGAACAAGTGAAGAAGAGTGAAAATAGTATTTTTTTAAATGTGCGTTTTGAGCTAACAAATCGAATGGTGAAAAATTTTAACGGCGCTCTCAAGTGGATTAAAAGTTATAGGGGTCAACATTTGTGAAAAAAGGCTTAAAAATCTGTGATTTTTTTTGTTTTCAAACAAAAGTAAAAGTTCAAAGTGAAAAATGAAAATGGTCTTAAAAACCTGTGTTTTTGATGTTGTTTTCGAACAAAAGTAAACGTAATGGATATAAAAAGAAAGGTTATGCTAAAACCTTTCTAATGAGCTATTAATCATAAAATCTATGTATTAATATGGAGGATATAACTGTTTTTGTACTCAAAGAATTTGAGGTGTACCAATTTTGGTTGTCTTTTTGAAGTGTTTGTCTTTGAAACTAGAAAAATAAATTTTTTCATAGAAGTCGCAATAATATTGTCGGGAAAAAGAAAAAGTGTGTGTTATTTATTGTTATTTCGTAAAAGGGTGAACAGTCAAGTGTGCACAATATATAAAGTGTTATATTTTAACAATTAATGTCTGTATTTTTATTTTTAAAGGTTGTTGTACTATTACATATAGTATATTGAGACGATAAAAAGCGCCGCAGGCTAAAAATTGTTTTAAAAAAATCTCGCAATTTTTTATAACAATTTTTCATGTTTGGATAGTTAGCAATAAAATGGATTTTTTATAATTAAAACCTAAGTGAATAGATCATGGTATTACCTGAAATATTGCAAAAAAATCGAAAAAGAGGCAAATGTGTAGTCATTTTTTCATCTTTTGGTCCCTATAACTTCTAAACCACTTGAGAGGGACTCTTAATTTTTTTCAGAATCGAACTTAGGAGCCCCAAATCCAAGTAATTACATGTAAAAAACAGCAAATATTGTAGTGATTAATTAAAAATTAGTGTTATTTATTGTTATTTCGTAAAAGGGTGAACAGTCAAGTGTGCACAATATACAAAGTGTTATATCTAAACAAGTATCATTCGTCATTTTTTGCCACTCGAATAACAATAAAAAAAAAAAAAGCATGCATGTCTTTGCGCATTAATTTTAATGCAGAAGGCACTTTCGTAGCTCGTATTTTGACGACACATTCAAAAAATTAAAAAATTCAAAATATATTAAATTGAAAAAAAGTACGCAGTTATTACATTTCATTATTAAATTTATTATTAAAAATGAATTATTATTTATTATTATTATTATTAATTATCAATTAATTTTATAAATTATTAATAAAGCAGCTGACAACAGCAATCCCGTACTGAATTCGCAAGCACTGTATGCCGATCAACTTTCATTGCCATCAGTTTCAACGCCGTCACCAAATAGCCCAATGTCACCGACTACTTCACCTGAGCTGTTTTCAGCAACGCCCACACCGTCGACTTCGCTTACTTCACATGGAACGAAAAATAATAATTTTGAAAAAATGTTTAGTATGTGCTAAAAATTGGAGGATAGTTTTAATACTGCCATTGCACGACAGCACGATCAAACCGAACAAATAATTGAACTTGAAAAGGAAAAATTAAAAGTTATCAAAGATCTCCAAAGCGATACGCGACGACTGACGGATGGAGTTTTGAATTTTTTACAAAATTATTCATAATGCTTGTAAATTGGTGTGGCTTTGTGACTAAAACCTTAATGATGTTTGTTTAATTTAATTTACAGCTATATTCTTCCGAAACTCGTAACACTATGATCTCAAGAAACTTGTACCTAAACTTTAATTTGAATTCATTTACTATTTTTTTTCTTTTTTACTACGATGTTGAGCATTGTTAGACTTTTTATACTTGAAATGTTTATGTTTGATTTTTAAAATGAAATGATGAAATTAATAAATATTTTAAAATATTAATTCAAAAATTGTTTTTAATTTAAATTCATTAACTTGAACCTCTTCATATTTCAATCGTATTAAAATGTTTCCATTATATTAACCCTTAACTGATATACTTGGTCTGTGGGACCACGCTAAAAAAAGGAAAAGGTTTTATCGTTCTCATTATTATATTATAACATAATCAAAAACAAAATAGATACAACAACAACGTTCACAAAATTCGGTCTAAATAAGAAAAATACTTCATTTATGAGAAGAATGTAAAAGGATATTATATTCCAATTATATTTATCGACTTAGGCATGGTATGTGTTTAAATAACATACGTATGTGTTGGTTCAGTGAAATAACGGCCAAAATAAAAAATGAAATAACGTCCAAAATATTTTCAAAGAAAATCATTTCAAATCATCATCTCTGTTCGATGTTTAGTTTGCGAACTACACTGGCTAGTGCTAGTGGGAAATTTGTATGGAAATTTTTTGGGCGTTATTTCATTAGGCGTTATTTCACTGAACCGTATGTGTTGGGAAGGAACAAGTCCACAATGTTTCTGAACTTACTGAAATATGAGCAAAGAGCTTGTCTTATAGATTCTGCGGCAACTTGAACAACTTCCGAATGGGTTGACTGGTGCGGATATCTTCTATCCCTGTCAATGGCACTTTGTTCCACTAACCACGATGTTTCAACAATGTCATTTTCCATGCTTAAAAAGTTATGCAGTATGCAACACGCTTTTATAAGAGAATTTGTATTCTGAATTTGATTGTCGAGTCCTTTTCCAATACGGCGAAATCTAAAGTGAGAAAATCATCGATGTAATATCATAAATTAATCTTTTTGTACTAATAAATGACCTTTTAATTTGTATGTGCTATAATTACCTAGCTTTCAAGTGGCCAAAAGCGTTCTCGACCACTCTGCGACACTTCGATAGATTATAATTAAAACCACGTTGTCCCGCTGTGTAATCAACTTGGAAGGGGTATGGCTTCATAAGCGTGTTCGAAAGCCGAAATGCTGAATCGCCTAGGATAAAGAGACCAACATCAATGTTGCCTATTTTAACGCTCATATCTTTAAGTAAAACCGATTCCTGAAGTTCGCGTTTTAGTAACGATTTCTCGTAAATTTGAGAATCGTTACATCTTCCCGGGCTGCCCACATTTACATATATAAAGGAATCGATATCTAGAAAATAACGGAAAGTCGTAATACGTTTCAATAATGAAGCAGGTACATACTTTGAGTCAACTAAAGCCAAGAGAACGGTCGAATACCACCCTTTATAGTTGTAGTAATCTACGGCTTCCTCACTTTTGGGATGTATCTCAATATGGCAGCCATCTATGTAGAAACAATTTAATAAACATAATTCTGTTATATTTATTCTTCATGAACATACCTAGTGCACCAAGGCACTGTGGGAATCCTAGTTGATGGAATCCATTCACACATTCCTGTATTTTTTCGCGAGTAAGAGGAAAATTCTGAAGATAGGTGGGATATAGCACGTTCCAAACTTCCTCGCAGATTTCAAGCAAATTTTACAGATTTTACAGATTTTACACACAGTTGACTTTGCAACTCCAAATAAGTTTCCTATGCTGCGATACTCGGCAGATGAGCCAAGGGCGTATAAGGCGATTGCAACGCGCTTCTCAACCGAAATTGGATTTCGGAAATTAGAGCTCTTCTTCCTCAAGTTTAGCAAGAAACCACATAATTTGTTAAACGTGGAACGGTTCATCCTAAAATTTTGTTTAAAGAAGGCGTCTCCATTTCGATGGCATTCGTTTTCCCAAAAGGTGCTGCTTCGGTTCTTTAATGGAATTTTGTAATCATTATTTCTTTAAAATTTAATACATACTTACCAGTGTCCACATACTCCTTGGATTTCCATGCAGCGCTTAGTACATCATCGTTAAAATACCCAACTGAACGTTTTTATAAAACAACATGGTTCTAAATATCTGCGTTTGTTTTGTTATAAGTTCGGACGATTTTGCTTGTAAATTCTTTAATTTCGCGTAATTTTCAATTATATTTAAATATATTTGAACACAATATAATGTTGCCCTACACTTTTCCATTTTTACAACTTTCACTTGGTAAAGGAGTTTATTTAAAGTAATTAGCCGCAGAAAATTAGATTAAATGTTAGCATACAAAATTTTTTTTCAACTTGACAGCTGATCGGCATGTTCGAATACTTATCAAATTAAATGCGCATTTTACGCTTCTCCCTAATGTGAACACTTGACATTTGGTTGAATTTTCGAACTTCTAAATGCGCATTTAGAAATGAGTGTGAACGTACTATAGGATTGAAAACTGCTACTACTACGAAATTTACGCTGAATATAATTGTTAGTGTTGTTAAAGCATCCGAAGTTTATTTTTAATTAAATGAAACAAATTGTTTATTAAAATCTGAACCAAAATATTATTATATTCATTAATACATTAAGCAGTGCTTTATAATACATAATAAGGGTATTCATGCAAAGCGGCAAGCTTGTATTTTGGGCAGTTAGTTATTTTTATCAGGCAGATTGTGTGAACGTCCCCTTAAGTCGATTGTGCATTTGGAGAGATATGTCAGCTGTTAACTTGTTAACAGTCAACTTTCAGCATGCATAAAACAGCTGATTGCTGGTTTGTGATATATCTGGTTTGTGCAAACTGTTCTCCATACATTTCATTTATACGGCTGATAAACTTATACGGTTTATATCATTTATAAGGGCATTGCCCATTTGCATGAATACCCTTAATGTATATATAGTGAAGTTCATGGCAATATTCATGTGTAGTTCATGTGAAGCTCATATAAAGTTCATAGTGAAGTTCATGGTTCCGGGAAATATGCTTTTCATTTGATATATAGTCATATGTTTCTTATTACTGCGTTCTCTTGCGATTGTTGCATGTAGCTGAATTTCTGGCTACTTCCGCATATATATGCGTATTCTTCAATATAATCGTTAGTTTTCTAATCCCTCAGCACTAAATATATTGTCTCAGGCAGCTCACTTCACTTTACATACACTTTGCATTTTTCTTGTCAATTTCAACAAGATGATTAAATTGGGATTCCAATATGTGAATAAATATGTAAATAAAAACAGACACACGAAACGTCAAATAAAAATGACAACTTTTATTTTTGTAATAGATTTATACTCAACTTCAACGAACTGATTTCAGAATAAGGGTTGTTTTCTAACTGTTCATTGCTTTTCGCAGAAAAGCCAACGAAAAGCAGCTTTTCATTTGACAGTTCTTCTATGGCGAAAAGCTGAATATTATGTAGCTTTTCAGCTGAAAAGCCATTATTGTCGGAAAAGCGGCTTTTTGGCCTTATTGTGAACATAGTATAAGAACTTTATTATATACGTCTATAAGGTTTTGTAAAGCCTACTCGTTCCTTAAGAGTTCCATTATTGCTAAATTCTTGGATTATTTATTTACATTTGGCTAATTCAAAACGGTAAAACTATTGATGATCAGTGCATGTTGAGTGGGAAAAACCCTACTTTTCTCAAATGAATTTACTGAATTTAATGTATATGGGCATCTCCCAGTGGCACGGATGCGACATTCGCACGATGTGAATTACTCGAAACACAAGAAAAAAACAAAAAAAACTGATATGTATTTCAAGTGTTCTAACGCGATGAAAGAGTGCCACATTTTATAAAAATATTGGCAAGATTAAGTACAAAGTAGTTCAAAGTAATAATCAATCATACAATGGAACGGACGCGACAAAAAATAGAAGTATTTTTAAGCTCGTATAGAAATATGCAAAAGTTAGCTAAATTTGAAATTTTTTTTTATATATATATACATTTTAATGGAGGTCAAAGGATAACTTTTCTTCGTAGACTAATGAAATATGAGAATTATCTCTAACCTTTTTTTAAATAGATATAGCACGAATACGGACGCGACATCATGGACCCGACAAATTTTTCCATCGGTAGTAAAATACAGTAATGATGTTCATTATAAATTGTAATAAAAATAAATCATAATATGTTCAATTCAAGTTACATAGCAGTAATAATAATCAAAATTAAAAAAAGAATCAAGTTAAAAGCTGGTGTGGACCTTTTTTGGGAGATACCCATATGCATTATAAGAATAACATAATGCTGACGTTGAATCTAAAATGTTATGTCAAGCAATGCTTTTCTCCAAAATTATAGGAGTATTAGTATTCCAGCGCAGACGTTGCCCTGCCACATACCGCCTACTACATTTTCGTAAATATTTCCACCCCAGCGCAACCTATCGAGTACGAATTTTTCCAAAAACTTTATCATTATTTAAGTATTGTTTGGTGTTAATTTGAGTAAAATCGATCTAAAAATAAGAGTTTTCGAAAAAAACTACCCCAGCACCACCTAGTGGGTTCAAATTTTGCCAAAGACCTTAGTTTTATTTAGCTTTATTTTATTAAAGATTAAATGGAGTGAAATTGAGCCAAATCCGCACACAAAAAACTGGAGCGCTACACCAACATATGGTGTGAATATAAGGTGGATAGCCTCAGTGATTCAGTCGTAATGCGCTTACGTCAGAGAAGGGCACAAAGTAAATTTCCTATACCATGGGATTGGAAGCAAAATACTGCTTGCGCGACGTCGACACATGAACAGTGTAAGCTACTTCGTGTGGCTTACGATCGTGTGCATGCTGTTGCTTTGTTTTTATTTTGGCAGCTTATCAAATCAGTTGCTTTTTAGTAATTATTGAAATAACATCTCTTTGCTCAATTCTTTAAAATACAGCGAGAAAATACGTAAAATTGATCTTCGTTTTTCTCTGCTTTACATACAAGCAAAGAATGTGATAGTATGTGTATGCCCATCGCTGGCTTACAAACATGCGCATCAACGTATTTATGTATCAAGATATTTTTGTTAAATTACGATATTTTTATTTTCTTAAAAACAACATCTTTTTGTATGAGACCTGGCTTTAAAAAAGACCTGAAAAATAAAGATCGTCAAATGTTTAAGTTTATACAAAACGGTAGTGTTGATACGGACGAGCTTACTTCGGATGAAATACTTTCTTCAAGTAAGTATTTTAATGTATTTTTATATGAATGCTTATTGCAATTGGAAAAGACAATGCAGCTGAATATCTGTTCCAGTTTTTGTTGTGCTGTGTGATTCTTTTATACTTTTTTAACACAATTCTTTTTGTAGTTGCATCAGACATAGACAAAGAAGTCTCAGATGAAATAACTCTGAAAGATTGCGATGGTGCGTGCTGAACTTCACGTTGACGATCTTCCGCAACAGTTTAGTAACTGCAGCTGCTTCTCCATAGGTATAAATCGAAAAGGGAATTTTTGTTAATATCGATAATTTTGTTAATAACTTAATTTTCCACATCCAAGCAAAAATTAAAATTGTTGAACTCAGACTGAACTCAGGCGGAACAAGGCCTAATTTCAGCACAAATGCATGAGAAAGTCTGAACAACGGTCAAACAGCGGGCACTTGCAGGACGGGTGAACAGAGTCAGGCAACGGCCGTACAGACGCCATACAAACTAACATAACATAACTTTTTGTTGAATACTACATTTGTTGATATACTAAACAGTAATATTCTTATAATGAAACAATAAAATAAAATTAAAAAAAAAGTTAATGTGTTCTTTTAATTGCGTCTTCAACTCAAATTTGTGTTTATTTTTATGAGCACTGATTCTTTTTATGAGAGCAATCAGCTGTTTCATAAAAGAAATTAACGGAATTGTAATAGATTTTTGTTTTCAAAGATTGATAACAGGGTTCCATAAAAGATCGAAGAGCTGAATACCAATTATAACAGATCTGTTATGGTCGACATCTTTTATGATTGGTAACAGAAAATTCGTAACAGAATAACAGATTGCACAGAATAGGCCCAATTGATCTAGAACAAAAGTTCACCTTTTATGAGCGAAAACCCCTCTTGAACCAATATTTCTTAAACGCATTTATATCAAAAGCTATTTTTAAAAACGTGGCAGAATCCTTCGGTCAATCCCAATCAAAAAAATGTGGATCGGACTGTATTTTTAATGCATTGTTATTGACGTTTCTCTCAATTCGTTGCTCTATCCTATTCTCGCATAATATATTAGAATTGTTCAATACATTTAATGTCTTGCCCACGCGCCACTTGAATTCAGTAAGAAAAATTAGAGAAAAAATGAAGTATCATACGAGCTTTAGTGTATCCATATGCTATCTAGGCTCATCGGCAACAATGAACATGAAGACATGATAAAAGCCTGTACGCCGCTAGAAGAAGATGTTTCAAATATATTGCATAACCAAATCAGTAAACTTCCGCTAATGCTTAACATGGTACAGCAAGCAACCAAGAAATCCAAGCAGTTACAAGCAGTTGGTAAAGCACTGGACTCAGGCTGGAAAGGCAATTTGGATCCTGAATATTACCTTATCACAGGCGGCGAGATTCGTTGAGCGCAGCGAACGGATGTATTCTTTTTGGAGAACAAGTCATCATACCACAATGCTGGCAAAAGCAAGTCATGCATTAACTTCATAGGGGGCACCCTGACAAAGAACGGATAAAGGCAGTGGCTAGAGGTCATGTGTAGTGGCCTGGCATGGATGATGATACAATATCATTTGTGCGCAACTGTCAACCGTGTGCACAGGCTGCAAGATCACCAAACTCTAAATGGTCTGAAATATTTGAGACATGGAGCATCACATCAGCAGTTATCATTGAGAAAATGAATTAAACGTTTGCACGTTTAGAGATTGCGACACTATTGTTTCTGACAATGGCACTTAGTTTGTCAGCGCTCAATTCAAAGAGTTTCTTATAGCACCAGGAATTCAATGAAACACTTAAAAAGTGCACCATAACACCCGCAATCAAATGGGCAAGCAGAAAGGTTCGTTGACACCTTGAAGAGAGCACTAGCAAAACTTCGAAATGAAGGGACGAGCCTTGAGAATTTATGGACTTTTCTTGAAACTTATAGGTCAACGCCGAATATAAATGTTCCAGAAGGAAAATCATCCGCAAAAGCGTTTTTAAGCAGAAAAATAAAAACACAATTGGATTTATTAAAGCAAAACACAATTCAGCAAGAATCAAGTCGTGATACAACGCAAGAGTAGCAATTCAATTAAAAGCATGGAGCAAAGCCGAGATACTTCCAAGAAGGTGACCATGTATATTAGACCGGATTGAAATTTAGATTCCGCCGGTCGGGGTCTCAAAAGTTAGAGGAACTCATTAAAATGATTTCTGCATACTTTTTTTTCAAATCGGAGAAAAACCGCCGAAGCAATTTTGATTCTCCTGAAGGTCCTTTTTGGTAAAAAAAACATGTTTTTAACTTGTAACATTTTATTTTGCACAGAACGCATACCCAAATCTTCTTAAATGTTAAACTTCTTACTCATACTAACATTTTGACATAAAAAAATTGTTAAAATTTTGTTTCATTATAACTCTTATTGACCATCAAAAATTGAACTTTTTGCTATTTTTAAAAAGGCATTTTTTTAAAACCGCTGTAAAAGACACATTTTTTATTGGATTTACGTGGAATTGTTATTGTTGGAAAGGTATTAAGTTCTTCAGTTTAAGATAAGAGCTATAATGAAACAAAATTTTAACAATTTTTTTATGTCAAAATGTTAGTATGAGTAAGAAATTTAACATTTAAGAAGATTTTGGTATGCGTTCTGTGCAAAATAAAAAGTTATAAGCAAAAAACATGTTTTTTTACCAAAAAGGACCTTCAGGAGAAACAAGTTAAAAGTGTAAAGTGTATTTTTAATTTCATGTATGTGTTTACGTTATCTGTATGTAGTGTGTATGTATATGTAGTGTGTATGAGAACACTACATTATTCCCCCCCATAGTGTTTAATTGTGTTCGCTAGTAAACTAAAATTGACTTTTTGTAGTTTGTGTGGCGAGGGAAATGTCTTGGCAATGTCTGTGCTTATGGAAGTTAGTTTGAGTCTGTCCATGTTAAATGTTGGCCTCTAAGTGGTGTCTAAATGCTCAATTGTTTAAAAGGATAGCAAGTAATTCTCGATAAAATGTACTGTATATTGTTTCTGCGGGATTCAGTGTTTTGAAAAGAAAGCTAATGGTGCAAGTATACCATGTGTTGCGTGCGTTAATTTTGTAGCAGCAACTGAAAAAGAAAAATAATTAATTACAAAATAGCCTATAGTACTTTTGCTTATCTTTGATTTTCCAAGCATTTTTTGTGCCCTCTGGTCACCTTATGTAGCACTCAACCTGCAATAAATGAAAAGTAAAAAAATAAACAAAGCACTTTTTTTGTTATTTTCCAATTAAATAACATGAATACTAACCTGTGCGTCCACGAATGGTGATCTTCCCATCAGGCCATTTATGGTAAATTTTCCTTGAAAAACCTAAAACAAATGATTAAAACAAAATTAACTAAATACACTTACCTCTGCTAATTTGTTATTTTCCTCTCTTTTGTGACAGCCATGGGGGCGGCCATCATGGAAAATAACAGGGAATGTAGTGAGACAGGGAACATCAGTGTAGTAAAAAAAGTGTTGCCAGATAGCAAAGTTCATTGTGATACCCAAAAAAACATAGAGGCTACACTTTAAGAGCACTCATTCATAAATGATGTGCAAAAAGACGTGCTGCTGTATCATGAGCGCCTGGCCGGGTGATTTCTGTTTCTCTTTTAAAAAACCGGAAAAAGGCAAGAAAAAGAAGGAAAATATAATAAATAGGTAGAAATATATGGATTTTAAAAGTACAATCAATCGGGCATATATTGCGATGATATATATTTCCAGGTTCGAATATGGAAAAGTTCTGTTAGTGGACAGACAGAGGAGGGCTCGTTCGACCACGAAAAATACCGTTACTTTAGTTTTTAAGGAGGTGCAATCGACAAAATAAGTTAATCACTTCTAATAGCTTTCATCAGCTGTTTCGATTCTAGCCTTCGAGCATTCATCTGCTCAGACTGAAAAGAAACCAGGTAGAGCCAGTGGCGTTTTAAACGCCGGCAACTTATTAGGTAGGATTTTTTAAAAATTTAATTATCGCGTTTTAACCTCGCATATACTTCACAAATTCTGAACGTCCAGCTTTTTCCTGCACAAGTTAAATAATAAAAGCTAAGTTTTTTCTAAAGCTTAAAAACTGAGGGAGAGAAAAACCTGAGGGTAGCAGGCTACTAAGAACTGTATAACGCAATAAGAGGATTCAGGGTTCATCAAAAAGAAAATGTAGGTAGAATCTCAACAAAAAATTAAATAAACCAAATTAAAATGAGGCTTTCACAGTGTGGCCGACACGGACGGCGAAGTAAAGGAAGAAAAATAAGACATCCGAAACGCATCCAACAGAGAAGTCGGTCACAATTTTCTAATTTTATTTATATACATAACTTTATATGTATATCATCAATTATATATTTTGAAACGCCTGAATACGTATCTGAATACCTATTTACGAGCGGGACACAACGTTGTTCGGAAAGAAAAAGGCAGAGATTCCAACCCATAAGATCTGGTGCCGGCGAAATACCACTTTGGAAATAGCAGAAAACTTAATTTTATCGGGCTTGAAAAAACGGAAGAGGATTTTGGTGGAATGTTCATTAGTTTATTGTTCATTTAAAGTAGTAAAACTCAAGGATTTATGGTTTAATTTTTTTTTGAGTAATATTTATTTAAATTTAATTTTAATATTTTGATTGGATATTTTTTTTTGTTTAAGTAGTTCTTTTAATATTTTTAGTTTTGAATTTTTTTTGGCCCTAAGCCAAGTTTTATGAGAATAAGAGGTGTGTACATTCGGTGCGTGCAAAAATTTTGTGCCTTATTTAGAGTTTTTGTGTAAATAATATTTTTGATGTTTAGCGAAACCTAAGAGAGCTCCTTTAGGTAGGAAAAATGTCTTAGTAAAATTTCGTTTTTGCAGATTTAGTTCGAAAGGCCCATTTTTTTTCATTCATTGAATTTTAGTTTTCTTTTATTTGATGAATTTAATAGATGAAATACTTAAAATAGTTATATAAATATTTTAATTATTATTTAATTTTCCATTTTTTTAATATATATATTTTTTGTTAAGATATAAAATTATATTTTAATCGCATTGTTTTTATATAATTAAATTTGCTATAGTTTTGCTGCAATGTATAAATAATCTTAAGTTACCACATACCTGAAAAGAAAAGAATGATGTTAGTTTTTTAATTAGTTATATTAAAATGAATTTTAAAATGAAGATAAATATGGTCTTGTAATTTAAAGAATGTGGGGGCTAAAGTACAGGGGCGTTCGTGAAAGTCGCACAGGGCGATATGGACGTTGTTGTTGAATTATAAACGGTTTGGTTTTGTTTGAGTTGGGGTCATCGACATAAGAATTAAATGATGACCATGGTTGGGTGGGTATAGAGAAAGGGGAGAAGGTCCCCAAAACTTCGATGGCTGGTTTGTATTTGTTTCGTTCGTGATGTTAGTATTGTAAATTTTTGTGTTCGGTTTTTTTTGATCTTTCATTGAGGAGACAGTAAATTCGTTATTTTTGCTTTCAGTTAATATTTGTTGCGTTTATTTTAGCTCAAGATTTTTTTATTATTTGAATTTCAACATTAAAACATATTGGTTAGAATATAATTTATTTCAGTTTTTTCAAATTATTTTTTTTATTTTATATTGTTTTGCGTTTTCTTGTGTTTTTCGTTTATTTTGATTTTTTTTATTTATTTCACTTCCGGTGTGAGCCGGAAGTTATTGTTGCTCCCTCGACCTGGCCTGAAGGGTTGAGAACAACGCCCGGAAACCGTGAGCTAGTCGGTGCGCAATCAGGCCAGGTACGATCGCAAGGGACATGTAACAATATGGCGCCCAATCAGAAAATAAACCATGCTCGGCTATTAATCGTGCTTTCTCAGGGTGTTCTGAAGTACAGTCGGCTTGGCGAGAGGAGTCTCACTCTACCCCAATTGCGCCTTACTATGAATACCATGAGAGACCATTGATTGATAGTGCGAGATGATTGATAATAGAGCAAATTAAAAATCAAGCATTCACGTACAATATGATGCCCAAACATTAAAATATAAAGGACCGTTTGGTTCTAAGTCAAATAGCGCCATAAAAATATGGCGCCAAAAACAGAAAAATAAATTGAGTTAAAATTTAAAGATCAAGTGGGCGCGGAAGCAAGATAGCACACAATTTTTAAAACGGAAGGGCTACCTTCGGTGGTGCTCGCTTGGGTAACTTCAGGTGGTGGCTAAGTGAGAGGTGACCTGCCTCAAAAACAATTAATTGCACTTACTTGAAAATACAGCAGGTGATCATCCACTGAAAGTATGTCCTTATAAATAGTTTCGTTTTTTTCGTCTCAATAATGAAGTTTTAACCAAAAAAACAATTATTTTGAAACCGTGCTATTTCATGGGAATCTTGATTCCGGTGGCTTAGTCAAAACAGTATAGATATGACTAATTGCACTCGTTCAAGAATGCCATGAGGGACCACAAGTTGTAAGGTCGTTGTAATAGCAGCGAAAGTAAAGAAAATGATAAAGTTATTTTTTGTAAATATTATCGCTAAGTGCATTCGAAGCACAGTATTGTGACCTAGCTATTGGCATAAGTCAACGCTAGCATCGAAGTCGTAGCGACATTACGTGCTGTGAGAAAAAGATCAACAATCGAAAAAAATAATGAAGTAAGAGTTTTAGTCAGAGCAAAACACTTAAACTATGTATGTGTTATAAGAACATGAATTTAAGTTTGTTTGCTTGATAAAGTAAATGTCCGAACCACGAAGCAAACGAAAGCCAAAGAAGTTTAAAAAAAAAAAAAAAAAAAACAACCCGTTAATTTTAAAGAAACTAAAGTCCATAGCCCTTTTGCACCGAACAGAACCCTGTACAAAAGGCCCCACATATCAATTCAGTTAATATAAAATTTTAGTTTATTACATACAAATAGTATACTTGGGTAGGATAAGTCAAGTTTACTGCTGTTGGATAGCAAATTATAACTTATGAAGTCTGATCAGAAAATACTAAAAAAGGTTCCATCGAAAAGACGACACATTACGTTCGACTTAAATCGTTCTTCGCCACAAAGAAAATTTTTAAAGCAAAACACGCCTAAAACAAAAAAATTAAGTATGGAAACTGAATCTGAACCTGCTAGGGCAGACTGTCAGAATAACAGACCGGTTTTTCATGATTTATCGAATACGATAACCGAAAAGAGAAATGATAAATTCCAGAATCAAGGTGCGATACCAAAAGATTTTATGAGAAAGGAATTTCCTCCAAATTTATCCGAACCTCCACCAGTAAGCAGGGGTCCAGTTGGGTTAGATAGGCAAACTTTTGCAGAAGAAAACACCGCTGATATAACAGACCTAATAGCTAGAGAGTGTCAGGAAGTTAGAGCTTCCTTAGACAAATCTATTAAAAACCAAATTCAGGAAGGTATAAAAGCGGGATTAGAAGAAATAATGGGGGAACTTAAAACCTTGCTTAAACCAGTCAATAATTGTAGCATACCTGTTAGTGTAGATCCAAAGGCGACCAGTAGAAATTTTGGGCGGGAGCCGGGTCAAAACATTCCATTCCGGGCGCGAGCTGAGATAAATAGTATTGAAACGCGTAATACATATCAAAGAAATCAAACTCACCAGCATCCAACGGGATTCAATGATCGTTCTCGTGCAGCTTGTCCTCCGTATTACGATGATGAAGAACAACCAAACGAAATCAAACAGCCAACAAATCATTTTGACCAAGCCTTCCAAAACAGAGGAAACGCATCAAGTCAGTATGGCTCGGGCCGAAACGACAGAGCGCGCTCGTCGGCTGCAATAAGAATCGACAAGTGGTGTTTGATGTTCGATGGACGCACAAGCAGCATCTCAGTGGAAGACTTCGTATTCCGACTAGAACACCTCCAAGCTCAATACGACTGCTCATGGTCAGAAATCATGCGGGACTTCCATCTTCTCTTAACTGGTGAGGCAAAGGAGTGGTACTGGCTCTTCCTCAAAACAAGCGTAGTGAGCGAGTGGCCAACCTTGCGCCACGCAATTATGCGTCAGTACCAAACTACTCGTTCAAACTTCGAGGTCATGAGAGACTTGGTAGAAAGAAAGCAGCAGCCAGGCGAATCTGTGGAGGCATTCTTTCAAGCAATCTGGAAATTAAGATCAAAATTATTGCAACCATTACCAGAATACGAAGTCATCAAAATTATTAAAAGAAATCTCAGAGAAAACCTAGGTCGCATTGTTAACCCTATGTCGGTGCATTCTGTAGAACATCTCCGAGATGAATGCAATGAAGTGGAGCGCACATTCCCTGGACGAGATATACGGAGCGTACAACAACAAAGTTCCAGATTTCAGCGGCAAGTGAGTGAGGTCCAGTTAGAGTATATGCATGATGACGACGATGAAGAAGTAATTGTAGAAGAGATAGCAGCACGACCTCAAGGGACAAGCTTGCAGCAGCAGCCAACGGGAAAACGAATGCTAGTGTGCTGGAACTGTCGTCAGCAAGGCCATGCATTCATGGATTGCATGTCGCTGGAACAGAGCATATTTTGCTACAAGTGTGGATTGGCCAATGTAATAACTCCAAAATGTCCGAATTGTGGTCTGGGAAATGGAAGGAGGAACGCGGCAGCAACGGGAGTGCCACGCTCCAGTCAAGATCCCGTGGAGCAGAAGAAAGTCTAAGCACTATCGGAACCGACATCGACGAAAACAGCTTAGAAGGTGATGCAGAAAAGCAAGAGCCTGAAAAGAATGGAAAAATTAGTATAATGAAACACGTAAAAGATTTTAACAGAAATATAAAATGCAAAACAATCAAACCAATTGAAGAACGAATTCACGATTATTATGAGGCAAGACAACGCATTTTCAATAACGGCAGTCTCGATGGAAAGCGGGAAGTATCTAGAAAAATTCAAAAAGCTCGAGCAAATTTTGCCAAACGCAAACAAATTCGAAAAATAGTGTTGGAAGCAGTCTACAAGGCTGATACAGAGGACCCAAGAGCCTATGCCAAAATTGAAATTTGTGGTAGAACGATGCGAGGCCTATTAGACACTGGAGCTTCAGTGAGTATATTGGGTCACGATAGCAGAGAGTTGGTTGAAAGCTTAGGCGTCAACATAGAAAAATATTTTTCTATTGTTAAAACAGCCGGAGGCCGCCAGCACAACGTCTTAGGCAGAGTAAAGCTGCCTGTAAAATTTAAAGATAAAGAACGAGAGATTTTATTTTATTTATGTCCGTATCTAAAACAAAAGATATACCTTGGTATCGACTTCTGGAGAGCATTCGAACTAGCAGCTGACGTTCTAGGAGTAGAAGAGCTGAACATCGAGAATATGGCAAAACATCTGGAGCCAGCTCGAGCAGACTCAGCACACGATCTGACAGATGACGAGCGAAGTCGTTTGCAGGACGTCATTAAGAAGTTCCGATCCTACGAAGAGCACGGCCTGGGGCGCACTCATCTAGAGCAGCATACCATTGAGCTGGTCGAAGGCACAGTCCCGGTGAAAGATCGTCACTACCCCATATCTCCAGCGGTGCAATCGATCGTGTATGAAGAAGTAGATAAGATGCTGGAATTAGGAGTAATTGAAGAGAGCCAGAGTCCTTGGAGTAGTTGCACTACAATCGTGCGCAAACCGAATAAAAACCGGTTTTGTTTGGATGCTAGAAAGCTAAACGAAAGGACAGTGAAAGACGCTTACCCTTTACAAAATATAGATGGAATACTGAGCAGGATTGATGAGACGTACTTCATAAGCAGCGTAGATTTAAAGTTTGCTTTTTGGCAGATAGAACTGGAGCAAAAGAGCAAGGCGTACACAGCATTTACAGTGCCAGGTCGGCCGCTCTACCAATTCAACGTAATGCCGTTCGGCCTATGCAATGCAGCGCAACGCCTGTGTCGATTGATGGATAAAGTTATCCCACAGCGATTGAAATCAAATGTGCTCACATATCTAGATGATCTGCTGATCATAGCTGCTGATTTCGACACCCATCTCCAAGTGTTGAGAGAAGTTGCCGATTGCCTTAAAGAAGCAAATTTAACAATTGGGTTAAAAAAATCAATGTTTTGTTTTAAGAAACTGAGATACTTAGGTTTTATCGTAGGCGGAGGAGCACTTCGAACAGATCCGGAAAAAGTGTCAGCCATCAAACGAATTCCAGTTCCACGAACAACAAGAGAAGTACGCAGCTTTCTTGGAACAGCTGGTTGGTACAGGCGGTTCATACAAAACTTTGCCGCAATATCGGCACCACTCAGCGATACTCTAAAAAAATGCACCAAATTCTGTATGACCCCTGCAGCCATTGTAGCCTTCAATCAGCTAAAACAAGCTTTAACTTCAGCACCCGTTTTAAAGCATGCAGATTTTACTAAACGATTTTATGTGCAATGTGATGCTTCCGACATAGGAATAGGTGCTGTGCTGTACCAGATTGACGAAAATAGCCATGAGAATCCGGTGGCATTTTTCTCGCAGAAGTTGAATAATCACCAACGCAATTATAGTGTGACTGAGAAAGAGTGTTTGGCGGCGGTGCTTGCTGTTAAAAGATTTCGCCCATACGTTGAAATGATGCCTTTTACCGTTGTCACAGACCACGCCAGTCTGAAGTGGCTCATGTCACTAAAAGACTTGAGCGGCCGTCTTGCTCGATGGTCTCTTCAACTACAAGCGTTTAATTTTCAAATTGAACACAGGAAAGGCGCTGACAATGTGGTCGCTGACACACTCTCTCGTGCGATTGAAGAAGCAGAGCTGAATGGTGAAGAGTTGCTAGATCTGGAGACTACAGAATTTTCCTCACCGGAGTACCTGGAGTTAATTGAAAACATTAATGAAAATAAAGAAAAGTTGCCAGCTTTAAAGATTGACAATGGAATGGTTTTCAAGCGAACATAATTTGAACGACAGGATGGCGAAGTAGAAGAGCTGGTGTGGAAGTTGTGGGTCCCAGAAGGGTTAACGTCAACGCTTATATCTAAAGCGCATGAGCCCCAAGTGGCAGCGCATGGCGGTATCGCTAAAACACTACACCGGTTGCGAGAATTTTATTTTTGGCCCGGTATGACAAAACAGGTTCGCGCGTATATCAACAATTGCCTTATATGCAAAGAAAATCAGTCGACAAATATCGAATTGCGACCTAGTATGGGACAAGAAGTGATCACGGAACGCCCTTTTCAAAAAATTTACATTGATTTTTTGGGAAATACCCACGTTCTAAGAAGGGTAACACATATATATTCATAGTCGTAGACCATTTTTCGAAGTTCACCTTATTGAAGGCCATGCGAGAAGCGACTGCGGTAAACGTGATTGAATTCCTTACTCACGAAGTGTTCCACAAATTTGGTGTTCCAGAAATAATTCACAGTGATAATGGAAATCAATTCACGTCAAAAGAGTTCGAGAAAATGATAAATAATTTCGGTATAAAACATTTAAAAACGGCTGTCTACTCACCACAAGCGAACGCAGCGGAAAGAGTTAATCAATCTGTACTAGCAGCTATAAGATCATATTTAGATAGTGATCATCGCGACTGGGATCTATTTTTACCTGAAATCGAATGTGCGTTAAGAAGTTCAGTTCATGCGGCGACGGGGATTACACCATTTTGCGCTCTTTTCGGGCATAACATGTATTTGCACGGGGCGGACTATAAATTAGCTCGAAAACTAAAATCTTTAAGCGATCCCGAGATCTTAATTCTTAATAAAAATGAAAAGTTAACACTTATGCGCGAAAAACTTAAAGAAAACCTTCACGCGGCATACGAAAAAAGTGCGCGTCGCTACAATCAACGAAAACGCGAAATACACTTCACGCCCGGCCAGGAAGTGTATAAAAGAAACTTCGTGCAAAGCGACTTTAAAAGAAACATTAATGCAAAATTCTGCAAAAAGTTCGTAAAATGTCGGATAAGTTATGCAGTAGGGAACAACATGTACCAACTCGAAACTCTCACTGGAAAACCAATTGGCGTTTTCCATACAAAAGACATAAAGCAATAAAAAAACATTTTTTGTAGTTTTTGCCCGGCTAACTTAGGTTGTAAAGCATGAGACTCATTATCTCAGGTGTAGGCGGAAGCCTACGTTGGGCGCAGAAAATAATCATAGAAATATATATCAACGCAACCAATATCAATATCAAAATATAAATATCTTTAAATAAGAAATAAGAATTAAAAAAGAAAAATAATTAATTACAAAATAGCCTATAGTACTTTTGCTTATCTTTGATTTTCCAAGCATTTTTTGTGCCCTCTGGTCACCTTATGTAGCACTCAACCTGCAATAAATGAAAAGTAAAAAAATAAACAAAGCACTTTTTTTTGTTATTTTCCAATTAAATAACATGAATACTAACCTGTGCGTCCACGAATGGTGATCTTCCCATCAGGCCATTTATGGTAAATTTTCCTTGGAAAACCTAAAACAAATGATTAAAACAAAATTAACTCAATACACTTACCTCTGCTAATTTGTTATTTTCCTCTCTTTTGTGACAGCCATGGGGGCGGCCATCATGGAAAATAACAGGGAATGTAGTGAGACAGGGAACATCAGTGTAGTAAAAAAGTGTTGCCAGATAGCAAAGTTCATTGTGATACACAAAAAAACATAGAGGCTACACTTTAAGAGCACTCATTCATAAATGATGTGCAAAAAGACGTGCTGCTGTATCATGAGCGCCTGGCCGGGTGATTTCTGTTTCTCTTTTAAAAAACCGGAAAAAGGCAAGAAAAAGAAGGAAAATATAATAAATAGGTAGAAATATATGGATTTTAAAAGTACTATCAATCGGGCATATATTGCGATGAAATATATTTCCAGGTTCGAATATGGAAAAGTTCTGTTAGTGGACAGACAGAGGAGGGCTCGTTCGACCACGAAAAATACCGTTACTTTAGTTTTTAAGGAGGTGCAATCGACAAAATGAGTTAATCACTTCTAATAGCTTTCATCAGCTGTTTCGATTCTAGCCTTCGAGCATTCATCTGCTCAGACTGAAAAGAAACCAGGTAGAGCCAGTGGCGTTTTAAACGCCGGCAACTTATTAGGTAGGATTTTTTTAAAATTTAATTATCGCGTTTTAACCTCGCATATACTTCACAAATTCTGAACGTCCAGCTTTTTCCTGCACAAGTTAAATAATAAAAGCTAAGTTTTTTCTAAAGCTTAAAAACTGAGGGAGAGAAAAACCTGAGGGTAGCAGGCTACTAAGAACTGTATAACGCAATAAGAGGATTCAGGGTTCATCAAAAAGAAAATGTAGGTAGAATCTCAACAAAAAATTAAATAAACCAAATTAAAATGAGGCTTTCGCAGTGTGGCCGACACGGACGGCGAAGTAAAAGAAGAAAAATAAGACATCCGAAACGCATCCAACAGAGAAGTCGGTCACAATTTTCTAATTTTATTTATATACATAACTTTATATGTATATCATCAATTATATATTTTGAAACGCCTGAATACGTATCTGAATACCTATTTACGAGCGGGACACAACGTTGTTCGGAAAGAAAAAGGCAGAGATTCCAACCCATAAGATCTGGTGCCGGCGAAATACCACTTTGGAAATAGCAGAAAACTTAATTTTATCGGGCTTGAAAAAACGGAAGAGGATTTTGGTGGAATGTTCATTAGTTTATTGTTCATTTAAAGTAGTAAAACTCAAGGATTTATGGTTTAAATTTTTTTTGAGTAATATTTATTTAAATTTAATTTTAATATTTTGATTGGATATTTTTTTTTGTTTAAGTAGTTCTTTTAATATTTTTAGTTTTGAATTTTTTTTGGCCCTAAGCCAAGTTTTATGAGAATAAGAGGTGTGTACATTCGGTGCGTGCAAAAATTTTGTGCCTTATTTAGAGTTTTTGTGTAAATAATATTTTTGATGTTTAGCGAAACCTAAGAGAGCTCCTTTAGGTAGGAAAAATGTCTTAGTAAAATTTCGTTTTTGCAGATTTAGTTCGAAAGGCCCATTTTTTTTCATTCATTGAATTTTAGTTTTCTTTTATTTGATGAATTTAATAGATGAAATACTTAAAATAGTTATATAAATATTTTAATTATTATTTAATTTTCCATTTTTTTAATATATATATTTTTTGTTAAGATATAAAATTATATTTTAATCGCATTGTTTTTATATAATTAAATTTGCTATAGTTTTGCTGCAATGTATAAATAATCTTAAGTTACCACATACCTGAAAAGAAAAGAATGATGTTAGTTTTTTAATTAGTTATATTAAAATGAATTTTAAAATGAAGATAAATATGGTCTTGTAATTTAAAGAATGTGGGGGCTAAAGTACAGGGGCGTTCGTGAAAGTCGCACAGGGCGATATGGACGTTGTTGTTGAATTATAAACGGTTTGGTTTTGTTTGAGTTGGGGTCATCGACATAAGAATTAAATGATGACCATGGTTGGGTGGGTATAGAGAAAGGGGAGAAGGTCCCCAAAACTTCGATGGCTGGTTTGTATTTGTTTCGTTCGTGATGTTAGTATTGTAAATTTTTGTGTTCGGTTTTTTTTGATCTTTCATTGAGGAGACAGTAAATTCGTTATTTTTGCTTTCAGTTAATATTTGTTGCGTTTATTTTAGCTCAAGATTTTTTTATTATTTGAATTTCAACATTAAAACATATTGGTTAGAATATAATTTATTTCAGTTTTTTCAAATTATTTTTTTATTTTATATTGTTTTGCGTTTTCTTGTGTTTTTCGTTTATTTTGATTTTTTTTATTTATTTCACTTCCGGTGTGAGCCGGAAGTTATTGTTGCTCCCTCGACCTGGCCTGAAGGGTTGAGAACAACGCCCGGAAACCGTGAGCTAGTCGGTGCGCAATCAGGCCAGGTACGATCGCAAGGGACATGTAACAATATGGCGCCCAATCAGAAAATAAACCATGCTCGGCTATTAATCGTGCTTTCTCAGGGTGTTCTGAAGTACAGTCGGCTTGGCGAGAGGAGTCTCACTCTACCCCAATTGCGCCTTACTATGAATACCATGAGAGACCATTGATTGATAGTGCGAGATGATTGATAATAGAGCAAATTAAAAATCAAGCATTCACGTACAATATGATGCCCAAACATTAAAATATAAAGGACCGTTTGGTTCTAAGTCAAATAGCGCCATAAAAATATGGCGCCAAAAACAGAAAAATAAATTGAGTTAAAATTTAAAGATCAAGTGGGCGCGGAAGCAAGATAGCACACAATTTTTTAAACGGAAGGGCTACCTTCGGTGGTGCTCGCTTGGGTAACTTCAGGTGGTGGCTAAGTGAGAGGTGACCTGCCTCAAAAACAATTAATTGCACTTACTTGAAAATACAGCAGGTGATCATCCACTGAAAGTATGTCCTTATAAATAGTTTCGTTTTTTTCGTCTCAATAATGAAGTTTTAACCAAAAAAACAATTATTTTGAAACCGTGCTATTTCATGGGAATCTTGATTCCGGTGGCTTAGTCAAAACAGTATAGATATGACTAATTGCACTCGTTCAAGAATGCCATGAGGGACCACAAGTTGTAAGGTCGTTGTAATAGCAGCGAAAGTAAAGAAAATGATAAAGTTATTTTTTGTAAATATTATCGCTAAGTGCATTCGAAGCACAGATTATTGTGACCTAGCTATTGGCATAAGTCAACGCTAGCATCGAAGTCGTAGCGACATTACGTGCTGTGAGAAAAAGATCAACAATCGAAAAAAATAATGAAGTAAGAGTTTTAGTCAGAGCAAAACACTTAAACTATGTATGTGTTATAAGAACATGAATTTAAGTTTGTTTGCTTGATAAAGTAAATGTCCGAACCACGAAGCAAACGAAAGCCAAAGAAGTTTAAAAAAAAAAAAAAAAAAACAACCCGTTAATTTTAAAGAAACTAAAGTCCATAGCCCTTTTGCACCGAACAGAACCCTGTACAAAAGGCCCCACATATCAATTCAGTTAATATAAAATTTTAGTTTATTACATACAAATAGTATACTTGGGTAGGATAAGTCAAGTTTACTGCTGTTGGATAGCAAATTATAACTTATGAAGTCTGATCAGAAAATACTAAAAAAGGTTCCATCGAAAAGACGACACATTACGTTCGACTTAAATCGTTCTTCGCCACAAAGAAAATTTTTAAAGCAAAACACGCCTAAAACAAAAAAATTAAGTATGGAAACTGAATCTGAACCTGCTAGGGCAGACTGTCAGAATAACAGACCGGTTTTTCATGATTTATCGAATACGATAACCGAAAAGAGAAATGATAAATTCCAGAATCAAGGTGTGATACCAAAAGATTTTATGAGAAAGGAATTTCCTCCAAATTTATCCGAACCTCCACCAGTAAGCAGGGGTCCAGTTGGGTTAGATAGGCAAACTTTTGCAGAAGAAAACACCGCTGATATAACAGACCTAATAGCTAGAGAGTGTCAGGAAGTTAGAGCTTCCTTAGACAAATCTATTAAAAACCAAATTCAGGAAGGTATAAAAGCGGGATTAGAAGAAATAATGGGGGAACTTAAAACCTTGCTTAAACCAGTCAATAATTGTAGCATACCTGTTAGTGTAGATCCAAAGGCGACCAGTAGAAATTTTGGGCGGGAGCCGGGTCAAAACATTCCATTCCGGGCGCGAGCTGAGATAAATAGTATTGAAACGCGTAATACATATCAAAGAAATCAAACTCACCAGCATCCAACGGGATTCAATGATCGTTCTCGTGCAGCTCGTCCTCCGTATTACGATGATGAAGAACAACCAAACGAAATCAAACAGCCAACAAATCATTTTGACCAAGCCTTCCAAAACAGAGGAAACGCATCAAGTCAGTATGGCTCGGGCCGAAACGACAGAGCGCGCTTGTCGGCTGCAATAAGAATCGACAAGTGGTGTTTGATGTTCGATGGACGCACAAGCAGCATCTCAGTGGAAGACTTCGTATTCCGACTAGAACACCTCCAAGCTCAATACGACTGCTCATGGTCAGAAATCATGCGGGACTTCCATCTTCTCTTAACTGGTGAGGCAAAGGAGTGGTACTGGCTCTTCCTCAAAACAAGCGTAGTGAGCGAGTGGCCAACCTTGCGCCACGCAATTATGCGTCAGTACCAAACTACTCGTTCAAACTTCGAGGTCATGAGAGACTTGGTAGAAAGAAAGCAGCAGCCAGGCGAATCTGTGGAGGCATTCTTTCAAGCAATCTGGAAATTAAGATCAAAATTATTGCAACCATTACCAGAATACGAAGTCATCAAAATTATTAAAAGAAATCTCAGAGAAAACCTAGGTCGCATTGTTAACCCTATGTCGGTGCATTCTGTAGAACATCTCCGAGATGAATGCAATGAAGTGGAGCGCACATTCCCTGGACGAGATATACGGAGCGTACAACAACAAAGTTCCAGATTTCAGCGGCAAGTGAGTGAGGTCCAGTTAGAGTATATGCATCATATGGTGAGAGTTGATCTCGTCCCTTGGTCGTTGTCGGTTGTTGTGCTGTGTTCTGTTTAACGTTTTTATATTTGTTAGAGTTGTGTTAACTACAAAACTATCAAGTAATCGTTGTAAGTAATTGTGTTTAGTATTGTCCTAATCGTTTAAATTAATTTAATTTATTTATCGTGTGTTTTATGTTGTAGTTATTAAATTATAAAATAATATTTTTTAACGCACTTAGTTTGCTGCTTAATTTGTGCTTGTTTTGATAAATTTTTGTGTTCTTCTTTGTGCGGTGTCCGTACTTGTACAGCGTAGACACAGTGTTTGTTTTTGTTATTTAACTGTTAGGCTCTGTGTGCTTAACCCTTTTGCGTGCATTGAACTTTTTTGCTCTATTTAAATTAAGTTTTAAAGCATGGATTATTTTCAAGTCGAAAATTTTGCTGCTTGTTCCTTAAACGGGAAATGCAAAAGTCAGAACATATTAAGTACTATGTTTCATTGTTCTGGCCCATGCGAGCAAATGTTTCATGCGTCTTGTGCTAACATTTCCAATTCGTGTGTACATGATTTACTTTCGGTACACTCGGGACTTCGTTGGTACTGCCCTACGTGCAGGGTCGTTTCCCCAGCAGAATTATATTAAAAAATTAAGCTTTTTGGGGAAAGCCTTAACTTGCTTAATAATAATTTTAATTTCATTTTGAATTCGTTAAGCGAATTAAGTGCCGACTACTGCAGCAATATCACGGAAAAAATTTCTTCGCCTATTAGTAACATTCCTTTGACGGATTCTGAAACTCTTGTCTCAGTAAAACAATCCTCAAACGATGTTCCTGATGAGGACTTAGCACATAGACAGAGTAATAACTCTAAGAATAAGAAGATGAAAAATAATAAGCGCAAACGTGCCAACCAAAGTGGGTCTTCTAGTCCCCAGGCTAAGCGGCTTTCAGTTCCCACTTCCTCGTCACGTGCCTCCAATATTCATACAAATGATATTGATAACAATATTATTGTACCTCAGATGAATATTGCTTTACCTGAAGCTTCAAATACTTCTGGAGCTAATGAAAATGATGTTCCGGAAACTTTAGTAGAAAACTCAAGCGATAACTTGGCAGCTCAAAATATTGCTGTTCAACCTCTAACTGAGTTAATAGCTCTAAAGGCAGTTTCGAGGACCAAGAACATTTTTATCTCTAGATTACAACCCGACACATCAACAAACAATATTCTGACGTTTGTCGAACAGCGTAATTTATTACCCCAAAATGCTTTTCGTTCATGTAAAAAACTCGGCAATAAGCCTACCCACGCCTCCTTTATTCTCACAGTTGCAGCTGAAGATTTTGCAACTGTTCTTAGTTCTAATGAGTGGGCCGATAATATTCTCGTTTCTGAGTTCAAACCTAAAAATAAGTCTAGAAGGTCGAATAACATCGCCCGTCAGACCCAAAAAAACTAAATAGGTTATCCCTTTACTATCAAAATGTAAGGGGATTGCGTTCTAAAACGCGGGACATATTTCTGTCGACTCAGAATTGTTCTGAAGATATTATCGCGTTTACTGAAACGTGGTTGAATGAAGACATTACTGACTTGGAGTTGTTTGACAATAGTTTCCAAGTATTTAGAAAGGACAGACACTCCAGCAATATTTCTTCTGTTGGTGGTGGTGTTCTTATAGCTGTAAGAAACTGTTTTGTCAGTTCCTTTGTTGATATTCCCTGCGCCTCTAATATTGAGCTAATATGCGTTAAGGTTGTACATTGTAGCTCAAATGTATACGTAATTAATGCATATGTTCCACCAAACAGTAGTGCAGAGGTCTATACAAGTCTGGCAGATTGTCTAGACTTTATTCTTAATATTCTTGACGTTAATGACGACATTTTATTGTTGGGCGATTTTAATCTGCCTAACTTAAAATGGCATTCTTCTGACGATGATACATTTTTTTGTGCATCTAATGCGAAGACTCTCGGAGAGCATATATTCGTTGATAGTATATGTTCTGACTTACAACAAGTGAGTTGTATTTATAAAAGTCTGGAAAGACTTCTTGACCTGGTCTTAACTACGGACAGTAACAATGTCATTGTTAAGAGGGCCTTCCATGCTCTTACTACTATTGATGTATATCATCCACCGTTGAGTATTTGGTATAAATCGGATAGAGAGAATATAGTGAATTCGAGTTCAATTGACAAGGTTTATGAATTCAATTTTAAAAAAGCTGACTTTTTGAAGTTGAATCAATTACTTAATAGTAAAGTTAACGTAATTTTAGAATATATAAATGGACATAATCTTAATGAATCCATTAATTTTTTTTATTTGGAATTCTTTGCTGTAATTTCTCAGTCCGTACCATATAGCCTCAAATTTGCGAAAAACTCGTCGTACCCTTGGTACACAAAGGAATTAAAAACACTTCGCAATAACAGGAATAGGGCTTGGAAGAGATATGTCTGTAGTTTGGGCTCAAGTGACCTAGAAACCTACAAACGTTTGTTTCTGGAATTTCAGAATCTCTCAGCTGTATTATATAATGAATATTTAGACAATATTAAGCTGAGAATATTGTCTGATCCAAAGAGATTTTGGGGGTTCATAAATACTAAGAAAAAATCTGATGGATTTCCTTCATCCTTCAAAACTCTTGATGGATTTACGGACGATCCATCTATAATTTGTGGCCTTTTTGCCAATCTTTTCAAGGAATCTTTTTGTTCAGATTCTTTTAATCCTGATGAAGGGTATTTTGACTATATGAACTCTTCACCCAGGGTCTCTTTGGAGTATTTATCCTTCACCTCTGAGGATATTTTAAAGTATATTGGGACACTCGATGAAGATTTTGGCCCTGGACCCGATGGAATTCCTGCCGCATTGCTAACTCAATGCGGTTCCGTTTTATGTCAACCACTTTCTTTATTATTTAACAAATCAATTTCAGAAAGTTATTTTCCAGTTTTTTGGAAAAAATCATTTATAAGTCCTATATATAAAAAAGGTTGCAGGAATGACGTTATCAATTATAGACCCATCGCTAAGCTTTCGTCGATTCCCAAACTTTTTGAGCGAATTGTGTACGATCGTGTAAAGGTTCATTGTGGAGAAGTCATAACAACTCGTCAGCATGGTTTTGTTAATGGCAGATCCACTGTGTCCAACCTTCTCGATTTTACATCTTTCTGCCTTAATACAATTGAATCAGGTAACCAGGTCGACTGCATTTACACTGACTTTAGTAAAGCGTTTGATAAATTACCACATAATTTAATTTTATTTAAACTCAAGTTTTTGGGATTTCCACAATATTTTGTCAGCTGGATTAAATCGTATTTGACAGAACGATCTTATCAAATACGATTCCGAGGAGTTCTGTCTCCTGAATTTGTTGCAGAATCAGGTGTTCCTCAAGGCAGTCACTTAGGTCCACTTCTGTTTATTTTAGCCATTAATGATGTTACCCACATTATTAAACACTCTCACCTGTTAATTTATGCAGATGATATGAAAATATACAGAACAATAAATGCTAAAGACGACTCCAACCTACTCCAGGCTGACCTGAAATCTTTTGAAGTTTGGTGCTTTAAAAATAATATGTTTCTAAATCCTGTTAAATGCCAAACTATGACCTTTTCGCGCAAAAGGAATAATATAATTTTTGACTACAATATTAAAGATACTGCTTTAAGTCGTGTTGAGGCCGTCAAAGACCTTGGTATATGCATGGATTCTAAGCTATCGTTCAACAATCATATTGATTACATTTGTAAAAAAGCATCTTCTATGCTTGGATTTATAAAACGCTGGGCCAAAGAATTCAATAGCATGATTACAACTACAACGTTGTATTATGCAATAGTGCGCCCTCACTTGGAGTACGCAAGTCAAGTTTGGTCCCCAAGTTATAGTGTGCATGTTGAACGTATGGAGAGAATCCAAAAACGTTTTGTTCGGTTTGCTCTTAGGGGCTTAGGTGGGATTGATTTTTTGAACCTTCCTCCTTACGAGGATCGTTTACAACTTTTAAAAATGCAATCTTTAAGTGAACGAAGGAAGTCTGCGGATATCGTCTATTTACACCAACTCATAACCGGTGTATTCGATTGTCCGGAACTACTTTCTCTTTTAAACTTTAACTCTAACCGTAGAAGTAGTAGAAATGCTAACAACTTAATTTATCTACCATTTAGTAGAACAAATTACATGGCTACTGCTCCCTTGAACCGCATGAGTGCCTCTGTTAACAACTGTACATTTTTTGTTGTTAGTTTGTCAAAAGGTCAACTCAAAAGTAGATTGAAAGCTATTGCGTAATTAGATCTGTGTTTGTGTATGCATGGTTAGTTGTTATGTCCTGTGTTGTCCCTGAGCCCAATCCATTCTATGGTGGGTAAATTTTTCCCACATTAATTTGTTTGGAGCCACTGGAATTCATGACATTGAAATATTTCAATGAGATCTGGATTGTGGCTTCATATATATTAATGCTGAGAATGTGCGAAAAAGCTGTAGTAGCTGAACTCTATTGTTATTGCATGTTATGCATGATGACGACGATGAAGAAGTAATTGTAGAAGAGATAGCAGCACGACCTCAAGGGACAAGCTTGCAGCAGCAGCCAACGGTAAAACGAATGCTAGTGTGCTGGAACTGTCGTCAGCAAGGCCATGCATTCATGGATTGCATGTCGCTGGAACAGAGCATATTTTGCTACAAGTGTGGATTGGCCAATGTAATAACTCCAAAATGTCCGAATTGTGGTCTGGGAAATGGAAGGAGGAACGCGGCAGCAACGGGAGTGCCACGCTCCAGTCAAGATCCCGTGGAGCAGAAGAAAGTCTAAGCACTATCGGAACCGACATCGACGAAAACAGCTTAGAAGGTGATGCAGAAAAGCAAGAGCCTGAAAAGAATGGAAAAATTAGTATAATGAAACACGTAAAAGATTTTAACAGAAATATAAAATGCAAAACAATCAAACCAATTGAAGAACGAATTCACGATTATTATGAGGCAAGACAACGCATTTTCAATAACGGCAGTCTCGATGGAAAGCGGGAAGTATCTAGAAAAATTCAAAAAGCTCGAGCAAATTTTGCCAAACGCAAACAAATTCGAAAAATAGTGTTGGAAGCAGTCTACAAGGCTGATACAGAGGACCCAAGAGCCTATGCCAAAATTGAAATTTGTGGTAGAACGATGCGAGGCCTATTAGACACTGGAGCTTCAGTGAGTATATTGGGTCACGATAGCAGAGAGTTGGTTGAAAGCTTAGGCGTCAACATAGAAAAATATTTTTCTATTGTTAAAACAGCCGGAGGCCGCCAGCACAACGTCTTAGGCAGAGTAAAGCTGCCTGTAAAATTTAAAGATAAAGAACGAGAGATTTTATTTTATTTATGTCCGTATCTAAAACAAAAGATATACCTTGGTATCGACTTCTGGAGAGCATTCGAACTAGCAGCTGACGTTCTAGGAGTAGAAGAGCTGAACATCGAGAATATGGCAAAACATCTGGAGCCAGCTCGAGCAGACTCAGCACACGATCTGACAGATGACGAGCGAAGTCGTTTGCAGGACGTCATTAAGAAGTTCCGATCCTACGAAGAGCACGGCCTGGGGCGCACTCATCTAGAGCAGCATACCATTGAGCTGGTCGAAGGCACAGTCCCGGTGAAAGATCGTCACTACCCCATATCTCCAGCGGTGCAATCGATCGTGTATGAAGAAGTAGATAAGATGCTGGAATTAGGAGTAATTGAAGAGAGCCAGAGTCCTTGGAGTAGTTGCACTACAATCGTGCGCAAACCGAATAAAAACCGGTTTTGTTTGGATGCTAGAAAGCTAAACGAAAGGACAGTGAAAGACGCTTACCCTTTACAAAATATAGATGGAATACTGAGCAGGATTGATGAGATGTACTTCATAAGCAGCGTAGATTTAAAGTTTGCTTTTTGGCAGATAGAACTGGAGCAAAAGAGCAAGGCGTACACAGCATTTACAGTGCCAGGTCGGCCGCTCTACCAATTCAACGTAATGCCGTTCGGCCTATGCAATGCAGCGCAACGCCTGTGTCGATTGATGGATAAAGTTATCCCACAGCGATTGAAATCAAATGTGTTCACATATCTAGATGATCTGCTGATCATAGCTGCTGATTTCGACACCCATCTCCAAGTGTTGAGAGAAGTTGCCGATTGCCTTAAAGAAGCAAATTTAACAATTGGGTTAAAAAAATCAATGTTTTGTTTTAAGGAACTGAGATACTTAGGTTTTATCGTAGGCGGAGGAGCACTTCGAACAGATCCGGAAAAAGTGTCAGCCATCAAACGAATTCCAGTTCCACGAACAACAAGAGAAGTACGCAGCTTTCTTGGAACAGCTGGTTGGTACAGGCGGTTCATACAAAACTTTGCCGCAATATCGGCACCACTCAGCGATACTCTAAAAAAATGCACCAAATTCTGTATGACCCCTGCAGCCATTGTAGCGTTCAATCAGCTAAAACAAGCTTTAACTTCAGCACCCGTTTTAAAGCATGCAGATTTTACTAAACGATTTTATGTGCAATGTGATGCTTCCGACATAGGAATAGGTGCTGTGCTGTACCAGATTGACGAAAATAGCCATGAGAATCCGGTGGCATTTTTCTCGCAGAAGTTGAATAATCACCAACGCAATTATAGTGTGACTGAGAAAGAGTGTTTGGCGGCGGTGCTTGCTGTTAAAAGATTTCGCCCATACGTTGAAATGATGCCTTTTACCGTTGTCACAGACCACGCCAGTCTGAAGTGGCTCATGTCACTAAAAGACTTGAGCGGCCGTCTTGCTCGATGGTCTCTTCAACTACAAGCGTTTAATTTTCAAATTGAACACAGGAAAGGCGCTGACAATGTGGTCGCTGACACACTCTCTCGTGCGATTGAAGAAGCAGAGCTGAATGGTGAAGAGTTGCTAGATCTGGAGACTACAGAATTTTCCTCACCGGAGTACCTGGAGTTAATTGAAAACATTAATAAAAATAAAGAAAAGTTGCCAGCTTTAAAGATTGACAATGGAATGGTTTTCAAGCGAACATAATTTGAACGACAGGATGGCGAAGTAGAAGAGCTGGTGTGGAAGTTGTGGGTCCCAGAAGGGTTAACGTCAACGCTTATATCTAAAGCGCATGAGCCCCAAGTGGCAGCGCATGGCGGTATCGCTAAAACACTACACCGGTTGCGAGAATTTTATTTTTGGCCCGGTATGACAAAACAGGTTCGCGCGTATATCAACAATTGCCTTATATGCAAAGAAAATCAGTCGACAAATATCGAATTGCGACCTAGTATGGGACAAGAAGTGATCACGGAACGCCCTTTTCAAAAAATTTACATTGATTTTTTGGGAAATACCCACGTTCTAAGAAGGGTAACACATATATATTCATAGTCGTAGACCATTTTTCGAAGTTCACCTTATTGAAGGCCATGCGAGAAGCGACTGCGGTAAACGTGATTGAATTCCTTACTCACGAAGTGTTCCACAAATTTGGTGTTCCAGAAATAATTCACAGTGATAATGGAAATCAATTCACGTCAAAAGAGTTCGAGAAAATGATAAATAATTTCGGTATAAAACATTTAAAAACGGCTGTCTACTCACCACAAGCGAACGCAGCGGAAAGAGTTAATCAATCTGTACTAGCAGCTATAAGATCATATTTAGATAGTGATCATCGCGACTGGGATCTATTTTTACCTGAAATCGAATGTGCGTTAAGAAGTTCAGTTAATGCGGCGACGGGGATTACACCATTTTGCGCTCTTTTCGGGCATAACATGTATTTGCACGGGGCGGACTATAAATTAGCTCGAAAACTAAAATCTTTAAGCGATCCCGAGATCTTAATTCTTAATAAAAATGAAAAGTTAACACTTATGCGCGAAAAACTTAAAGAAAACCTTCACGCGGCATACGAAAAAAGTGCGCGTCGCTACAATCAACGAAAACGCGAAATACACTTCACGCCCGGCCAGGAAGTGTATAAAAGAAACTTCGTGCAAAGCGACTTTAAAAGAAACATTAATGCAAAATTCTGCAAAAAGTTCGTAAAATGTCGGATAAGTTATGCAGTAGGGAACAACATGTACCAACTCGAAACTCTCACTGGAAAACCAATTGGCGTTTTCCATACAAAAGACATAAAGCAATAAAAAAACATTTTTTGTAGTTTTTGCCCGGCTAACTTAGGTTGTAAAGCATGAGACTCATTATCTCAGGTGTGGGCGGAAGCCTACGTTGGGCGCAGAAAATAATCATAGAAATATATATCAACGCAACCAATATCAATATCAAAATATAAATATCTTTAAATAAGAAATAAGAATTAAAAAAGAAAAATAATTAATTACAAAATAGCCTATAGTACTTTTGCTTATCTTTGATTTTCCAAGCATTTTTTGTGCCCTCTGGTCACCTTATGTAGCACTCAACCTGCAATAAATGAAAAGTAAAAAAATAAACAAAGCACTTTTTTTTGTTATTTTCCAATTAAATAACATGAATACTAACCTGTGCGTCCACGAATGGTGATCTTCCCATCAGGCCATTTATGGTAAATTTTCCTTGGAAAACCTAAAACAAATGATTAAAACAAAATTAACTCAATACACTTACCTCTGCTAATTTGTTATTTTCCTCTCTTTTGTGACAGCCATGGGGGCGGCCATCATGGAAAATAACAGGGAATGTAGTGAGACAGGGAACATCAGTGTAGTAAAAAAGTGTTGCCAGATAGCAAAGTTCATTGTGATACACAAAAAAACATAGAGGCTACACTTTAAGAGCACTCATTCATAAATGATGTGCAAAAAGACGTGCTGCTGTATCATGAGCGCCTGGCCGGGTGATTTCTGTTTCTCTTTTAAAAAACCGGAAAAAGGCAAGAAAAAGAAGGAAAATATAATAAATAGGTAGAAATATATGGATTTTAAAAGTACTATCAATCGGGCATATATTGCGATGAAATATATTTCCAGGTTCGAATATGGAAAAGTTCTGTTAGTGGACAGACAGAGGAGGGCTCGTTCGACCACGAAAAATACCGTTACTTTAGTTTTTAAGGAGGTGCAATCGACAAAATGAGTTAATCACTTCTAATAGCTTTCATCAGCTGTTTCGATTCTAGCCTTCGAGCATTCATCTGCTCAGACTGAAAAGAAACCAGGTAGAGCCAGTGGCGTTTTAAACGCCGGCAACTTATTAGGTAGGATTTTTTTAAAATTTAATTATCGCGTTTTAACCTCGCATATACTTCACAAATTCTGAACGTCCAGCTTTTTCCTGCACAAGTTAAATAATAAAAGCTAAGTTTTTTCTAAAGCTTAAAAACTGAGGGAGAGAAAAACCTGAGGGTAGCAGGCTACTAAGAACTGTATAACGCAATAAGAGGATTCAGGGTTCATCAAAAAGAAAATGTAGGTAGAATCTCAACAAAAAATTAAATAAACCAAATTAAAATGAGGCTTTCACAGTGTGGCCGACACGGACGGCGAAGTAAAGGAAGAAAAATAAGACATCCGAAACGCATCCAACAGAGAAGTCGGTCACAATTTTCTAATTTTATTTATATACATAACTTTATATGTATATCATCAATTATATATTTTGAAACGCCTGAATACGTATCTGAATACCTATTTACGAGCGGGACACAACGTTGTTCGGAAAGAAAAAGGCAGAGATTCCAACCCATAAGATCTGGTGCCGGCGAAATACCACTTTGGAAATAGCAGAAAACTTAATTTTATCGGGCTTGAAAAAACGGAAGAGGATTTTGGTGGAATGTTCATTAGTTTATTGTTCATTTAAAGTAGTAAAACTCAAGGATTTATGGTTTAATTTTTTTTTTGAGTAATATTTATTTAAATTTAATTTTAATATTTTGATTGGATATTTTTTTTTGTTTAAGTAGTTCTTTTAATATTTTTAGTTTTGAATTTTTTTTGGCCCTAAGCCAAGTTTTATGAGAATAAGAGGTGTGTACATTCGGTGCGTGCAAAAATTTTGTGCCTTATTTAGAGTTTTTGTGTAAATAATATTTTTGATGTTTAGCGAAACCTAAGAGAGCTCCTTTAGGTAGGAAAAATGTCTTAGTAAAATTTCGTTTTTGCAGATTTAGTTCGAAAGGCCCATTTTTTTTCATTCATTGAATTTTAGTTTTCTTTTATTTGATAAATTTAATAGATGAAATACTTAAAATAGTTATATAAATATTTTAATTATTATTTAATTTTCCATTTTTTTAATATATATATTTTTTGTTAAGATATAAAATTATATTTTAATCGCATTGTTTTTATATAATTAAATTTGCTATAGTTTTGCTGCAATGTATAAATAATCTTAAGTTACCACATACCTGAAAAGAAAAGAATGATGTTAGTTTTTTAATTAGTTATATTAAAATGAATTTTAAAATGAAGATAAATATGGTCTTGTAATTTAAAGAATGTGGGGGCTAAAGTACAGGGGCGTTCGTGAAAGTCGCACAGGGCGATATGGACGTTGTTGTTGAATTATAAACGGTTTGGTTTTGTTTGAGTTGGGGTCATCGACATAAGAATTAAATGATGACCATGGTTGGGTGGGTATAGAGAAAGGGGAGAAGGTCCCCAAAACTTCGATGGCTGGTTTGTATTTGTTTCGTTCGTGATGTTAGTATTGTAAATTTTTGTGTTCGGTTTTTTTTTATCTTTCATTGAGGAGACAGTAAATTCGTTATTTTTGCTTTCAGTTAATATTTGTTGCGTTTATTTTAGCTCAAGATTTTTTTTATTATTTGAATTTCAACATTAAAACATATTGGTTAGAATATAATTTATTTCAGTTTTTTCAAATTATTTTTTTATTTTATATTGTTTTGCGTTTTCTTGTGTTTTTCGTTTATTTTGATTTTTTTTATTTATTTCACTTCCGGTGTGAGCCGGAAGTTATTGTTGCTCCCTCGACCTGGCCTGAAGGGTTGAGAACAACGCCCGGAAACCGTGAGCTAGTCGGTGCGCAATCAGGCCAGGTACGATCGCTAGGGACATGTAACACATGTGTGTTCTTGTGTTACTGCTCCGTCTACTGCTGTATTGGATACATCAACAGCAATCGATAGTTTTGCTTTACTATTTAATTAGTATTTGCGCAGCAAAACTATCTTTGATTGTTGCAAATGAATGCATGCGAATGTATGTAAGGTTGTGTCTGTCCACTGTAAGTGATTCTTTTTATTTTAAGAGGCGTTGGTAATCATTTCGTAAATTGCTAATTATTTCGTATATAAGGTCTAAGATTTGTGTGAGTTTGAGAATTTGACAGTCTATCAGTGTAGTGCCTGGGAGTGTATAGCGATTGACACTTCACGTCCCGTTATAACTTTCCGAAAAGCTACGGTGTGTAGTGGTATTAAGTGTTATGCAATATCATCTTTGTTATTATATTTACGTATTATTTAAGTTACGTCTGCTATTGTTGACGTCGCTGCCGCTGTTGGCGTCGTTGCTGCTGTTGGCGTCGTGCCGCTGTTAGCGTCGCTGACGCTGTTGGCGTTGCTGCTGCTGTTGGCGTCGCTGTCGCTGTTGACATCGCTGCTGCTGTTGGTGTCACGGCCGCTGTTGGTGTCGCTGGTTGACGTCGTTGTTGGCGTCGTTGTCGCTTTTGTTTTAGCGCTGCGGTTGCTGTTATTGTTTTTTTGTTGATTGTTATAGCTGTTTTTGTTGCTGCTTTTGTTGTTCTTTATAGTTTTTGTTGTATGTTCTCTCTTGTAGCACTCTGCCTTCGTGTTGTCGTTGCCGCGTATGATGAGTTGCGGTGTCGTCGATTCAATGCAATTGTTTAATGTTGTTGCTGCTGTAGTAGCGTGTTATCTGCTTGTTGTTGTTGCTGTATAAGCGTGTTCTGCTTTATTTATTTGGCTCAAAAAACGTATGGAGGATACTGATGTTGTTATAGGCTCTGCAGTTGTGCTACGGCATCGTGGGTGACGTTGGTGGTGGTAGAAAGGCATCTATTTATTTGGTAAAAAAGAATGTGAATCGTGAATACTGATGTAGATGTGGGTGTTGACGCATTCGGTGGTTGTGTCGCATCCGGTGGTTGTGTCGTCGTTGCGTTGATTTGTTCTTGATAAGCAGGATCGTATGCAGGATCGCCAGTATGGTTTCATGTAGTTTTTATATTAAAACCATTTTATTTTGAAAAACAATTTATGTGTAAACTTTTTATAACAAAAACATTTTCATAACTGAAAATAAAAATTGAAAAACTTGAATACAAAATTTTTGATTACTTATAAATAGAACATTAAATTTGAAACAAGTTAAAAGTGTAAAGTGTATTTTAAATTGTATGTATGTGTTTACGTTATCTGTATGTAGTGTGTATGTATATGTAGTGTGTATGAGAACACTACAGAAGCAAGAGAGTTTTGAGCAGCAGATACCGTAGTGCCGGATCAACAGCAACCGGTATCAACCGAGCAAGAACCAGAGGTTTCAGGAGATAACTTTGACTTCGAGCCAACAGATTGGGAAGGTTCGTCCTAAAGTAGTGCACCAGAGCCGGAACAAGAAACAAGGGTTCTACCGCAACGACAAGTGAATCAGCCAGCCTGGATGAGAGATTATGATACTTCTTCACAAGGAGAGATGTTGGAGTTGTATGACAATTGCAGCCATCTGGCACCTCTGTTGGCTTGGCTGTCATTCGTCTGATATACACATTTTTCTAATTAGAACATTTTTCCATATCCATTCTGGGTTGTACTTGTACTTGTACTTATTTTCTATAATTAGATAATACGTTTGATTTCCTTTAAAGAATTTACTTACTTACTTACTAAGGTGGCCATGACAACCCGTTGACGGGTTACGGCCTACTACATCAGCTCTCGCCAGGCGTCTCTGCTTCGCGCGCGCCGTCTCCACTCTCTTTCACCAAGTGCGGTAAGGGCTTCCTCGGCCTGGTCAGTCCATCGGAGGCATGGTCTTCCTCTTCGTCGTCGACCCTCGGCTTTCGCCTCAAACACCTTTTTCGCTGGAGCTTCTTCATCCATACGAAAGACATGACCCAGCCAACGTAGTCGCTGAATTTTTATACGCTGGACTAAGTCAATGTCGTCGTAGAGCTCGTACAGTTCGTGGTTCATTCGAATGCGATAGTCGTCGCCAACTCGCACAGCACCAACGATTTTGCGAAGAACTTTCTTCTCGAACACCCCAAGAGCGGCTGCATCTGTTTGCGATACCACCCATGCCTCAGCGCCATAGAGAAGCACAGGTATGATGAACGTCTTGTTAGTTTTGTCAATCGAGAGAGGGCTCTGGAACCTAATTGCTTACTTAGCCCGTAGTAGCACCTATTAACAATTGCTATTCTTCGCTTTATCTCCAGGCTGACATTGTTGTTGCTGTTTACGGCGGTGCCAAGGTATGTAAACTCCTTGACAATTTCAAAGTTATATTTGCCTGTTGTGACATGGGGCCTAGACGCCGCGCTTCCCTATTTGCAGACAGCATATACTTTGTTTAGCCCTCGTTCACCGTTAAACCCACTTTGGCTGATTCCTTTTCGATAGCGGCGAAAGCAGCTCTCTTGGTTCTGCCGATAATATCGATATCATCAGCATACGCAAGGAGCTGGACACCTTTGTAGAAAATGGTACCATTTCGATGTCCACCTGCCTTTCGTAGGATCCCCTCCATGATGAATTTGAAGAGATCGCATGATAGCGGGTCGCTTTGTCTGAAACCTTGTTCGGTATTAAAGGTTTCGGAGAGGTCATTTCCTACCTTGACGGAGCTGCATGTATTGCTCAACGTCACACGTTGGGAAAAAATGAAGCAAAACGCGCGCATGGCTTATTATTTGCTGTCGTTTCTACATTTAATGACTTACAATGCTATAATTTGCACTTGTCAAGAAGAATTTACTAAGGAGCAGCCAGTATGTTTTGTTTTTTTTTTCTTGCACCCTACACTTATACCCTACAGTTAAAAAAAATACTTAAAATGTCCGTTTAAAATGGAAGGAAAATTAAAACGTATACAATATGAGCAAAATACCATAAAATTATGAAAAATTCATGTCTGCTCATTGCGTTTTATAGTCATGTATGTATTTTTTTGAAAATAGGTGCACTTAAAAAAAAATATTTTTAAAATTTATCTCCATAATGCAACTTCACAAACAACCATGATATATATGAGCAGATTTGTATGCGCGGTTACTCAACTTTATTTCAAAGCAAAATCGGTCTGCTGGCAGTAGAAAAAGTTTTGTACACTGAAAAAATATTTTCTTTTTTGCAATTTTTTTCTTCTCTTGTGTTTTATGTAGTTTTTATTTTTAATTAAAACATTGTTAAATAGTTGTTAATTATTTTGTATAAACATTTTTATGTTTCGATGTATTCAGCATGTCTTTGACCTCTGCAGGCAATTCTTTTTCTTTTTTTTTTAGTGCATTTGATGATCGCAAGTAAGTAATAAATGGATCCGAAGTGATCATAAGTCTATAAAATATGTCAGTCATATTTGCTGTCCTATTTGTTCTTCTTGAATAACTGGTCCGGAATTGGTCTACCTTTCTGTGACGTTCTTCGTTAAGAATTTATGTTATTAACAGAAAAATGGAAAATTGTGTTGTAGGGAAGCGAAATGGCAAATTTCCCCATACAAATTTTTGTAACTTTAGTACCATATGGTATATCTGTATGAAATTTACGTGTAACGAAGATGTGTCACTCAATACCTTAAATTGCAAATCTTTCCGTCCACTCAAACTCGAGTTACAGATTTTATTCCGTCTACACAGGCTAAACAGTCCATTGTGCAGCGCAAGCATGTTGATGCTTATCTATTTAAGTCATGAAATTAAGAATTCTGATAGCTTAATTGGTTATCAATATATTATTTGATATAACTTATTAAAACCAATTAAAAAACAAATTAAAAAATTATAAAAAAATAAAAAGCATTTTAAGGCTTTTATTATACACAGAATAACAAAGAAGATTGCAACAAGTAGCAAACAGATTTTGTATCATTTGTGTATAAAGCTTTATATTTTCATGTCCATTGTTTTGATCATTACCCGCGATTACCTGTGGAAGTTGCATATGAAAGAAAATTGATTATTTTTTATATTTTCTTAAAATGTATGGTATTTCAAGGAAGTACATCTCCTTATTTTGTCACAGGACCAAACTTTAAGGTTAACAAATTTAAAGTATATTTTTTTGTTATTCATTGTTGAAAATTTCATTTAGTTTCACTTTAGTTTGAAATTTTTATGAGCATTTTAGTAAAGTGATATGTTTAGTGAAATTTTTGATTAAATATTTTTGAAGTTAGGCATGACTTTGGAGGTCCATAAAAAAAAAGTGGTAAGGCCTATGAACTTAAAAAAAATGGATTTCTATCATTTAATATATCCCAAATCATAAAATCATTACAAAAAACCAATAAATAAAAGTTGATATGTCATCGCTATGCGCGCGTTTTGCCTGATTTTTTCCCAACGTGCGTCATCTTGCAGAGCCTTATCAACTTTGCAGGTATACCGAACTCAGACATTAGCTGCGTTTTTTCCAACATCCTAATCTGGATTTAGATTTGGTTTGCAACTCTGTAAGCTAATACGTTGTAAAACTACTAAAGTAATGTCAACAACATTGTCAGAAATTATTTACAAAACAAAGAAAAAGTCAGCAAATTTTTCATGTGGCTAAAAATAATCAGGTACAATGGAACTGGTTGTCGACAACGCTTAATCCGTACTACGAAGGCAATGCTTTGGGGAAGATTGATGGACGTCTCATTTTGTACACCTTAGATAGTTGGCTGTTTGATCCCAAAATTACTGGAATTATTGTTCCTGCCAATATCGAAAGCATGCAGCAACATATCGACAATGAGGTGCACTTGATTACAGGCTCTTTTGACGGCGTAGAGACACCAGATTGTCAATAAGAGTACGAACAAAGAGAACGAGCAACAAATTTTATTTATTTTATTAATAAATTTATTACAAAAACCAATTTAAATGCTTTTCAAGCGTCGCACATCTCAGCGAACAATGTGTTTATTTGTTCCTCAGCAGCATCGTTTATTTTAGCATTTAATATTTCAGCAAAACGATCCTTAAACAGAAGTATTCAAGGAACAATCTTGAGCAATTTATTTATCATGAGGGCATATTTCAGCAAGTGCTGTTATGCCTTTCGCAAATGTTTGCTGCACATCTGCTTCTTCTGCTGAAGCCTTGATCCAGTCTAGTGACGCCGCCCAGATTTTCTGCAGCTCATGGAATGTTATTTGTTAGTCAGTATCTTCAATAGATGAAAGTATTTTCGTGCTTTTAATTGCACAAGACCTATAGATGTAAGAAATATAGATATAAATATATTTCTTTATTTTACTTCTATGACAAGACTGCAGCTTCCAATTTTATTGCGCTGTCAAAGTGAAACATTTTACGTCTTCTGTTTTTTTTTTGGTTCGTTTTTACGTTCCCTGGTCGTGTTCATAGAATTATAAGTAAACAAAATCTAAATCGATGGCAAGATTTTGTTTGTATGGAAATCGGATTTGGATGTTGGAAAAAACGCAGCTATTGTTGCGTACATCTAATCAACAAAGAGATGGTGGGTGTCGATTTGGTTTTCGTGGGTTTTCTCCAGGATTTGGCGTAGTGTAAAAATCTGGTCTATGGTGGACTTGCCAGGACGAAAGCCACACTGATAAGGTCCAATCAGTGTTTTGGTATGTGGCTGCAAACTTTCCCACAATACGCTCGAAAGAACCTTGTATGCGATGGAAATGAGAGTGATAACTCGGTAGTTGGCGCAGATTGTCGAGTCTCCTTTCTTAAGTATAGGACAAAGCACACTAAGATTCCAATCGTCGGGCATGCTTTCCGTTAGCCATATTTTGCTGATGAGCTGATGCATGCACCTTATCAATTCACCGCCGCCGGTTTTAAACAATTCAGCAGCCATGCCGTCAGCACCTGCGGCTTTGTTGTTTTTGTGTCGCTGGATAGCAACTTTAACCTCGTTATGGCTAGGTGGTGGAATTTCCACTCCATCATCATCGATTAGTGGTGTCGGACTGCATTCTCCGAGGGCGGAATTGTTGGTATCGTCGCCTGCAAGCAGATTGGAAAAATGCTGTCTCCATAATCTCAATGCGCACTGCGTATCTGTAACCAGATCACCATTTTCATCTCTACAAAGAATTAAAGAATTTACAATAAATCTAAAATTGGACACCGAATTAAACATTAATCAAATCCCTTGGACCACACAGTATATGGCCAATATGGCTCGATTATGAGTGAATTACAAAAAAAGATTTGAAGGTGCTACATTAGAGTGGGTCGGCAACCATACAAAACAAAAAGTTTGAAAAAACCACCCCCTATTTTAAAGTTGAAAAACAGCCAAAATGGTCATTTTTGCATAACTTAAGCATTACATGTCGGATCTTAAAAAATTATAAAAATTTATAAATTTATATAAATTATCGTGAAAATGGCTTTTTTTTTTTTTGGATTCGCCAAAGGAGTGCGAAATCTCATAAATACGTATAGCCCGTACTATACGCATGCACGACTTACATTCTAAAATCTATCCGGATCAACCGGAACAGACAGAATGCACCTACGTACTAAAAATTACACCCAGTTGGCGAAGTATGAATTTCCACTAAGCACATTAACTGGCTTTTCAGCGGAACTTAAAAATTTTATACAAAAACACGAATTTATTAAGAATATTTGAATTTAAAAACGTAAACAACATCAAATAAGTAGTAAACTTTGCATAAAACTCTAAAACAAAGAGACCAAAGTAACTATAAATAATATGAATATTAGTAAGTTTGCGGCAACTATCCAACCCAAGATCCTACGTGGAAAAGAGAGTAAACTCTTAAACACCAAACCAATTCCAAATATAACGGAGATATATACGTGTAAATATGTACAAACATATATGTGTATATATATGCGGGTCACTATGGAATTTTGGAACACCGTGCTAATGTTATTAATTGGATATGTATTTGGGCCAACGCAGGCATAAACTTGCATGGAAAAGAGATAAACTCTTGCGCACCAAACTAAGTAACTAATAAGTCAAATGAATAAGAGAAATTTAAAATTTTTTTTTTTTGATTAAAAACAAACAAGTTTAAGCATACATATCATATTCGATGGTGTTTACTTCATCAAACGCAATATTATAAAGGAAAAACAACTGAAACGGTCTCGAATATATGGAATTACTTCAGCCAACATTTTAACAGAATATAACAATATTATTAACCGAGTTAATGTTTGAAACAAAACTCTAAAATATATCAATTATTTAAATGTAAAATCATTTTCCGTTTCAAGGCATCCACCGAATCACAAAAATTAATTAAGCTGTAGCTATTAGGTCTGTTTCCGTACGCACTTCAAGTAAAGTTCGAGTAAAGTTCGGGTAATAGAGAGTAATTTGATTATTTGTCAAAAAGTACGGAAACGGTTTCAATTATTTCAATTATTAGTATCAATTATTTAAATGTAAAATCATTTTCCGTTTCAAGGCATACACCGAATCACAAAAATTAATTAAGTTGTAGCTATTGTTGAAATCACTACACATACATCGTAAATGGTCATGAAGGGAAAAATTTGAAGTGCACTGGCTCAACTTAAAAAGCACAAAATGTCTAGATCCTCTTCTTGGGATGTTAAAGTTAAGAGATGAGAGAATATATTGGGAGTCAATATCACCACAAAGTAATTTATATAGGAAGGTGACATTAAACACCATCCTTCTGCTTCTCAGGAAAGGCAGTAAAATTTGTTTAAACTGGGTTTCATACGAAGGAAGAATAATATCTGGGTTCCAACGATGATGAAGTAAAGCAAAAAGTAAAAACTGTTGTTGAACCGATTCTATTGCATCAATGTGGACGTGATATTGAGGGTTCCATACTACGGAAGCATATTCAAGAATAGGTCTTACGAGAGATATATAAAGTAATTTAGTTGTGAAGGCATCATTGAATTCTTTCGCCCATCTTTTAATGAAACCAAGAACACCTCTAGCCTTATTTACAGCCAAATTTATGTGGAGATTGAAGCGAAGTTTTGGATCCATAATTACACCAAGATCAACAAAACTATGAACAATTTCTAAATGGATGTTATTTATAGTGTAATTTGTGCTGTGAGCAGTTCTACGTGAGAAGGTCATTGATTTACATTTTTTTAAGTTAAGGTTTAATAGGTTGAAGTTACACCAATCCACTAGTCTGTTTAAATCAGATTGTAAAAGGTGTTGTTCGTCGAGTGACTTGTAGGTAAGAAAAAGTTTCACATCGTCAGCATACATTAAGACGTCACAATGTTTAATTGCCGAGGGAAGGTCATTAATAAATAGTAAGAATAAAACCGGTCCAAGATGACTTCCTTGCGGAACACCAGATGTAACCATAACATTTTGTGATAGAGAATTTTTATATAAAACTTTTTGAAAACGTCGCGATAAATAAGATTTTATCCAATTTAGCAATTTTACAGGAAACCCAATTAGCTTAAGTTTATTCAATAGAATAAATAACGTCAGTCTGTTTTCCCAAAGTGAAACCTTTTATTACACGAGTTGTAAACTCCAAAAGGTTTGTTGAAGTTGATTTACCCTTTAAAAAACCATGTTGAGTGACAGAAATGGAGGAAGCTACGAAGTGGGTTAGTTGTTCAGTTATGATTTCCTCAAATAATTTAGGGATTGCGCTTAATTTGGCGATGCCTCGGTAGTTAGTGACATCAATTTTGGAGCCAGATTTATGAAGGGGTATAATATATGAATCTTTCCATATAATGGGAAAATTACCACTTTGCAGGGATATATTAAATATGTTTGATAGAGGAGCACACAGGTTGCTAGCACATTCCTTTAGAATGCAACTCGGAATTTCATCAGAGCCAGTCGAAAAAGAGCATTTAACTTGACGAAGGTTATGCATAACAATAATTGAGTCTATTACTGGAGTTTCAAAAGAGCTAACTGGAGGTAAATAAGGATGCTCAGAACACATATTAAATGGTATGTTGGAGTAAGTTGATTTGAAGAAGCTTGCAAACATGTTAGAAATAACATTGGCACAACACGATTCCTCTTGATTGAATCTCATAAGGGGTGGAAAGTTGGAAGCCTTACGTTTTGAATTAACAAAAGTATAGAAGAGTTTCGGATTATCATTAAATTGAGATTTAATGTTGGCTTTATAAGCTGTATAACACTGTTTATTTAATAGCTGGTATCTGCAACGACAAGATGAATAACAAGCAAAGTCAATATTAGAACCAGATTTTTTATATTTTTTAAATAATCGATTTTTTAAATTTTTTAGTGACTTAAGTTCACTTGTTAGCCAGGGTGGACTTAAGGGTTTAGAATTAATTTGCTTTGTTGGGACGCACAATAAGAAGCACCTTTGCAAAGTATCATTAAAAAACTGTACCGACGTTTCGACGTAATAATATGAATACGGTGGTTTAATAGATAGAATCGGTGACCAGTCAGTCTGCGAGAGTAAGGTGTTGAGTTTAACATAGTCTGTACTTTTGAAATTATATATTTTTGTATTTCGCTTATCAGGTGTAAGTTTATTTTCATTTTCATGAGCAAGTAAAACTGTTATTTCAAGAGTTGGATGATGTTCATCTTCCGGAAATGATACAGGGTTTGAGCGATTGAGATATACAGTAGTGCATCTATCTACAAACACAAGGTCCAGCGTTCTATGGCTTTTTTTAAACGTATTATTGACTTGTTGAAGACACAGGTCAGATAACTTATCTAAAAAATCATTTATCCAATTACTAGTGGAAACAGGTGTAAGAAATGAAGAGTCATCTGTCGAATTCCAAGACACAAAGGGTAGGTTAAAATCGCCCAACACAATAAGAGCATCATTATTTTTTAACATATTATGAACTTGCTCGATGGCGTTTATATGTCTTAAGTAAATTGATATGTCACAATTTGGAGGAATGTAAGAACAGGTAAGATAAGCAATGCAATTATTTAATTTAACTGAAACACAAATAAACTCCAGTTCACTAGTGTCGAGAATTGTTAATTCATCAGATGCAAACGAGATATGAACAGCTATCAGAACACCACCACCGATCTTATTATAACGGTCTTTACGGAAAATTTGATAATTTTTACACATTATTTCAGAATTTAGAATATTAGAGCGAAGCCAAGTCTCCGTGAAAATTATAATGTTATATTCGAAATCAAAACTGTTAATCGTTTTTTGGATGAGATTGCGGGCTATTTCGCGGGCGAGGCAAGTGTACTACATTTACTAATCGCGGATTATTTTTGAATTCGAATTCGCGTACGATTGTATTTCGTGGCCAGAAACTTACATCAACAATAGTATTAAATAAATTTTCTGGAACTGTCAATCTAAAGGAAGTAGTCGGACGTGCGTTTACATATTTGAATTTATGAATAGAAATAGAAAGAGTCGATGAACATTTCAACTTTGATTTAATGAAAAAATCTATATCATTATCTGTTGTATCAGATGCTAAGCGCGAAACAAAGATTGATTTAGTTGGAGGAATAGCAATCAAAGGTTTAGGAACAGAAATGTCAGAAGTAATTGCAATTTGTTGGACATCAGCAACAGTAGGAGCAAGAGAAGCAGCTTGTGCATACAATATTTCAGGCAAAGCGAGAGGTGGAGCTGATAATGAAAAAGGAGCAGACATAGACAAATTTGCCGAAGAAGAAAGAATAGGAGGAGGAGCATCCGTGTCCATGTCGTCAACGTTGTCTTGTTCTATAGAAGGTTGTGTTGGTGTCGAGTCAGTTTTCTGTTTGCTTCGAAGGGTCATATGTTTCTTTTTTCGCTTTGGTGAAGGAATTGACCAGCCGCGTACCGTGGGGGGGGCGGGGGGGGCGGTCCGCCCCGGGCGGCAATAGTTTAGGGGCGGCACTGAAGCTAAATAAAGCCTTTTACAAAATAAATATGTGTACATTATCATTTTAAGGTGTACAAACAAAAGAAAGAACTAAACTTAATGAATAAATTTGGCCACCACAGTAAATGTAACTATATTTATGAGCTTCGTATTGAGCACAACCAAAATGTAAAATCGTTTTTCGAGTCTCAAAATTAGTTGCCAAAGAAATAAAAAAAGACATAATATTTAGGCATGTGCGAGTAGTTGAATTTTCGAATAACTCGGCTGCGACTTGAAACAAGCATTGAATAAGTGGTGTTTTCGAGTAACTCAAAGTTTTTTGAGTTTTTAAGTGCTTTAACTTGTCAGTGGAAATGCCCAGTAGAAAAGTGGTTTAACAGAATAACGTTTTTCAATTTAGGTATATTTGGTAAAAATAGCTGTTTTGTGCTTTGATGTGTTGTGTGTGGGAGAAAGGCGGAATTTTCGTTTGATTATGGCGAATTGTAAGTTCAGAGTGCATATTAAGAAATAAGACTAATGCGTATAATTTTAAGTCGTATCTTTTATAATGTTTTTTGATTTTTTAAGGGATTTCACTGTTTTAATAAAATCACTTTGGAGAGGAGTTAGGCGTGGTCTAAACTGATTTAGGTCATTTTCTAATTTAATAATTTAATTATTAGTTTTCAAGAACTGATTTTGAGAAATGACCACAAGGTTTCAGCAGCTTCATGCTCTTGCTGAAAAATTCGCAATTCTTACTCCTTTGATTCTCCTGAATGATAAGTTGGAATGTAAACTGAATGAATTCTGTCACGAAGAAATTGACAATGAAGAGTTTCTCGTTGGGAGAAAAATACTTCAGCATATTGTTTCTATAGCTCACAAAGAAACTGATTCTTGTATGAAAGGTCTACTTGAACTTTTAAAATTTATTTTTAAATTAAGTCTAGAAAACGCAGTTCCAAACATTGTTATACTTTTAAGCTTTATTCTAAGCTTTTATTCATAAAAACCTACATAAGAACTACAATGAGTACGTCTCGCCTACAAAATCATGCCATATTATCTATAGAATATAAGTAAAGTAATGAAATAGACTTTGACAATTAGGGAATTCACAGTTTGCTTCTAAAGTTAACACCTGACAACTTTAGAAAGATATTTAGATCGAACTGTGAGCACCTCTTTTTGTGTTTTGGAGCTAAATTGCAAAAATAGTTTTCAAAAATTTGAAATTTGTTCAAGATAACTGAAGAAGAATTATGAAGAATTATGAGATAACTTTAGCAACAAGTGGTATCTCAAGTTTGTACGTAAAACAAAAACAATCAAAGTTAACACTTGCTAAAATGTTCTAAAGTTAATAAACGGCAAAATAAACAGAGCAGATAATACAGAACTGTGAGCACCCTAAAAGTAATTACCGATTTTGCTAATAAAAAAACAAGAAAAATAATAATTTAATAAAATATTATATAAAAAAAAAATTGTATTTGTATAAATTTCGTTTTCGGTGTCATTAAGTAATAAACTTTTTTATCGTTGGCCTAATTCTAATATGGCGTAAGTCAACATTTGGAATAATAGCGATTATTAACGTTTAAGGGGACCTGACGCCTTAAAAATTTTGTTTATTTTAATGTTTAAAAATGTGTATAAGTTCAATAAAAATAGATATAATTTTGAAAAATTACAAATATATTTTTCGGAAAAATATTACGCAAAAAAATTTTTTTATTGTTTTAATCAGATATACTGCTGATGGAATTTTTTTAAAAAATTTTATATGTTTTGTTCACCACTTTATATATCATAAATAAATTTTATTTTCAACTGTAGGGTATAAGTATAGTGTGTATGCAATGACAAAATTTTATTATGCCAGGTTACTCCTTAAAAAATACTTGTTCAGGTGTCAATATATCATATTTATATTTTAGTAAATATAGAAATCTCCCGTGATATAACAAAACCAAGTAACTTGTTTTTTGAAAATTGTGAGAAATTGGGGTATTGTGTTATAGGATATAATCTTTCCGTATATAAGATTTTTAAGTGTTTTCAAATTATTGAAGAGTTAAGAGTTAAGAGTTAAGTTTCGAAATTTTTGAAACTTGTGCTAGCCAAATTATTTTGCGTTGCAGTTTTTTAACAATTCAGTCGAACTTAAGATACTGAGAACATTTTTGTCATATATTTTTTCATTTCATATAAACAAGATTTTTGTTTTTTCACAAAACCAGGCAACTATGAAGTTACTTGAAAGCCAATTGTCATAAGGCACACATACGTATGCATGTGCTATGTATACATAGTACATTGTACGTATAGCTATACCTTGCCATCACTTACTTTCTACTTGAATAAAGTCAGTCGTTAAATAACAATCGTCGTGTTCATTACTTGACATGGTGTCAGAAGTTGTTTTTTTTAAAAAAACGAGAAAAAAAAAAAATAAAGCATGGTAGACGATTCAAGAAGCACTGACGCTAGCGTTGGCAACGTTAATTTTGTGAAACCACCGAAACCACTACAAATTGTAGGCAACAATGCATCACAAGCCTGGAAGGATTGGATGCAACAATACAAGTGGTTTCAGACCGCTGCACAATTGGACAAAAAACCAGCACAAATTCAAGTGGCAACCTTCATGTCAAGCATAGGCTCCGATGCAATAAATATATTTAACTCATTTTCATTAACAGAAAGTCAACAAAATAGTGTTACCGAAATACAAAAGAAGTTCAACGAATATTTTGCTCCAAAAACGAGTATAACATTTGAACGGTACCGCTTCAACACGTTAATCCAACATGAAAATGAACCGTTTGATGAGTTTTTTACAAAAGCAAGAAATCAAGCAAAAAACTGTTCATTTAAAGAGCTCGAAGACTCTTTGCTAAGAGATAAAATCGTAGTTGGTATAAAGAGCGACTTAATAAGAGAAAAACTGCTGGCAGAAGACGACGTAGCCCTGGAAAAAGCTATTAAAATTTGTAGAGCGAGTGAGACAGCAACTCAACAATTACAAGAATTGCACAAAACAGACGAACAGAAAATCGACGCACTAGATAAATACAAACCATACAAACACACAAAAATGTTGCGATCGACAAAGACGGAAAAACACAAACAAAACGACAATGCAAAAACATACGATTGCGTGCGATGTGGGAACACACACCAGTTTCGCAAATGTTTAGCATATAACAACAAGTGTGATATTTGCAAACGTAAAGGGCATTTATCGAAACTATGCTTTAGCCTAAAAAACAGAAACAAAGAAGTGAGTGCAATCAGCCGCAAACACAACAACAGCAGCACGTCAGAGCAAAGCGACACAACAGAAGATAGCGACCTATTCGTTCTCTCAATATCAAAAGCAGCGACAAATAAAGACAACAACGACAATTGGTACGAAGAAATCACAATAGAGAACAAACGAATTAACTTTAAACTCGACACAGCAGCACAGTGCAACGTGATTCCATGTAGCTTGTTAAGTGATACCACCATGAAAAATATTCGTCCAAGATACCACAAATTGGTCGCATTCGGCGGCGGTAAAATAAATACGCGTGGCGAAACACTTCTGCCGTGCACTGTGCGAAACAAAAATTGTCAATTCATTCAATTCAAATCGACAATTCATTGTCGTCGAAAGCTTTCCAAATTTTGAACCAATACTGGGGAAAAACGATTGTGAAAAATTAAAACTAATTTCTCGGGTGCAGGAAATAAACATAACTAACGAAATTTTTGACGGACTCGGAAAGGTAAAAAATTTTATATATGATATAGACCTAATTAGCAACCCAAGTTTTGAACAGTACGCACCCCGAAAAATACCACACGCAATAAAAAAGCAGGTAAAAAATGAAATCGACAAGATGGTCAAATTGGACGTTCTAGAAAAAACAGAGGGAATTACACCAGCCGTTTCGCCCATGGTCATCGTTAAAAAAAAAGGTAAGATACGAATATGCTTAGACCCAACAGACGTGAATAAAAACATACAACGCCGATATCACCCACTTAAAACCGTGGAAGAGATAACAGCAAACATCAATAAATCTAAGTACTTCACGTTATTAGATTGCAAAAAGGGTTTTTGGCAGATTGAGGTGTCAAATCGTACCAAAAAATATCTAACCATGGCAACACCATGGGGTAGATACTCCTATAAAAGACTCCCATTTGGTCTAGCATCAGCTCCAGAAGTTTACCAGAAGTTGATGGCGCAACTACTCGATGGATGTCTGAACACAGAAGTATCAATGGACGACATACTTATACATGCGGAAACTCCAAATCAACTGGAACGTTATACGAAGGCTGTAATAGAAATTCTCAGAAACGCTGGTTTGAAATTAAATAAAGAAAAATGCATATTTTCATCTAATAAAGTAAAATTCTTAGGACACATTCTAACAGCAGACGGAATCATGCCAGACCCAGACAAAACAGCAGCCATAAACCAGATACAAAGACCAGAAAACAAGAAACAACTACAACGTTTATTGGGAATGGCCACTTACCTCGCCAAATTTATTCCCAACCTGTCAGAAATAACATCTTCGCTACGAATGTTGCTAAAAAAAGAGGTCAGCTGGTGCTGGTCACCAGAACAAGAAAATGCGTTTCTTAAATTAAAGGATTCATTTTCGTCCGCCCCATTATTACGGTTCTATGACACCAACCTGGATGTAAAATTGCAAGTTGATGCTAGCAAATCAAGTGTTGGAGCAGCACTCCTACAGAATGAGCAACCCGTCGCTTACGCCTCCAAATCCTTGACCAAAACCCAACAAAACTACGCTCAAATCGAAAAGGAAGCAACGGCAATTCGCTTCGCTTGTGAGAAATTCCATGAGTACGTATACGGCAAGAAACTCATAATAGAATCGGATCACAAGCCCCTTGAGGCCATTTTTAAAAAACCTTTACACTCAACATCACCACGAATTCAAAAAATTTTAATGTACATACTACCATACGCCCCTCAGGTAATATATCGGAAAGGGACAGAAATAAAACTCGCGGACACGCTTAGCAGAGACTGCAATAACCCTAATAACAATTCGCCGGACGACGAAATAGAAGTCAACACAATTGAGTACTTAAAATCATCAACCAAGCAGAAGCTCATGGCGGAAACAGCGAAAGACCAAAAGCTACAAACTTTAAAACAACAAATTTTAAACGGATGGCCTTCATGTATTACGGACTTACCACAACAAATACGACCCTACTGGAATTTTCGTGACGAGCTCACAACAGATGAAGGGCTAGTATACAAAGCATCTAAAGTTTTAATTCCACAATCAATGCAAAATTACATAACGAAAACCATACACAGTGGTCACTTAGGAATTCAGCGTTGTCTAAGCAGAGCCAGATCAACAGTATTTTGGATTGGAATGCACAAAGATTTAAACAACTTTATTGAATCATGCGCGGTGTGTCAATCACTTCAAGCAGCTAAACCAAGAGAACCACTGGTCATTAAAACAATTCCAACGTTACCGTGGGAAATAACAGCGGTAGACTTATTTTATTTTAACGGCAACAACTACCTTTTGATAGTCGACAGTTACTCCGGGTACTTTGATTTCGCTCAACTTAAGTACACCACATCAGAAGAAGTCATTAACAAATTAAAAAAATGGTTTGCTACACATGGAATACCATCCGTGTTAGAATCAGATAACGGACCACAATTCTCGTCTAAGGAATTCGCTAAATTTGCTACATCCTGGGACATACAGCACCAAACATCAAGTCCCAATTACCCACGTTCAAATGGCCTAGCAGAGCGCTATGTCCAGACGGCAAAAATGATGTTAAAGAAGTGCGCCAAAGACAAAAGCGATATCTATTTAGCGCTCTTAAACTACCGAAACTCACCAAGAAACTTCTATCTCCAAACCAACGTCTCATGAGTAGGCTAACCAGATCTACCTTACCAACCTCAAAAAATATTCTACAGCCAAAACTGGTTGCAAACGTTAACAAAAATCTTACAAAAACAAGACATTCTACAACAACATATTACAACGAAAAAACAAAACAAGCAAAAAACATCCAACCAGGCGATAGAGTTAGAATACAACGAGCGCATCGAGACTGGATAAGCGGAAAGGTAGAAAGTCATTACAAAAACGCTCCAAGATCATACGTGATAAGAACTGACCAAGGGAAGTTACTAAGGCGCAACACAATACACATCGCACCGACAAAAGCAACCATATCAGCACCGCGTACAGTAGCCGTTAACCCTGAAAATAATAACAACCAAAATACAACATTGCCAATTTCAGCTAGCAGCAACAATGTAACAAGTACATTAGCTTCAACGCCACAGATTGTCACAAACGAATCAACAGGAATCCAACCAGATGCACCAGTCTCTCGCTACGGGCGACCACTGAAACAACCACAACGCTATGAACCATGATTTGACATCGTTTGCCATATTCTTTATCTCCACTATCATTTTTTTTTTATTATTACATTTATGAAATATTTTCCTTTATTCATTGTTATATATTCTTCTCGGATTTTCGTCTTTATTAAATTTATGAATTTCATGAAATATCAACAAAAACAAAAAAAAAAAAAAAAAAAAAAAAAGGAAGATGTCATAAGGCACACATACGTATGCATGTGCTATGTATACATAGTACATTGTACGTATAGCTATACCTTGCCATCACTTACTTTCTACTTGAATAAAGTCAGTCGTTAAATAACAATCGTCGTGTTCATTACTTGACACCAATAAAACATTTATATGTTTCTTAGAACACTTTATTCTTTGCTGTTTTTTCAAAATCAAGTAACTTTAAAGTTGCTTGGTTTTGTTGTATAATATCAATTAAAGCACAATTGTTTAGAAAATAAGTTGAACATTTGTTACAATTTTAATTAAGTATCTTATTTTTATAATTAAGTATCTACACAAGTATCTTATTAAGTAAATTATATATAAATCTATTCATTAAACTCAATAAAAAATCTTTTGATACTATTTTTAACAAAATTAATGGAACATATAAATAAATTCATGAATGTTGGTATTTACTCATGGCTTGTAAAACCAATAGAAAGATCCTTAGAATCTGCACATTCCTTAAAATCTTCCCAAAAATTAATTTTTGTGTTATCATGTATTAAAGGAATTAATTTATCTATAATATCCTTCTTTTTAGATGGGTTTTTCACGATTTCCTTTAATTGTACATATTTGAAAATTTCAGAAGATCTTTTTGATGAACTAATGTGCATTCAAAAAATTTTGCATCGGTTTCGATGGAAGTTTTATAAAAAATTACAATAATCCTTTTCGAGTTTTTCTGAAAATTTTGCATTTAATTTTTTTCGGCAATTGCTGTATGCTGGATGCAATAATCTTTTCTTTGTAGCACGATTGAAAACGAATGTTTGAGAATCCTTTGTAGTACGATTGGAAAAGATTGTTTGAGAATTTTCAGATCGAGTATCCATGAAATGATTGTCCATGAGCTCTTCTTCGTCACCTTTTTCATTTGTGGATCAAAATCAGGATCATAGTACGACGATGCAGGACTAAAATCAATTTTACTTTCTCCCTTATTATCGCAAAAATCACTGGAGAGTATACTTATATTTTTGTAATAATTTCCAAAAAAAAATTCAAGGAACTTATCATATAATTTTTGATAGATTATTACTTTCAAATTTTCAATTAAATCGAAATTTTTTTCAAGTGACGACATTGTACGCTGTTTTTAATTATATTCGAAAGGTTTGAAGAAGAAGATTTGACTAAGAAAAAATTTTCAATAAATTTTGGAAATAATTTTTCGATTGCGGTATTTTGAAGTGAATTTTTTCGCATAAATTTTAACTTCGTTTAAGTACAGTGCTGAAAAGTACTGAAGTAACTTGGTTTTGTTGTAACCCATTTTAATCTTATCAAGGCATTTCAAGTTACTTGTTTTATTTTTTTTTTAATATTAGTGTTTAGAAATGAGATAGGCAAAAATGGATTGAAGTTTCTCGTAGACTTTTTGCTATAGATTTTTAAACATGATAGAACAACAAAACCACGGGAGAAATGAGAGCAATAATAGACTCATGCGCGCGTTTTGCTCCATTTTTTCCAAACTTGCGTCGTATTAGAAATAGGTTGATGATATGTATATTAGAACTTGTTTTATATAATTGAGAACAATGAAAGACCAAATTCTAAAGTGAAAACTATGCATACAAAACCCTATATTAATATCAAAGATTTTTTTTTTTATTGCATATGAGAGGGGCGGCAAATTTGGAATCCGCACCGGGCGGCTTAGCCTCTCGGTACGCCACTGGAATTGACTCATCAATATATTTAAACTCATTGAAAAGAGTTTGATATTTTAAAAATTTATCAGAAAGTGAAGAAAGTTCTCTACTTATTTCCGAGAAACCTTGCTTCGTTTGCTTAAAAAGTTTATAAAAGTTAATGTCGGCCAACCTACACTTCTCACAAGACCAACGCAACCCTTTTCCTTCTTCAATGGCATCTGCCACTCGACCTGACACTCCTGCACACTTGATGTGAACAATATTGTCAACATGACAAAAATCGTTCATTTTCACCTTAAGTGGAGCAGCCAGGCTTAGCAAAAACCATTTGTTTTTGTTTTTTTTTTTTAGTTTAACAATTTATTTAATTTAAAGAAAGAAAAAGAAAACAATAAAATAAACAGATATAAAAATAAATAGTGGCGAAAGTTTAAAACAAAGAGATAAAAACTCTGAGACTCCCTGTGGGAATAGCTAAAAGAAGTGCCTACAGGTATGCAACGCTATTTTACTTAACTTAAGAGAAGCTAAGAAAAAAAATAGTGAAATGTCAACAAATAAAAAGAACAACAAGAACAGAATTTAAAGAAAAGAAATGAAGCACAACAATGTTTGTATGTTTTTGTTTTTGTTGATTTTTTTTTTTTTCACTGCTTATAAAAATAAGCACAAGTGTCAAGCACTTAAAACTTATGCACTTATATATATATTTTAAACGCGGAAATTATATCAATTGGCGGAAAACTGTGCACAATTTTTAAAGGCACAGAAACACTCAATTCTATAAACGAATTAAAAGACCGAAATTACGTATTTAAACCCTTTATTAAATAACACAAATTATAAATTGAAAAATAATTAAAACACGACCAGAAATTTTCAATGCTGAAAGTTCGACGGAGTTGCCAGACTTGTAAAGTTCCTTGTGTGTAAATTTTACACAATTTTTTCTAGAGCCATATTTTTTATGAATGAATGATATAAATCGATCAAGCGATCTTATCGTTTTAAATTATTAATTGTTCATAAATTTTGAAAAATAAATTTTGCAAATCCTAGTTCGATTTGATCAACTTATTATTGAAACTATTAGCTTGAAGTTGAAAAGTGTGAAAAATTTACACAAGGAACCGATTACGTTTATAAAATGCTAGTGATTTTTTAAGCACACCTTATTGTTGAGGAGTGCTTTCAAGTAAATGTGAAAACACGTATATTAACGAACAAACCCACCATTGAAATTTTCTAACGCAGGTATAAAGTTTAAACTTTTAAAAAGTTAATTTTAAGTTTATATTACAAATTCAGACAATTTAAATTAGTTTCACTGACATACATTATATTGAAATTCCAAAAATTTTCATATCTACTCAATTTTGATCTAGTAAATAATTTTGATCTATTCATAACAAATTTTCTTTTGTTGCGTTATTTCATCGTCCATATCTTTTACAAACGACGATTTCGGCCGAGCGATTTTTGCTTATATCTTTTGCTGACATTAGCAACATAAGTTAAAAACAACGTTATTGGTAGCTTAAAACTCATAAGTTACCCAAGTAATTTTTATAAAATACGTTTGATGTTGATGAAGTTGCAAGAAAGAAATAAATAAAACGGTAAATGGAAAATGAATTTGAAGCAAACATGAAAAAATCGTACCTCTCCGCTTTCATCCCTACTAACGACCCAACGAACAAAATATCGGTGAGTAAAATCGTCGCAATATCGCCGTGTCTATAATGGGATTAATTTAATGCACGGTTTTCACGTCAAATTTCCACAAAAATTACCTTTTTACAACAATAACAAACATTAATTACCAAAAAAATACCCATGGTAAAAACTCATGATAGAATAATAAAGTAGGCTCATATTTATATGGCTGCTCAAATGTCTAAATTTACACAAACAATGCTGTTAGGGCTATAAACGTCAAACGAAGAAATATTTAATCTAAAAAACGATAGTATTATATTTTTTAGTTTATTATAAACGATTTAATTTAAAAGATGTGATATATTATTCAGGATTAAATATATTGAAAAATGAAAAAAACACGTCTGAACAAAAGGCGAGCAAAAACGGAAGGGAAGTATATAAAATAAAATTAAAGAAGAAGAGCCATATTACAAATACAGCTGGCAATGATGAAGACATAACAACGATGCCATATTAATTTAAAATAACTCAGAAAGTGTATATCTAAACACTTCCTCTCGCTTTCTGAAGTTACAAAGAGTTTAATTTATGTGTGTACAAAATCTTGAACTAAGAATATAAATTTTTCTCTACTTAAAGGTTTAGTAAAAATGTCAGCTAATTGTTCGTTCGTCGCCAGATACTTTACATCAATTTCACCCTGGTTCTGCATGTCGCAAGTGTAGAAGTATTTAATATCGATGTGCTTTGTCCTCTTTGCTGATTCAGGACTTTTGACCAAAGTGATCACACGTTGATTATCGCTGAACATAAGAGTTAGCAAACGCTGTTCATGACCGCACTCGAGCAAAAGCCGCTTTAGCCATTTAGCAGCTTTTGTTGCATCACAAAGGGCAACAAATTCTGCTTCAGTTGTTGAAGTAGCAGTAACGGTTTGTTTACTTGAGCTCCAAAGGATTGGACCACCATTGAGAAATGCAGCATAACCTGTAATACTACGTCTTGTGTCTACATCACCACCCCAATCAGCATCAGAGAACATCTTCAACTGAAAAGATTTAGAACCCATATTAAAATGGATGCCGTAATCTAAAGTACCTTTGAGATATTTAAAAAACTCTTTTAACCCCTAGCCAGTGTGATTGCGCTGGCATCTCCAAGTATCTGCTCAATACGCCAATTATATAAGCGATATCAGGTCTAGTACATATCATCAAATACATAAGAGATCCAATGGCTTCGCGATATGGAAAATTGTTGTTATTGTTGGTGTTTGCATCATCTTTTGAAAAATGTCTGCCAACTTCAGCAGGCGTAGACACAGAAAAACAGTTAAGATGGTTAAATCGCTCTAAGACTTTTTCAGCGTAGACGCGTTGAAAAATTTTTAATGCATTTTTCTCCTTATCGATATGCATTTGAAGTCCAACAAAAAATTCTGCTTTGCGTTGCGTTATTTCAAATTCAATGTGAAGTTCGTGTAGCAATCTGTTAACTATATTGGAATTATTACCGCAAATAAGCCCGTCGTCTACATATAGGAGTAAATATATTACACTGTTGTTTTCTTTGTAAATAAAAACACACAGATCGGCCCATGACTGCTTAAACCCAAAATCTGTGAGAAATTTCACGATGCGCTTATTCCACTGCCGTGAAGCTTGTTTTCGCCCATACAAGCTTTTCTTTAGTAAGCATACTCGATCGTCTTGACCAAATCCTCTGGGCTGCTCCATGTATATCGTCTCTTCTAGATTTCCATGTAGAAATGCCGTTTTGACGTCAAATTGTAGGATATTCATACCTTGCGCTGCAGCTATAGCTAATACCGTTCTAACAGAATCATACCTTACGACAGGAGCGTAGATTTCATCATAGTCAATTCCTTGAGTTTGAGAGCATCCTCTCACAACCAAACGTGCTTTGAATTTGTCGATTTCGCCATTTGACTTGAATTTCTTCTTAAAAATCCACCGGTTGGTAATAACGTGCATATCGCTTGTTCGCGGAACTAAAATCCATGTATTGTTCTTTTGAAGAGATTTTATTTCGTCATTGATCGCCTCAGTCCACTTGCCACAGTCTTCACTTGACATCGCCTCCTCTAAAGTTGATGGCTCAACGCATGCTACACACAATTCAGCAAAAGTTTCTTTAGCCTCTTCAGTAGCTTTTTGTGTTTTCGATGCGCTTCTTAACGTATAAGGACTGCGTGTCGATTGTTCTGCTTGTTTTCGTGGCTTCTCTGTTTCAGCTGCAACTGGTGAATGAGGAACGTTCTGAGTTTGATCACGGCTTTGATTAGATTCTAAAAATTCATTTTTGCTAACACGCTTCTCATTAAAAATGACATCACGTCGGATACAAACTCGCCTCTTTGTTGGATCAAAAACTCTGTAAGCTTTACTTTCCGTATTGTAGCCGACCAAAATGCCTTTAATTGAATTTTTATCCCACTTTGTGCGCTCTTCCTTTGGAATATGGATGTATGCGTCGCTGCCAAAAACTCGAATATGTGCCACAGATGGCTTTTCACCGAACCATTTTTCATAAGGAGTACACCCACCTATAACGTCGGAAGCTGTCCTATTTTTAATATAAACTGCCGTATGAGTCGCATCAGCCCATAAGTATATTGGTAGCTGCCTGTTATGAATCATTGCCTTAGCACTTTCAACGACGGTCCAGTTTTGCCGCTCTATAAAACCGTTCTGCTCAGGAGCTCTTGGTGTCGTTATCTCGTGCTTTATGTTATGTTTTAAAAGAAGACTTTTTACTTCCTCGTTACAAAATTCGAGGCCACCATCTGATCGTATCGATTTATTCTATGTCCATCCGCTTGCACATCGGCCAGGAATTGCATCAGCATGCTGAAAACCTCTGTTTTGGTTTTTAAGAAATAAACGAAGCAATAGCGCGAATAATCGTCTTTTAATAGCAAAAAATAATTAGATCCGTCAATTGATGGACTACTCATTTTACCACAAAGATCCATATGGAACGCTTCGCCAGGTGCGTCTGCTCGTTTTGCGCCAGATTTTGGAAACGGATTTCTATGTTGCTTGCCATAGGCACAGCCTTCACAAAATGGTTGCTCTTTTGGAACATTAAAAATGTCCAAATCTTTGACAATTTGGTGTTCACTCATCTCACGTAGCGTTTTGAAATTTACGTGGCCAAGCCGCTCATGCCATAGCAATACTGATTCTGTTGTCAACACATTAACTGAAAACGACGACACTGGCTTCACATTCATGCGGTACAATCTATTTTCGCTGTTGCCTTCAGCTACTACATCGCTGCCTTTTATAAAGAAAACATGTTCACCACCAGGCTCAAAAATAACTCTTGTGCCCCTTTCGGTAGCTCTTGAAATCGATATGAAGTTTTTATCGAGCTCTGGAATCAACAGTGCATTTTTCATAACATAACTATTATTTGACTTGCCTTGAATTTGGATGTCTCCTTTGCCTTGAACTTTCAGACGCCGCCCATCGCCAACTTTCACGTATGCATTTACAGATGAATCAGCTTCAAAATTTGTAAACAGCTCCCTCTGAAACGACATATGGTCAGTGGCTCCTGAATCTGCATAAAAAATGTTTTTGAGCTTTTCGCAATTTGTTGATTTGTTTACGTTGAATAAAAATGAATTTTCATCTCGTTATTCTGTTTGACGTTTATCACTGGTTTCGTTTTGTAATGACAGTGAGTGTCGTTCATTTATTCTCTTGTTTGGTATGTTGTTCTGCTTGCCGTTTTCTGCATTCTCTTGCCCAGTGGCCCGGCTTATGACAATAATTACATTTGCCACTACGTTTTTGATACGAAAAATTATTGAAACTTTTACCTTTGCCTTTGCTTACTGCGTAGACTGCATCCGAAGTGTTGTTGTTGTTGTTGCCGTTTCCTCGTAAATTCATGACTTTCTTCATTAACAAGATGTTCAGTCAATCTTTCTATGTTTTGATGTTCTCGCGGCACTGCGTACCATGCGGTCCGTACGTGATCAAATCTTCCTGGCAGACTGCTCAAGATTTTGGCAATAATCATGGGTTTCTTTTGTTCCAAGTCCATGTCATTGAGCCTTTGTGCTATCGACATTATATTTGCAACAAAATCAACGACTTGTTCGTTTTCTGCCATTTTGGTGGTCATGAATTTCTCCAGAAGAACTTGTGCAGATTGTTCGCTTTTTTCAGCATGCACTGCTTTTAGCTTTGACCACATTTGCGCAGCCGTTGAACATTCAATGAGATATTTAAGCTGTTCAAGCTCAATGCCTTTCATAATAAATGCTTGCGCTTCCGCATCTTTTGCATCCCATTCTGTAGCGTTTTGCACTGTTCTGAGCGTGGTGCCCACAATATATGGCTTTAACTTATTTTCAGCCATATAAATTTCCATCTGCCTTCGCCATAATTGGCAATTCTGCCCGTTGAAACGATGAATTTGGTAAATTCTTGATTCACTCATGCTAACTTCTTGTACGTCTTGAAGCTCAGCCTGAATCCCGGAGTTTGAACAAATACTGTCGATTTGATTTTCTAAAAAATCTGAAACAATTGCAGAATCAATTGGAAACGAGTCGTCCAGAGTAGCAAAGTCACTATCCATAAATTTATTTACTTAAAATTTATAGGCGTTATGTGCTGGGAACCTGGGCCCATAACCTATTATATTTTTTGCATTTTTCAATATATTTAATCCTGAATAATATATCACATCTTTTAAATTAAATCGTTTATAATAAACTAAAAAATATAATAGATAGAAAAACCAAGTTTTTGCTTAATAATAACAGGCGACCCCAAACGATACTACAAGTCGTATGGACATGTAGTTCGACAAAATAACTGAACTTTTTATCGTTGTAGCTAAATGTTCAGACATGTCGGATGGACTTCATTATTTAATAGATATCGTGTAGTAAACACCGAGTGCACTTATTATTTTTAGCGCTAAAATTTCTTTATTTGCATTATTTTTTATACCTTGAGTCTTTCTAATATATAAACAGATTCATTAGAAAATTAAACATATATTGGGTTCGTCATTTTATGCGCGAGATGTGCTTCTCTCAAAAATTTGTATCGAATGATAAAATGCGTCAAGTTGGATGGACACGTACACAAACGATACTACATGTCGGATGGACTGAGCAAAAAGTCAAAAATAGTTTTCTTTCATCGGACATGTCTATCCGACTTCATTTTAAGCACACGAACGGTACTACATGTGCGACGACATGACGGTTCCATCCAACATGAAGTATCGTTTAGGGTGGCCTAATGGTAGCCTTGAAAAATTCCCAAAAAAATACCACAAAAATAAAAAAATTCCCAATGGCCAACTCACATGTGATTATTTGATTGGCAATCAATTAACTTTTTAACTCTCTTTCAGATTCTCATTGTTGGTTGATTGCTGGATGCTCACACGACACCCCAATCAAACAGCAACAATTTTGTTTCGCCACACAGCATCACTGTTGAGATTGCTTGATTGCTGTCCTATACAGCAATCACAAAACGAACAAATTATGATTTCTGCAATCTGTGTTCATCCGCTCTCACTCTCAATGTGTTTGACAGTTTCACAGTGAAAGAAACAACAAACGAATAGATTGTTTGAGCAGGGGACAAGGCCATGATATAATAACTCCAAGGTAGTATTGACGTTACTGTTGGAAACGGACTTCTGTAAAAAAATATAACAAGAAAGAAAACGCTCACAATTCGTCATTGCATACAATTAATTTTCACTGGTCACATTCAGCGTACTCAACAGTTGGCAACTGTAAAATCAAAACTTGATGCACATAAATATGAAGTTGGTCATTAAAATGCATTTAAAATTAGAAAATTTTTTATTAGTCGGTAAAATTTCCATTGGTATTTGATACAAAGCTTGACATTTTATAAACTTGACAACTTTTCTGAAACTTCAATACCGATAACAGCGCTCCCCAATGTTTTGCTGTCACAACAGTTGACACAGCTGAATGTGGCCAACGCATATAAGAACGAACAGCTGTTTTTGACAAGAGTTCGTTTTCTTGTAGCTGGGAGAATCAACACTTGTCAATACTACCTGGTTAAATTATTATATCATGGGACAAGGCTAAAAATTACCACAAATGGATTTTTCCATTAAAGGTGGCAACCGTAGTTTAATGCTACAATGCATAGATGTCAACCAAAATTCACACTCGAAATCACTAAATCACACAACATATATGTAGAAATCACTCGTGTGACACTCACAGCAAAAAAATCACGCACATAGAAAAAAAATTACGCAAAATCACACAAACAGAACAGAAAATCACGCAAAAATCACACACAGAACAGAAAATCACTCAGAAGCAATTCCAATTTTACAGCATAAAAGAGCATTTAATGCCATACAATTTTACATATGATGAGATATTTTCTGTTATTTGGTAATATTAGCAAAAGCTTATTGTTAAAAATTTATTAATATCTTATTTACAAGATCAAAACTAAGAAGATACGAAAATTTTTGGTAATTCAATATAATATATATCAGTGGAAATAATTTAAATTGTCTGAATTTGTAATATAAACTTAATATTAACTTTTTTAAAGTTTTAACTTTATACCTGCCCTAGCAAATTTCAATTGCAGTGTTGGGCTTGCTCGTTAATATACGTGTTTTCGCATTTACTTGAACGCACTCTTCAACAATAAAGTGAGTGATTAAAAAAATCACGCTTGAGTGAAAAATCACTCGCTTCATTTCAGAAATCACACAATGGCTAGGTTTAGCAATCACAAAAATTAGTCATCATGTTGTCAACATGTTTAGTATTTGATCAGTATCACTTTATGCATGGTTGAATAACAAGGTTGCTTCAAAACTGACTGTGCTCTCTTTCGCATATCCGAAAGTGTCAAAATCAAATGGCTGCTGAAAAACAACAGCAACAACAACAACAGCTCAAGCAGTTCGCTTTGACATTTACGGCAGTCACGCTCTCCGTCTTGCTACTACCTTATTCAGTGTACCCTGACTTTATGCTACTTTTGTGCCCGCTGAACGGTGTGATAAGTTTTCTGTCAAAACGGAAAAGTATATTCAACTTTTATTAAATTGCGAGCACTAATTTGTCAAGGAAATTATTCAAAATATTAATTTATATTGATTTTTAAGCTTATATAGAAGGCACACTTAAATTTTTGCGTTGTTTCTAATTTTTCAAACTGTTGAACTGCTAGCCGCAACACGTTGAGTGAATGTAGCGGAAAAATAAAGTGATCACAAAAACTGATTCCGCTCCACAACATGTTGAGCTAATCAGAAACTGATTTTTTGCGTTCAGCAGGTACACACTCAACGGTTGCACAACTGTTGTAACTGCTAAACCCAGCCATTGTCACACAGCCCTCAAAAAATCACGAAAAGTGATTTATCACACGAAACTGGCATCTATGCTACAATGAAAAGCAAAAAATATTTAAAATTTGTAACTGATATTGTCCCAAAAAGCACGTTAAAAGTATTTAATAATTCGCAGCACCGAAACAACTTGTCGTTAAAAAAAAAAATATGTAAGATCAAAGATACATGCAAGTATAGCGAGTATAGAGAAAACAAAATTAAAATTCAAATGATATCAAAAAATTTGCATACACAGATTTTTGGAAAGATGGTTGGCGAATCATCAATTTCAGATGAAGTTATCGAAAAGCACAAACAAAACTTGAGAAATGTTGGTATTAATATAGAAAGTTCTGACGTTTTGCCAGATATTGATTTGAAAATACCCTTATTGCGAGGCGAAAATATTGAAGATCATTTTAGAGTTATAGCAAAGGAACAAGTAAAGCCGTATGAGCAACTTATAGGAACACTTTTGAATTGTGAAAAGTTTCCATTGCCACCTCTGCATTGGAAATTTTGTGAAGGATGGACACGATATAATACACATGATCACATATGTGAAAAAGTAGACTCTCCAATTGAAGATGCACTTATTTTAGATGTAGAGGTCTGTATGTCTGCTGGAAATGCCCCATCTCTGGCAACAGCTGTAGGCGCACAATACTGGTATTCGTGGGTAAGCCCACAGTTTTTTCGATCTAAATATGAAAAGCACACTCCATATTGCTATCCTGATGATCTAATACCATTGGGAGAAAAAGGTCCAAAAGTAATTGTCGGGCATAATGTATCGTACGACAGAGCGCGAATAAGAGAACAGTATTTCATTGATGATACACTGGCCCGCTTTATTGACACTATGTCGTTGCATATTTGTGTAAGTGGAGTTACGAGTTCCCAACGTGCAATTATAAGATCCAGAAAGGAAACTTCACCTAATGACACTTCATGGATACAAAAAAGTTCATTGAATAATTTATCTGAGGTCTACAAATTATATTGCGAAGGGGAAATGCACTCCAAAGAATCGCGTGACACTTTTGTCAAGGGTTCACTTGATGATGTACGCAGAGATTTTCAAAATTTAATGACTTACTGTGCAAATGATGTGATAATCACGAAAGAAATCTTTGTAAAACTTTTTCCACAATTTTTACAACGATTTCCACACCCTGTTACTCTTGCTGGTATGCTTGAACTGGGTTCAGCATATCTTCCAGTGAATTCAAACTGGCTGCGATACATTAATGAATCGAAACTTTCATATGATGATTTAAATATTGAAACAAAAAAACTACTATCTAAACGAGCAAATGAAGCCTGTCAGTACCTTATTCAAGCAAACTACAAAAACAACTTGTGGTTGTGGGATGAAGATTGGAATGTGAATGAGCTTGAAATGATAAAGTCACGATTACTTAAACGAGATAACCAAATTCTAAATACTGATAAAACTCACTCATCGTATGTTGATAACGATACAATCTCTGATGATATCATTCAGTATAATTCAAAGTATTACGAAAAGTTTCAGGATTTATATAAAATGAAAGCTTATCTGCCTGCTCGAAGACCTCTTTTACCTGGATATCCTGCATGGTACATAAAACTTTGCCGTAAACCGCGAAACTTTAACTATGACTCAACAAATTGTCCTTGGGCACCAGGTCCTACTGAAATTGCAACTGGAATGCAGATAGTTCCTAAGCTGCTTTCACTGTGTTGGGAAGGATTTCCATTACACTACACAAAAGAACAAGGATGGGGATTTCTAATGCCGATTCAAACAAATCATACCATTGATTCCAAACCAGGGAAAATTCCAATTAAAGAGCTGCTTACAAAGTTTCTAAATTATTGTAAATTGAAATCCATAGAAGAATTTCATGTGGGAAATAGGTCTAATTTCCCAATGAGTGGTAACAAGTTTAAACTTAAAAATAAAAAACACATCCATCATTATAAAGGATCTGGTATTTGGTGCGATACAACACTTGAAGACTGCTGTTATTTTTTTAAATTACCACATAAGAATGGTTCGTTATTTCGTGTCGGTAATCCTTTATCAAAAGATTTTCTGAACAAATTTTCTGAAAATATTTTAAGTTGTGGCAGCAATGATGACAAATCGGCAGAGAGAATTGTTCGGTTAGCGCGCATGATGTCATATTGGAGAAATAATCGTGATCGGATTTCTAGACAATTGGTTGTGTGGTTAACTTCTTCGAATTCTAATTTAGTCGAACCAACTGAAATAAAGCAAGGGGCTATTTGTCCTCAAATTGTTGTATGTGGAACTTTAACACGACGTGCCATGGAACCTACTTGGATGACTGCATCGAATTCTCAAACTGAACGCGTTGGTTCTGAGTTAAGAGCTATGGTACAGGCTCCTAAATCCTACAAGATAGTTGGTGCTGATGTTGACTCTCAGGAATTGTGGATAGCATCTGTTTTAGGAGATGCATATTCTTCTGGTATCCATGGAGCCACACCATTAGGCTGGATGACTCTGAGCGGTTCTAAATCAAATGGTACAGACATGCATTCAATAACAGCAAATACTGTCGGAATATCCAGAGAGAATGCGAAAGTATTAAATTATGCCCGAATCTATGGAGCAGGTCAAAATTTTGCTGAGATTCTGTTGAAACAATTTAATCCAAATATTTCGGATGTAGAAGCTAAAGATAAAGCAATGAAAATGTTTTCAATTACAAAAGGACGAAAAATGTATGAAATAAAAAAAAAATATAGAAATCAATTGGAAAAAAATAGGTGAGTGAATAAGAAGGCCGTAGATGGTCTTGCATTAGTGATATATCAACAGGGGCTTACTCTGTAATTCGATTCGAATCAATAATTGTTTGATGGTACTCTATGGTAAGGATGGTACTCTATTATCTGATTTTCGCATTAACAATTTGCATATTAGCATTTTCGTATAACGAATTTTTGGCACTTGCGAACGGGAATATTATATTCGATAGCATATTGGTTTGTTCATTAGAAGAACATTTAAATGTAAATTTTTATATTTTTTTTATTATTAATATATAGTAACATTTCTTAATTTATGATTTACATTTACATATACTGTCTTAAAGCTAATTCAGTTTGATTCATTTCATATATAATTTTAATAAGTTATATCCTCAGATGATTTTTTTGATCCGTGTATAAGGCCGCGTTCATAGTAAGGCTGAAGTTGAAACTTTTTACAGCTGCTGAAAAACGCTTCATGTATAATCAAATAGAAAAAGCGCAAACTGTTCATAGTGCAAGCTTAAATCCAAGGTTACGCCACTTTTGAGGATTTTTTCTTCTATCTCGTTCGGGTACTCAGTGTTGATTTTTTGTTTCATGTCGTACTTATGCTTTGCTGTGTCATACTTTTTAACGCTTTTTCTTCGTTTTCGTTTGTTGCACAATTTGGCTGTTTTATTTTATTTCCTGTTTGTGTTTTGATGTGCAGCATTATTAAACATGTTTTTGAGTACTTTTTTCTTATCAAAGCATCGCAACTAGCTCAAAGTGTCTAAAAGCAAAAGTAAAAAGTGCGCACTATGAACAGCAATAGCGCGAAAAAGTATCTAAAAGCGCGAGCAAAAAGCGCGCACTATGAACAGCAACAGCAAGAAAAAGCGTCTTGATATCGCTCGAAAAAACTTAACAGCTTCAGCTTCCACTATGAACGCGGCTTAACCAAAATAGACGAAACGAGACGATTGCAACTCGACGAGCGTGTACACTCGTTACGTCTGTTTTGACATTTAACCCAAAATGAAACGTTCTTGAACTCGTCTAGGCTGGTCAGCTGCCAACTGTTTCAAATGCATATAAATGCCTTGTTCATCCCTAAGGCCGCGTTCATAGTGGAAGCTGAAGCTGGCTAAGCTTTTTCAAGCGATATCATGACGCTTTTTCTTGCTGTTCATAGTGCTCGCTTTTTTTCGCGCTTTTAGATACTTTTTCTTGCTGTTGCTGTTCATAGTGCGCGCTTTTTTTCGCGCTTTTAGATACTTTTCCTTGCTGTTGCTGTTCATAGTGCGCGCTTTTTGCATGCTCTTGGCTTATGTTTTGTTTTAATTATTTCTTGTATTTTGGAAAGTTAATGCATATTTTGAAGTGGAAAGAGTGTGGGAAGGAAGGAAAGAGTTTTTTAGTGCAAAAAACATAGTGTTACTTGCTGTTAGATAAAATTTAAACAGAGAAGACAACTTTTTTGCTATGCGCCGAAAGTCAGAATTGTCAAAAAATACCAAACGAAATACAAAACGAAAAAAGTTTGAAACCTATCCTCTACAAAGCAACAAATAAAATATTTTGTCTATATTCTACGCACAAAATAAAGATCATAACAACAAAAAATGCATTCAAAGGAAATTGAAAACGTGCAACTCACACACATACAAAGAAATGATGCAAGAATGAAGTAAGCATCTGAAGAAGAAAAAAAGCGTCGAAAATTAGCGATGCCCACAAAAAATTACCAACAACAAAACGTATCTAAACAACAACACGCATATTTTGCGCATCGCATATGCTGAATTTACTAACAACAAAAAGACATACCAACAACAATATGCAATGCTGGCAGCGCCTGCGATCATGTTGACATTGTTAAATAGACAAAAACAACAACACGCATCAACCGATAATGCGAAAATAAAACAATAAAATAAAACTAAAGCGCTGGGCATTGCTGCCGAAAAGTACAAAAACAAAATCAGTGCGGCAAAACATAAACAAGAAATAAAAAAAAACTCGCGTGTAGCAACGTACACGTGACAGAAGTTAAACTTCTTTAACAGTAAGAAATAAGAGAGATTTTAGTGTGAAATAGAGAGAGAAAGTATCTGAAAAGAAATTCAATCAATATGAAATGGAATAATAATTTGTTGATACAATATTTGCATCCAGGGACCGTACCGAATATGGTTTTTGTCGAAAGTGTCACATATTAACTTTTATATCTTAATTTTTATTTTTTCCGACAAAAATAACATTTTTTTGTGCCTTATATTTTTTTGGGCAAAAATAACAGTTATTTTCTGCCGTTTATTTTTCGGTCAAAAATATCAGGTAATTTATATTTGTTCAAGTCATTTTACCGATAAAAAAATTTTGATATTATTATTTTCATCTCATCGGTGAGACATTTTACACATGGTGTCAACAGTTCAATCTGTCAAGCGGCCTTTAAGGAAACACAAATTGCTTGATATTTTTGACCGAAAAATTCAAGTCACAAAATAACTGCTATTTTTGACCGATAAAATAAAAGTCAAAAGTAACCTTTATTTTTCCTCGAAATATACTAGGCAAGAAATTAACTTTTAAAGAATCAGTTTCAAATTTAAAAGCGACTTAATATTCGTGAGGCTGAGGACATTTGTAACATAATGGTATATTTGAAAAAGTCTTTCGATAATTTTTTTCATTTGAAAATTGTAAAATAACAGTTATTTTCGGTACTTGTCTTAGTTCAGTTGGTGTTTTAGTTGCTTTCGAATGTCTTCTCAACATTGTTACTTTTTGAATGCTGGATTGCATTTGCATAGTACTCTTTGAAAGAGCCTCCGAAAGCAGAGGCAAATCTTGTTCATTATTACCTCCTGCTTCCTGATCATAATTGCTATGTTGATAGAGGGCCTCATAAAGCAGCGAACGTTGATTGTTGAGTGCATCAACTTGGTTGGCTTTAAAATTTTGTTGAGATGCATCAGTGTGTTTTTTGGGGATTGGTTCTTTGTAGATTCACCAAAATACACTGATGTTTCGTAAAAATGCATTTTGAAACTCAGCCGTTGTTGCAATCACCTTACCTTCATCATTAGTTGCAGACCCAGCTGAGGCTGTATTCTTAAGAGCTTTAATTCGCTCTCTATATTCACGAACGCGTTCTGCTCCTGTTTTAGCTATTTTTCAATTTTTTTTTTTCGTGCATACTTGTAGGATGAAAATTAATGTTACGGTTAAGTTAATAATGTAATGTTAATGTTAATCTAATGTTAATGTTAATAATGTTATTTTCAGTATGTTACGCGTTCAGTTTTAATTACATTTTGTTTGGTAATTTATCATGTGCCTACGTGGCGTAATCGTATAGATTCCGTCTCACAAGCAACGATGTACGGGGTTCAATTCTCGGCAGCGGCAGTAATTTTTTTAATTTTCATATGAATTGAAAACGTTAGCCTAGCGTCACGAAAAATAACCTTGAAATTTCACTCGCCGCCAAAGAAGTTTCACTTCAAAAACAGCCAAGAAAAGCGTTAAAAAGTATGAAAATAACCTACATCACAAAGCGTACGTACGACATGAAACAAAAAATCAAAACTGTGTACACAAACGAGATGGAAGAAAAAGTGCCAAAAAGTATGTCAAAATAAGCTGAAACCCAAACCATAAGCAAGACATGAAACAAAAAATCAACACCGTGTGTCCAAGTGAGATGGAAGAAAAAAGTATCAAAAAGCCTCAAAAGTGGCGTAACCTTGAATTTAAGCTTGCACTATGAACACTTCGCGCTTTTTGCATATGATTGTACACAAAGCGTTTTCAGCAGCTGTAAAAAGTTTCAGCTTCAGCTTCCACTATGAACGCCTCCTAAGAATGGCTATTTATTCATTAAAATATTGTTTCTTGCACTAATTGATAAAAATGCAACAAAACTTGATGTAAAAATTCTCTGCACTGTTGTTGCTGACGAGTTGAGACGCTAAAAGTTCGGTTCTTACGGAACAAAACGTCTCGTCAAACCGCTTCGTTCAGTTTCGATGTGTTTACGTTAGCTTATTTTGGGCAACAACATTGAATTGCATTTAAGCGAACATTTTTGTCTTTGCTCGTTACGGAGCAAATCGTCTATTTTGGTTAGGGCTTTGAGAGCCCACCAAAAACTTCGCTTACATGTAATGCCTATAATAATCTAGAAATCGTCAATTATCACTTACCTTCTGGCTTACAGAATACATTACTTTTACAAAGGCATTAAAGGTCTGCAGCGAACCATTCATTCTACTTGTACAAACAGATACAACAAGTAATAAATAACCTGATATTTTTGATACAAATACAACAAAAAGTAGAACTTAACATACGCTTGTTTGTTTTGGATTGAGCAGAGAGCGTAGCATCACTTTCTGCTATCATTGTAGTGTAAGCTTTTTTTCTCTTTATCTGTTCCACTAAGCGAAGTAACTGTTTTAACTCTATTTTAAATGGATATATCCATTCAATATGGATTAATTGTTATTATATAAGGACACAAATGAAATTTCCTATCCCATGGATTAGAAGCAAATTGCTGCTTGCGCGACGTCGACACATGAACAGTGTAAGCTACTTCGTGTGGCTTACGATCGTGTGCATTCGGCTGTTGCTTTGTTTTTATTTCGGCAGCAAATCAAGTCAGATGCTTTTCAGCATTTGTTGAAATAACATCTCTGCGCAATTTTTTAAAATATAGCGAGAAAATACGTAAAATTGATCTTCGTTTTTCTCTGCTTTACACACAATCAAAGAATGCGATAGTATGTGTGTGCCCATCGCTGATTTAAATTTATTAATGATTTTTTATTATTAATTAAAAAAATAATTTTTATTATAATTCAAGCAACTTTACATATTTACTTAGTTTATTCACTTTACATACTCTGATTTGTACGATCTTTGTTGACGATCACATTTTTATGGTGCCTGTTTGTAACGTTTTTCAACCCCTTCCTCAAAGAATTAAGGAACATTTGTTCTTTTATTTCATCTTTTCGAGTAGCTCCTTAAAGAAACAAGTACACACATATCTTAAATAAGCAATATCAAACATTATGTTGAATAAATAAAAGTAAATAAAGTAGTAATTTATCTATTTTAAAGTATGATTTTAATTCTATGTAAATACCATATAAAACCACCATAATGAAAAATGTTTTAACCTTTTAATGCAACTATCTCCGTTTTTATTGCTTCATTTTGATTTACCAAAATTTCTAAAAAAGAATTATTTAATTAAGGTACTATTGCAATGTGTAAAAAATGGAAAATATTTTTCTTGTAGAATCTGGTTCCTTAAGTTCTTAAGAATGCGTATACGAAATTTTAGAAAAAATATCAAATAAAAAAAAAGATATAACATACATTATATTCGCATGTCGTGCATTTATTTATATATTATCGTTCATAGAAGAAAATCTAATAGCGTTTTTCTCGAAACAAGTTTTTTCGAATTGGTTTCTAAGATATCTCGAGTCCTCAAAAGGAACCGAGATCTTTTTTAATACATTTTTTATAATCAAATTGTCTGTTTTCGTCGGCTTTTCGTTTTTACTTGTGCTTTGTGAATTCATTTTTATGCTGTAAGATTTTACATTAAGATTTGACAAATGTGGTGAAAATAATGTAATGATAATAATACAGTTAAAGGTAGTTGTGAGTAAGTGGAATGAGAAGAGTATCAGTTTTGTAGGGTAAATAAACATATTTAGTAAATATATTACTTATTTCAAAAATTTCTTCAGGACCATACTGATTTGGATTAATAAGAGCGATGCCTAAGCCCAAAGAAGAAACAGGCTCTATAAAAAAATTTTTAGGTTTCAAGATTCGTTTTCCCTTGAACATGCCGTTTTCGAAAATATCGGTTATAACGACAGGATCACATGGTTTTATTGCGCAGTAGTTGTTAAGAAACCTTGAACTAAAGAAGGTCGTAGATGTATAAGACTTTACTTCTTCGTTTAAAGTTCGTTTGGATCCTTGAAATTTTGTTTTGAATTTAATTGGTGCTTAAAGAAATTTATTACAAATTTGTTGTGAAATATGTTGAGGCTTTTTATAAGTTTCTTTAAAGTTTTCATAAAATTTTAAAAGTCATATGTTGCAAATGAGTCAAGAAACCCAAAAACCTCAACGCAATCTGGTATATGTAGCAAATTGTGCACATTATAGGATACACTTGTTTCTCCATAAAACTTTGAAAAATTTTTTACGAAGCTTTGTAGCATATCTTTACAATAATTGATGTTAACATCAAAATTTTTTGGAGTAAGCAACATCCTGTAAGAGCAGTGTAAAAGAAGAAAGTGTTGAAACATCTCCTTTGAACAAAATTCTTTGAAAATAATAAGTCCCGTGTATAAAATAAATTGCTTAAATTCTATTGCTTTCCATCGCGACAGCTCTTCAAAAGGTCGCGGCTTTCTTGCGAAATCTTTCGGAATAAAAGGAACGAACGAAGCAAATAACGAAGACATTTCAAGTCGTTTTTGAGGAGAAAGTTTAGCAATGCTCTTTCCATTTATAAGTAGCAATATAATTTTTTTCACCACTCCCAGATCTATTGGGTGCATAGCATCTGAAGGGAATTGCGAAATAATTTTTATACCTATTTCTTCAAGACTGAATAAAATACATAGATATCAAATTTTATTTCAGTAGCTCAAATACAACTCTCTATGTAGTGATTTTTATTTTGTTGTGGTATGGGAGGTAGGCGTGTCCGAGGGCGGATTCCAAAAATATTTAATAGTACAGATGCTTGGGTCCATGTGAATATGTGTACCAAGCTTAAATCAGTAAAACAAATTTTTAATTTTCAAGTCATACCGACCCCCCACATTCTTTTTTTTTTTTTTATTTATTTATTTATTTCGTCAAACAGAGAAATTGACTCTTACAGACTACTTAACAATTAATAAAATATAAATAATATTGTAATTGGATCAAATTAAAATTAACATAACAAATTATAATAAAACATTGAAGAAAAATTAAAAAAAAAAAGAAGCGAGAAAGTAGTTTCACAATATTAATTTTTACTATCAAAAGTCAAGAACCATTAGGACGGTATTGAGTTCATTTTTGAAGTTGTCTCGAGAGTTCTGTGCAAAGATATCTATGGAGGAAAGCACTATGTTCGTTTCTCTAGTGCATCGAGATATTGGTTCATTTTGCGCATAAGCGGTTTTATGATAAGTTTCGTGAAAATGGAACTGGCCGCGCAGACATCTCACGGGTGAGTAGAAGTTGAGCATAGCCAATAAATCAGGACAATGAATTTTGTTATGTAGAATGTTTCTTATAAACATTATTGATGATGCCCTTCTTCTGCACTTTAGTGAGCGGATGCCGATTAGTGCGCATCTGGTTTTGTAATGAGGAACCTCGGGTAAATTCCACCTCAGTTGGTTAACCATAAATCTAGTGAATTTCTTTTGAATTTTTTCAATTCTAGAAGAATGGAAGTTAGACGATGGGTTCCAAATAATGGAGCAATATTCCAGGTGTGGTCTTACGAGTGTTGTGTAAAGAGTTTTTAAAGTGTAAGGATCATTAAACTCTTTGCTATTCCTCATAAGAAATCCTAGCATCGAGTTTGCCTTTTTGATGATGAAGTCAATATGATCTTTAAAATTGAGATGTGAGTCAAGAATGATTCCTAAATCTTTTTTTGAATAAATTCTCTCAAGTTCGATTGAATTAATCTGGTAGCTTCTAACTATTGGATTAGTTTTTCTGGCAAGAGTGAGATATTGGCACTTTGAGATATTGAGAGGTAAGGAATTGGCTTCGCACCAAGCAGAAATTGAGTTTAATTCTTCCTGAAGAAGGTTGCATTCAGCTTGAGAACTTATTGGACGAAATAACTTGAGACCATCTGCAAATAGAAGACATTGAGAATGCTTGATAACAAGTGGAAGGTCATTTATGAACAACAAAAATAGTAGCAGTCCAAGATGACTACATTCCCCAGCATCACATATAAAGGCTCGAATACTAAATGCTACTATAGCCCTAAAATAGGCCGTAGTCCCACTGCTGAAGTTTTAAAGAGCGGTAAACCGTCAATGCCTAAATCTAAAACAACCTCATTTAGCTCTTCAATTTCAGTATAATTTTTAATTTTTTTTAATTGGTTTCTTATACCAATATGAATATAATGCCCCGGTGAAACTGTACGAATGACAACATTTCTTTGCCTTCTGATTAGCCCAACAACGCTCTTCGGGACAGACAAATTTTGTGCTTTTAAGATTTTTAAAAGCTTTGTGCAGCTACGGACGGACGGACTATAAGTTAGAAACCACTATCTCAATTGATCTTTTAAATGCTTATTTTTAAACTACACTATTTCTTGGAATTTCACTTGTTGTGCTTTGATGCGCAATATCTTCATTCTCAATCACTCGTTTTATCGTGTTCATTTTAAAAATGCCTTGTAGCTTATTATGTTTTTTTTAACGAGACATTTTAACTGCCTTTTACTTAGCATTATTACCAGATAATTGAAATGTTTACAAGTTTTAATGCACTAAAAATAAACCACGCACAAGAAATACAACATATTACATCCAAAGCGAAACAACACGCCAAATTAATAAGAAAAATAAAGAACAATAACGTTTGTTGTCATTGTTGCCTTTTTTGTCGCAAAAGGGCCCTTTTTGTATATGTTCATTTTAGTACATAGCGGCCTTCCTATCTTTCCAAAAATCAACCCCTTTTGAATTCCTCTTTACTGTTGGCATTACTTCATTCTTGCTGCGAACAGAGATATACAAACGTTATTATGAAGCATTACAGTCTGCATTACTTTAAACAAAAAATAATGGCATTTTCGGATTTTGGAATTATGTAATGTATTAAATAAGCGAATATTAAGTACACTGAGAAAACTACATTTTCAAAACTAGCAGAAACGTGCTACTTTTGAAAACGTTTGACCCAAATTTTGCTCCATTTTGCATTTTAAAAAGATCTTAAACGTTTGTTTGATTTTGTGCAATAAACATTTTAAAATGAGTTGCTAAAGCGTTCGTTTGATTTTCTAAATAAACATTTTAAAATAAGCTTTTAAAACGTTCGTTTGATATTTTAAAATTAACATTTTAAAAAAACATTTAATTGCATCGATTGCCAACACGTACAGCCTTACCAAAAAACGATTTAAATGTTCAACATTTCCGAAAATGTTGAACATTAAGCAAAAACGGTACCAATAAAAATATAAAAGCCGCATTTTTTTTGGTCTGTGATCCGATTAGATTTAGATTTTATGAAAAAACGCTTCGGATCACTTTTTCCTTGTGCTATTACTCAATAGATGACTTTTAAATTTTTGTTTGACAGGTTTTGTTGGCGCCGAATATAAAACTTATGTTAATCACCATGTATATTCATTTAAGTTGTTCTCAGTTTTTGTTTAATGTTATATGATATGTTGTTTGCTTTGTTAAGAAACTTTAAGGCAGTAATAAATTAACCAGCAAACGATAACTTCGTATTTTTCAATTACTCAGCTACTAACGCAAAAAATTGGTCCTTCTTGCGCGGATAAGTAAAATTCATTTTAGCTTATCAAAAATTATTAGTTAAACCGCGATTTATTTAAATTTAACAGAAACCACTTGCCCGCGTATAGAACACTTAATAGTCTTTGACTAAACCGCGTGTTAAAAACTCATGAGGTGTTCATATCGGCAAATACTGCGTATTACAATTAAAAACTAGTAAGGTATATCTTCGACTTGGCCGAAGTTAAAATACCCCCACGACTGATTCTTAAGGGTTATTTAATCTTAAATTAGAGAGCTTTTTGTATGAGATTTTAGAAGATTTTGTTATTTTTATGTGTCTTAAATACAAACATATCAAATTGTTTTTCTGAAGCATAAATATAAGCCTTTTTATAAAATATTAAATTTTGGGGTTGTATAGGAGGTGGGCGTGTTAGTGGGTGGATGACGCCCATTTTTCTAACACACCTAAGTTTTGACATAGAACACACAAATACCGAGTTTCAGTTTTGAAACTTTAATATTAGTCTCTATAGAGTTTTCAATTTTGGGGTTGTATGGGAGGTGGGCGTGTAAGTGGGTGAATAACGCCCATTTTTCTTACACACTTAAGTTTTGATATAGAACACACAAATACCGAGTTTCAGTTTTGTAACTTTGATATTAGCCTCTTTATAGAGTTTTCATTATTTGTGTTGTATGGGAGGTAGGCGTGGTTTTCAACCGATTTAGCCCATTCTCGAACTTGATCTTAGTTTTTTAGAAAAAAGCTTAAATATCGAATTTCAGCACAATAGTTTCAAAATTACGGCTGTAATCGTGTCCACAGACAGACAGACAGACAGACGGACAGACAGACGGACAGACATACAGACGGACATGGCTAAATCAACTCAGGTGGTGATGCTGATCAAGAATATATATACTTTTCTATACCTACCACGCCTCCTTATGGGCGTTACACACGTCGTGACAAAATTAATATAACCCTTACGCAGTACGCGTGGGGGTATAATAATACAATATAATGCAATTGTAACTAATTGCAACCGGAGGGAAGATAGCAACGCATGCATATTCGAATTCGAAAGTGTGGCTGAAAAATCCGACGCATTGGGTGAAGATAGCGTCGGATTTTTTCGAACTCAGCCACGGTTTTTAAATTCACCACAATACAACACAGCAATTTCGAACACACTGCTTGCTGAAGTCAATGTTTGCAATTATTTCTTTTAACTAGTGTATAATCGGTATGCAGGCGCTGCTGCACACTCTTAATGCTTAGGTTTTTATTCATTGCTTTACAGCACTTAAAATTGTTAAATAAAAAAAAAAATATGCAAAAAAATCAAGAACAATTTCACCAAATAATTTTAAAACTTTTTACTCTATAAAATATTTTTTCTATAATATATTACATAAATAAAATATTTATATATTTACTAATATATAAATATTAGTACATATGTATTGCTTTTAAAAAAAATATTTCAACACTTTTCTAACTCATCTTATAATAATTCAGCAACGATTTTGAACTCACCACGTTCAATCCAGTGTTAAAGTATTGAAAAACAAACCAAACTCATATCATAGCAGAATAGTTAAAAAAACATTTTAAACAAATGTGTAGGTATTTAAGCGCATTTAAAATTAATTAATTAACGATTCTAACAAATAACCGTGAATTAAATTTTATAAAACAAACATTGATAAAGAATATTGACCACAAATATTTAAAGATGGTACTTTCGTACGAAAAACTTTTTGAAAAGTATAAATATGAGTAATAATAGTTAAGTTCCTTTCGCATCAAAATCATCAAGATTATTATTTTGTCATATGCAAAGTTAAAACAAAATTAATAAGCCTATAACAATTTGGATTATTTTTGTTATAATTTTTATACACTTTACCTGTAAGGTCAGCCGATATTAGCTGTGTGCAAACGTGTGTAACACTTAGAAATAAGCAAATACGGTGAAGAAAAGTATATATATTCTTGATCACCGTCACCTAATTCGATTTAGTCCTGCCCGCCTGTCTGAACGTCCGTCCGTCTGTCTGTCTGTGTCTGTAAATACAGGATAAGAAGGAGTTGAGATAATTGCATGAAACTTGGTATACATGTTCATAAGGAACCAAGGATGTGCTCTATTGAATGCTTTTGGAATCGTTCCACAGACACGCCTACCTCCCATACAACCCAAAAGTTGAAAATTATAAATAAACGTATGCCAAGTCACAAAAAGGCACACAATTCCAGCAACTAAGACCTAGCAACGTAAGCCTAGTCACAAAAGTCTAGCCACACAATTTAAGAAAATATGACATAATAACAAAAACCTAGCTACAGAATCCAAGCAACGTAACAACGTAACGTAATAACATAACGTAAGCGTAGCCACAAGTGTCTAGCCACAAAAGTCTAGCCACAAAACCCTAGCCACAAAAGCCTATCCACAAAAGCCTAGCCACAAAACCCTAGCCATACAATTCCAGAAAGTAAGACTTAATAACATAAGCCTAGCCACAGAACCCTAGCAACGTAAGCCTAGCCACAAAAACCTGGCCACAAAAGACTACCTCAAAATCAATTTAAGACCTTCCAAGGACTTGTAGGAATATTTTTTTTTTATTTTGGAATAAAAATAATTGGTCTCTTTTAAACAAAAACATCGATATGTCATTCAATATTATCAGACTTTTAATACCGAAGATATGATGAAAATTAAAAAAGGGAGCCCTACGTTCGGCAACAAAAATTTTCAAAAATTTTTTAAAAATAGTTCTGCTAGAAATTTCGATATACTTCCTGGGCAAAAGATTAATGATATTTTAAGAGCTTTATTTTTTTGATATAAGGATGGGACATTAGGATGGTAGAAACTGAGATCTGGAGGGTAAGTACTAGAACGGTACACCTGAGGTCAATGACTTCTAAAGAGGTCATATTGATCTTCTTGAGACAAAAACATTGTTGTACCAAGCTTTAAAATCCGACTGTAAACACCAGAGATATGAAGAAATATGTCAATGCGCGACCCCTACGTTCGTTCAAAAAAAAAAACAAAATTTTTTTCGTAATTGTCTTGCACAAATGAGTCATATTCGCTGATTTACGGCGCACTTTTTTTTTTGAGGTACGGTCTAATGGACATACAAAACAATCAGACGAGATCCAACGTCAAACTTACAACAAAAAAACAATAACATTGTGGACAAATTATTTAAAAAGGAACTGATAACAGCACGGGAAAAATATCTTCTGACGACACATACTGCGACAGCACCGCGTATTTATGGTTTACCAAAAATCCACAAGATAGATGTGCCCCTTAGGCCTATATGCTCAACAGTAAATTCACCAGCTCACGGACTTTGCAAATACATCGCTAACATTTTGAAAAACTTGACAGTAGAATCTACGTACAACATTAAAGACGCGACAGAATTTAAAAATAAAATAAACAACAATTTCACTGGTGAAAACGAAATGATGGTATCATTTGACGGGATTTCATTGTTTCAAAGCATTCCAGTGAACTTCGCAATAAAAACAATTGAAAGCAAGTGGGACAAGATATCGCAACATACAAAAATACCAAAACAACTATTTATGGACATTTTAAAATTCTGCGTTGAAGAAAATAATTATTTTAGGTATAATGACACGATTTACAACCAACTCAAAGGAATGCCAATGGGCTCTCCTATCTCTCCAATTATAGCGGACATAGTCATGGAGGAAGTATTGGATATTTTTATGACGAAGTCTTCAAATAAACCCAGAATGATGACGAAATATGTGGACGATATTTTTTCAATAGTACAAATTGATAAAATAGAAGACACATTCAAAATTTTAAATTCCTGCCATAGTCTTATAAAGTTCACCAAAGAAGAAGACAGTGACGGACGTTTGCCATAAATAGACGCAATGGTTGTGAAGAAAGGCAATATGATGAAGACTGACTGGTATCAAAAACCAACGTCATCAGGCAGGCTCATTAACTTCCACTCCAAACATCCTATGAAAACTATTATTGGTACAGCCAAAAATTTTATAAACCGGGTTTTCAACATCAGTGACAAAGTTTTTCACAAGGACAATAGGCTTAGAATAATTGACACACTCAGCTTAAACGACTTTCCAGTACTGACTATAAAACGCCTACTTAGAGAGTATAGACAACAAAATAAAAACAAAGAAAAACCAGAACCCAAGCTCTACAAGGGAGTAACATATGTTCCTGGACTCACGGAAAAACTCCAAAAAACAGACATTTACAACAAAAACACGTACCTTATGGCCCCTAAAACAAATAACACTTTGAGAAAACTATACAGCAACACCAAAAGTAAAATAGAAAAGATGGACAAACACAACTTAATTTATCAAATCAAGTGTAAGGGTGACGGATCCAATGTATGCGACCAAGTATATGTTGGAACAACTAAGTCTAAATTAAGGACAAGGATATCTGCACATAAATCAGACTTAAAATCAAAAAATGACAAAAACAGCGCTTGCAGCCCATTGCATACAAAAGGGACATTTACCGGAATTTGAAAACACAAAAATTTTACAACATGAGAACAATTATGCCCGAAGATACACGATTGAGATGTTGCACATCATTAATACGCCCACACATTTAAGACTCAACTCAAAACAAGACACGGACGGCTGCGCAAATTAGTAGACGATGACGCGAAGCTAGGCTTGCAGCGACAAAATTATTTACCAATTTAAAATCTATTTAAATGTTAGTATTGTTAAAAGTTTTTTAATTTTCAAATTTGTTAAATGTTTTTATGTTGAATGTTAAAATTGTGTTTGTAATGCAAAACTTGTGTTTATTTTAGTGCTTAGTCCTGAAGACGGGTTGAAACTCAACCCGAAATATCGACAAATACAAAACCAGCAAAAAGAACAGAAAAAAAAAAAAAAACAAATTGGCCATTTCAGCCCTTGAAAGGACTTTGACCGAGCTTCTTACGATCAATTGTGTTGTGTGTGTTATTAAATGTTTGCACACAATTGACCGAGAACTGGACCTACATGTTTTATGCCGACTCCGAACGGCTCATGTTCTCAAGAAGCTTTAAATGGCATTATTTACTCTCTGAGGTTTGCCATTGTCTGCAGAGAGGTGGTGACCGATCAGAAAAATTTTTTATTGAAAAAACTTTTCGCCGCGGCTGGGGATCGAACCCGGGCTCCGAGCATGCTAAGCCACACACTTAACCTGCGTGCCACGGTCACCACAAAAAGAACAACAGCTCTTTTTATTTTACGGCCATAGCCCATCTAGAAAATCTTAATTTAGAAGAAGGCCGATATTAACTAAGTACCTACTTTAAATTTGTATTTATAATGTTTTATGCTTAAGTTAAAGTAATATCTAAAAAAGAATTTGAGCTTCGGATTTCTCCAACTTTTCTCGTCCACTTGGATTTCAGCATTCTCCTTGGTGAGACTTGACCAGAATTCCATTGATCTTATTTAAATAAGCTTAACTTTAGCTTGAAATTAACTCAGCTTTTTTTTTTTATTCGACAAAATCAACTATACTTGATTTGGAGTTCTATACAGACTCAAATTGCTGCTTCAAAGGTTCCAACCATCCAACATTTCCAAAAATTAGAATCCTCGGATTTTCACTGTGTGTGTGTGATTTTTTTGCTCAAAGTGTCACACGAGTGATTTTTATATTTATGGTGCGTGATTTAGTGATTTTGTGTGTGAATCTATGCACGACCGTTCAACTCAACTGATTCTTTATTCTGTCCCCTCTTTTCGTTCAAGGTGACCATGTTCATCTTAAGAAAGCTGAATTACATAAGGTGTCCAGATATACTTAAATGTTCATCTTAGAGAGCTGAATTACATAAGGTGACAAGATATACTTTAATACGTCTAAGGCTAAAAGAAACTTAAAATATATTGCTTACAAACTATATACTTTAATATCAATATGTATTTAAATATTCCTTCGGTATGAATCTCACGAACGGATTCTATGAGAAACTTACTACGTCGGAGAAAGAAGAACAAATCATTCTTCAATTAGTAGAAGGTCATAAAAATATTTTTGGGAACAGGAGCACTTCCAAAAACAAATTATTACACAAATACAACAGACAAAAATGTTCTCAGTAATTTCAGCAGATTTACAACAAGACATTTACATTTGTCGAAAAAAGTACCTTCACATAATAAATCATATATCACCTAAAGATTGGTAAATTTGTAAAATTGTTTCTTTAAATATTATCTACATTAAGTACGCATTAAAATTGGAGTATTTTATTTTCAAAAGAACATCATTGGATTCTGAATAAGACTTCGAACATATCGGACGTGTTTTCTGAGCATAAATTTTCACTGAAAAAAAAAAAAAAAATTTTTTTTATTTTTCGTTTTTCAAACTTAAACTGAAAAACTTCAACAATTGATTATTTTGCTTATTCTGATTTCATTTAAATAACTTACATTTATAAAGAAGCTAAAATAAAACCATACACGATTCATCGCATGGACTCCAAGCCCAAAAGAGGAACCTCTTCCAAGAAGGAAAAAAAACCACCCGACAAATGCGCTCCTACTGGGCAAGGTCCAACAAATAATCACTCTTCCGCCACTCATATTACTGATGCAAATAACGCAGCGCTTGAAACTACTGATTCTGCTCCACCTAGTGCTCCTACCGTGCTACTTCCGCCTAAGGGTTTTTACATATCTGCTCGTCATACTGCAGCCACTACAGTTAAAGCTCCTGGCCACAAACTTATCAATCACAGTACATCCGGCGCACTGTATCCTACAACCAACAATTGTTTGCCTGCTGCTCCAAGTAAAACTATGTTAAAAACTTCCAAGTGCAACCCTGCTCCCACCGGTGCTCCAGCTATGCTCTCTCCAACTGAAGAGAATTATCCGCCTACTGCTCATCATACTACTTTCATTCAAAATGCCATTCCAGTTGAAGCTCTTGGCTATAATATCGCCAATCAAAGTGAAACCGTCGTGCTGTATCCTTCAACTAATCATTGCTCGTCTGCTACTCCCTCTACTGAGACTCATTGCACCGAACGTTCTGCTGCTGAGCACTTCTACAATATGTCTCAATACAATTTTCCCTCATCTCCTGCAGCTATGCAGAGTTTTTCGTCTCAACATCATGGCTTTTTAACTCCTTCATCAGACATCATGGACACCTTGGACCATGGATCGTCAGCAACAACCACTCAAGGTCATGACTCAGCCAAAAGAGTAAAGCGTCACCATTCTCAATCCACTCACAAGGCGGATAAGGTACCCCAAAATAATCCTCACTTTAATAATAATCATTTAAGAAATAATAGATTTTCAGCCTTATGTGAATTGGATGATAACGAATTATTATCCAATATTAAATACAATAACAATGGCTGCGTTTCTAATACAAAAATTTTCGCAACAGTTGCACAACTGTTGAGTAAAATGTCTTGTGAACGGCAATAATCAGTTTCCGCTACTCACAACATGTTGTAAATTTTTGGAGCGCTTTATTTTTCCGCTACATTTACTCAACATGTTGTAATTTTCATTTTGACATATTCACAAAGTTTGACATAATTGAAAGTGATAAGTGAAATTGTTTCTATTTTAATATTAACCATCAAGAAATCAAAATTTTGGTAAAATAAATGAATATTTTTCAATATTCTAATTAATTAATACTTTTAATTAAAGAAATGAGTGGAATCAACATGATAAAAGTTGATTATACGCTAGGCGACTGTGTTTATCAAATAACCGATACGGAAGAGGTGCACATGAAGCTGCAAAGTGGTAAATTAACCTAAAATATTGGTTAAAATGTTTGGCCAATATTTTTAATATATCTATTGCGTTTCCTTCAGATACTGAATTTTGAAAGACGTGCTGTATTGTGGCACAATTTCTTCGTAGTAGTTTTCATTTTTTGCTCGAACATCTCGCTGAGCAACTTGGAATAAGTTTAAGTCATTTGTATCCACTAAATTATCCAACAAACCACCGACAGCACAAACAACACTTTCCACATCGTCTATAACACAAATATTGATAATATTGTCCAAATTCATATTTTTAATATTTATTTAAATTTTTGCGCACAAATGAGTCAATTTTTGTAACTGTGTTGACAGAAAATGAAAATAACCGTTCAGAAGAAACAAAAAGTAGCGGAAAGTGATACTTACAACATGTTGACAACATGTTGTCAACTCTTTTTGTATTAGAAACGCAGCCAATGATTCTCGCTCTTTTAAAACAAAAAATACAGATAACAGTGGAGTGTCTTCCTTTAAGAGGGACAATTGCCCTCCGATTTTTTTATATAATGTCAATATTAAAAATTTAATAAAAAAACTAAATTCATTGGAGACGAAAGTCCCATACAAAATTAAAAACATAAACAAAAATAAAAGTAAGCTTTTTTTGGAAGACGACTCAGCACACACTGAAATGATGTCCTTCTTAAACGAAAATAAGATTGACTCCTACTCATTTACACCTAAAAACCAAAGGCAACTGTCCTTAGTGTTACGTGGAGTTTATTTCCTTACTGACCTATCCGAAATTAAAACTGCGCTAGACGAAATAGTTCCTAACGTAGTAAGTAAAGTCTCAAAGTTCACAACATCTTACTCGGTCAAGAACAGTACAGACACAGGTCTTTTCCTTGTTTCCCTGAACCCAGGAAAAACACTTAATGACATAAGTCATATAAGATACCTCCTGAGTCAGACTATCTCATGGGAGGCACCAAAAAATAGACAAAAGGAAATTCAATGCAAGCGATGCCAGCACTGGGGGCACATTGCACGCAACTGCAACCGGCAATACGTTTGCATTAAATGCAATGATAACCACAATCCGGGAGAATGCCCTCTTAACAGGGTTGAAAATTCTAACCCATATTGTAATAATTGCCAAAAGTTTGGTCATCCTGCGAATTGGAGAGGATGCGAAGTTTATCAAAAATTTCTTCTTAATAAAAAACAAAAATTAAAAGAAACTGCTGCCTTTAAATTAGCTGCGAAAAAGAACACAATGCAAGCTATCACTAATTCAAGTCTTTTTAACCCTAAAAAGTCCTTCGCAAGCCTCTTCAAAGCGCAGGACGACCAGCATTTTGGCAATCATTCCAACTCCATTTCTCGACCCCCGATAATAAATGAGTTCCTCAAACTTACAGATTACTTCCTTATTCCGGAGCAACTTACTCTGGAACAAAAAATTCGAAAATTTATGAACAATTATAGAACCATACCTTGTGAGCAGGCTAAAGCACAGTTTTTAGATCTACTGACTCAAATTAAAAATTCTTATGGTCCGTAATACTAAGCTTATTACATTCAACGTCAGATCTCTTGTAGCCACGAGTCGAAAAATAGAATTATTAAATCTCCTTAAAAATCACGATATAGATTTTGGATTCATCCAAGAATGTCATTTACGAAACCCAAAAGTATTCTTAGAAGAATATAACTTTATTTACGACAATTCCCCTACTGGAGTAGCCATTATTTTAAAAAAGAACTTCAGTTTTTCTCGAGTCACACTACAAGGAGTCACTTTTCCACACATCTTTATTAAACTCAACTTATCCGGACATAGATCCCATAAATCTCTTTTACTTGGGTCCGTTTATATACCTTGTAACTTCCCATCGGCTCAATTGTATTCAAGTCTTTGCGAAATCCTAAAACTCTCAAAAAATTTTGAGGCCACGATTATCGGTGGCGACCTCAACTCAAGAAATTCTCTCTGGGGCGACAATTTTGACAACAGTAACGGCAAAACACTCCAAAACTGGCTGCAAAATTACACACTCGATTTTACTCGCGTCTCTAATAGCAGGCCGTCTTTTCCTTCTGCTGCCTCCTTTCTTGATCACTTTTTAATTAGCCCAAATCTAATCGATTTAATCAACCAAAATTTCACTATTTCCACTTTAGCTTCATTCTCTGATCACTTCCCGATTCTTCTTAAAATTAACCTTACAGATGTCGAATTTATTCTTGAAAGTCCACAGTTTGTCACCTCTTTTAAAAAAACTAATTGGTCCATCTTCGGCCAAGATCTGGAAATTGCTCTAGCCGAAAACTTCCCACCAAACAACATAAATTTACAAAACTCTGACATAGACAAGTATATCAATAAATTCACAGCTATAATTGGTTCTACAATCTCCTTGCACTCAGAAACTTTTGAATATAAAAGAAACAAATATTTCATTTCGGATAGCGTTAAAAAACTTTTCAAAATCAAACACTCCTGGCAGAAAAATTTAAAAAAAATTTTTCATAGAAATTTTAATCGGATTAACGATGAATATAAACTGTTATCCAACCAAATTAAACTTCTTAAAGTCATCATCAAAGAGCAAGTTCAAATCGAACAAGCCAATGAATTCGAAAAAAACTAGCACGCATCAAACCGGGCCCAACTGCTTACAAACAAATTTATAAAATTGTTAGTAAAAATAAAAATTCACAATGCTCAGTGATCTCCTGTAATGATATCATCATTCAAGATAACAATGATAAACTTGAGAAGTTTCGCCAGCATTTCGAACAAGTTTACTCAGAAATTATTCCACAAAGATCAGATCTACTTGATATAAAATCCTCAGTGTCAGCCAGCTTATCGAACCTGCCCACTACGATTAATAATTTCAGTGATGACTTTAATTCTCTCAATAATAATGACACATTTCATTTTATTAAAACCCAAACTATCGGAACCATTTTAAAAAATCTTAACAACAAAAAATCTTCAGGACTAGACAAAATTTCAAACTTTATTATAAAAAAATTTCCTCCATTAGCACTAAATTTTTTAACTATTTTATTTAATAATTGTTTAAATAATGGCTACTTTCCGAATAAATGGAAAATAGCCAACATAATTCCAATAAAAAAAAAACCAAACAACATCGACATAAATAACTTTCGGCCGATTTCAATGCTTTCAAATCTTGGAAAGATTTTCGAACATATTTTAAAACTAAAAATGGAATTAAATCTTGGAGATGATTACATCCCTCCCTTCCAATTCGGATTCAAAAAAGGACACTCCACTACTCATGCTTTACTTCTTTTCCACGACAAAATTATTCGTAACCTTCGTCAAAAAAAATGCACTGTCGCAGTCTCTTTAGACATAGAAAAGGCTTTCGACAAAGCTTTCCAAGATGGAATTCTTTTTAAACTCATTAATTTAGGTTTTGATCCATTTTTATTAAAATTATTTCGAAGTTTTTTTTGCAATCGTAAATTCTGTGTTCAAATAAATAACTCAAATTCAAATTTCGGCTCAGTTAAGAGTGGCGTTCCCCAGGGCTCAGTGCTGGCTCCACACTTCTTTAATATTTTTATTCATGATTTCCCCCACATAATGTCTGACTCAAGAGGTATCTTATATGCTGATGATTGTCTAGTTTTTGCACATCACAAATCTCCTCTAGCTGCGCTAAATAAGGTCTACAGACACCTACAAATCATCAATGATTTTTACACCAACTGCGGTATTCGAATCAATATCTCTAAATCCGAGGCTATTTGCATAAGAAATGCGTCCGGTAAATGTGGAAAAACTGTTACTCCAGAAAGCAAAAATTTGAAGCTTCTCTTAAATAATACGGAAATAAACTTCAAAAACAACATTAAATATTTGGGCATAGAATTTAACAATCTTCTTAAATTCAATAAGCACGCAAGAGAAAATTTAAGAAAAGCTCACAAATTAACAGGCATGTTTTCTATACTTTTGAATAACAAATACCTTAGTCAAAAAACAAAGCTTCTGATCTATAAAGTAAGCATACGTTCAGTTTTGCTATACGCATTTCCTATCTGGTTCTCAATATCGCCAACGGTAGCCAATGAATTCGAAGTTCTAGAACGGAAAATTTTAAGACGTTGTGTTAATAAAAACTTTGAATCTTTTAACAAACGATATTCAAATAAATTCATTAACAAAAAGGCTATGATTAATCCAATATGCCGCTATGCTTTATCTTTACAAAAAAAATTTATTGATAAACTGCAATTCCATGACAACGAATTATTAAAAGATACCTTTAACTTCCAAAAACAGTTCAGCTGGTCCTCAGTTAACTATCTATCTCCTATTGGTTTATTAAATGAAGAGATCGAAACAGATCTTAACTTCGACACTCCGCTGTTACCTCAATTTTTTGCTAAATCTATACCTGGCACCCACAGGGGTTAATCATAACTGAATCATGTCAAAAAACACATATAAAATTATATTGCGTACAAATCAATATATTGTCATAATAAATTCAATTATATTGTTTATTATTAAATTCTATTCTGGCTAATGTACATGTTCTCTTGTAACACAACACCTACGGTGATTGAATTTAGATTTAAGGGTAGTTTTAAGTGTTTGTTTGTTTAGTTTGTAAGCTTACTTTTGTATAACAGAGACAACACGTCTCAATGATACTCACTAATGCCGAGAGCAAGCAGTACCAACTTAAAGAAAACAAAACACATTCATGTATGTATTACAATCAAAAGAAAAACAAAGCATGTTCTAAGCATGTTAAAGCATGTTCTACATAATTCTAAGTTATCTACCTTATAATTATTAAATATAAATTGTCCTTACTGTATTCGATTGGAAAAAAGACTCAATAAATTAAATTAAATTAAATTAAAATGAACATCATTATCTACAGGATCGAAAGAATTTAATTTAATTAAAACACTTGATTTAAACAATATTCGCGATTATTTGCTCCTGATGACCATAAACTTGACCGGATCGGATTTACCGAACAATTTTATATGGGGATATCATTTGGTTGTAATTTTCGTGTTACAGTAGAGGTATTCACGGGTTGGACATTTACATTTGCTGAAAAAAGTACCTTCACATAATAAATCATATATCACCTAAAGATTGGTAAATTTGTAAAATTGTTTCTTTAAATATTATCTACATTAAGTACGCATTAAAACTGGAGTATTTTATTTTCAAAAGAACATCGTTATCTACAAGATCGAAAGAATTTAATTTAATTTAAAGACTTGAATTAAACAATGAACGATATTCGCGATTATTTGCTCCTGATGACCATAAACCGGAGCGGATTTACCGAACAATTTTATATGGGGATATCATTTGGTTGTAATTTTCGTGTTACAGTAGAGGTATTCACGAGTTGGTGCGAAACGGAGTTGCAACGATGCGAAAATGCAAAATTTCGCACCGTTCCAACAAGGAATACATGGAAAGTATTTTTGTAACTCTTGAGTTACGCACTTACGAATTTACGCTATTGCAAAAACGCATAAGCAGCGATGCGAAACAGCTGATTCATATTTTGGTTGTTTTCAAACATCCATGCCATCTCGTTTAACTTAAAAAAAGTTAACTTTGTGCGTTGATTTGAATTATTTTTTGTGATTTTTAAATAAGGTGGCAATATAACTGTTCAGTTGATCATGCGTTAGTGTGAAAAATATCTTGCATTTGCACATTCTTGCAATTCGCATCGACCTGTGAATACCTCTAGTACCAAAATTAATAAATTCACGTGAACTCAGCTTGCCCGAAAAACACGATTTTAATTGCAGGGACTCTATTCTGTAACAGTGGAGAAAGCAGTGTACACGATATTTTGTGCACCCAACGGGTTTCTGATTCAGTAGCTTTGAAAATGAGTTTTTAATTTAAAAAAGTGTATACAATGAAGAAATTTTCCTCATTGGCTTTTTTCAGTGAGTTTTTTATTCCTGTTGTTAAATTGTTGTTGCGAAATGCCCGGCAACTTTTGGGATATAATTTTAAAAAATTTTGTCAACAATCATTAAACAAGTATTCTTATTCTAATTATACGTTTTGAATTAATAAATAAATAACATTTGTTAATCATTCATCTAATAAGAGTATTGTATTTATGAAATTTCTAAGAAAATAGAAAAACTCATGCTCATACTCATACACGCGGTTCAAAGGCCTTAGCCTACATATTATTTCGTGTTATCAACTTAAGACATAGGACTCAGCGTTACCAGTTTTGCACGATAAATAGTGCTTTCGGTATTTTTTGAGCTCATGCGAGATGCTGCGGGAGAAAGTAAACATCATCGCTTTATGTGAGAAAAATTCTCATGCGAGAAAATTTTTACCACATGTGCGATTTTTCCCACGCGAGAGATAAAAAATACCGAAATTACCACAAATACCTCACATTACCAAAAAGAGATTTCTACCTGCTGTGGTAGAAATACGCGTGAATGAATGTGTACAGAAATGGTTTACTGAGTGAATGCGCTTGTTGATGTACTCTTCTTGTGCATTCTTGTTGGTAGTTTGTTTGTGTTTTAACTGTTTTCCATATTTATCAACAAAAGAACGTAAATAATTTCTGATAGTAAAGTGGAAAATAAAATAATTATGTCTGAAAGAAAAATATCATTGTCGCATAGTTATTCAAAAACTCTGAAAGTTTAAAGTATTTTAACATTTTAGGCGCATTTAATATTATGAATGTGTTAATAGAAAAATTTATGATGAGAAGTGCAAGGACTGCTATGAGGCTGGAAAAATTTTTTTGAGAAATAATTTTTGAACTCATTAAAGTATTGAATTATTATGAAAATTATTGTTTTATTAATTGTTGTTAGTTAATATGTTGCAATTTAGGTTTACTTTCGTTAAATAATTTCATACTTTGCTATAAACACCGCTTAATGTGATATTTTAAGCAACTTTGAGGTATTTCATTGACTTGCGGTAATTTTGTGGTAATTTGCACGATTTCGAGGTAATTTGAGGTATTTTTGACGTGTGGTAATTTGAGAGAATTAAATGCGAGAATAAGGTAATTTTGGAGGTATATTTATCTGACAACGCTGATAGGACTTTAAGGGACCTTTGTTTACATATTTTTTCTTGTTATCAACTTAAGGCATATGACTTTAAGAGTCCTTGTGACTCCACTAAGTATGATTATAAATTTTATATAGTTCTATAAAATAAATATTATTTTTTTCCTTTTTTTCAGTTATTCTGGATATGAAGCTGCAAAAATGGCTTCAATTTGTAATCGAAGTATTGATGACATGTTTTACAAATCTTCTTGGATCGGCGGAACAGAAAGTGCAATGTTTAACTGTCTTGAAGACGTTGCCTGTAAAGAAAGACCGATTACTCCATTCTTGAGTGGTCGCTTAAGTCGTCCATTGGAAGGAAAAGTGGGGATTGAAACAAGATTTCTTCCAACCCGTGTTAATTGGGTTGTACAAAGTGGTGCCGTAGACTTTTTACACCTTATGATAGTCTCAATGAGGTGGTTGATGGGTTCAAGAGTTCGTTTTTGCTTAAGCTTTCACGATGAACTAAGGTATTTGGCAAAAGACGAACTTGCATACAAAGCTGCGTTAGCTATGCATGTTACCAATTTGCTAGCCCGTTCATTTTGCTCATCGCGCCTGGGAATACATGACTTACCAATGTCTGTTGCATTTTTTTCATCCGTTGAAGTTGATACTGTTTTAAGGAAAGAATGCACTATGGATTGCAAAACACCTTCAAATCCGCATGGTCTCCAAAAAGGGTATGGAATCCCACATGGGGAAAGTCTAAATATTTATAAAGCGATTGAGAAATCCGGTGGGGGAGATTTAACTCAATGGTATTGGATAGATTAAAGCAGTATGAGTTGTTAATCAGTTTTTGTAGACAAACTCTTTTTAAAGCGCATATTTCATTAAAGCATAACGGATTTGAGTGGGCCGCTGTTAGTAGCTGAATAATTAAAATAACAAAACCAATAGTTTCTACCATTTTGTTTATGATCTGCTTTTGAAGTACATACATCTTTTGTATTTTTAAAGATTTCATTAATTTAACGTTTTTTCGACACGCTGGGATCATGTTTCCTCCCACTCTTTTGTGTTATAATATAATATATATATTTGAATGGTTAGCTTTTGTTTTTAACATACGTAATAAAATATTATGACTTTTGAAACTTGTATTTTATTAAAAAAATAAATTTTTGATGTAAGCGAAAACTGAATCAGGTATATTTTCATAATTTTTTTTATATACAAAGGACTTAAAGTAACTTCTAATTTTTTGAGTACAAGGTCTTTATTATTTCATTAACATACAAACAAAAACTTTGTGCCAACATTTTTCAAAACGGCACCAAAATGGACATTAGCACTAGAGTGGGTCGAAAAAAAAAGTTTGATCAAACCACCCCCTATTTTAAAGTTGACCTCGAGAGGATTCTGAAAACAAAAAAAAAAATTTTTTTGGACCACCGGAAAAACAGTCAAAATGGTCTTTTTTGCATAACTTAAGCATTACATGTCAGATCTTAAAAAGTTATATGTCATTGAAAAGGGCTTAACGAGCACTACATTGTCTTTTTAGAACATTTTGACTTTTGAGGTCATATTCAACAAGTAAGCCTCGTTAGCCCGATTTACCCCCCTTAAATTTCTTTTTTTTTTCTCATAAGACTAAACTCTTTCAAATTTGTTTAATTTGTGTCAAAAAACTAATTTATTAACTTTAAAAGCAACGAAGTTATAATAGTTCAAATATTTGATATAATTCTTTTTTTTTATAAAAAATAAACTTTTATTTTATTCAACGAACAATTACATATATTAAACAAAATTGTAAAAGAAACGTCAAAATATATTCAAGTTTCCCAAAATAAACCTAAGCTTAATAATAACATACCAAGAGTTTGAAAAATTCTTCACGAATTGTTATAATTCGTATAATTCGAATCGCTTATAATTTATAAAACCAAAGTTGTTATGAATACTGATAGCGGCAACATTTCGTCTCCTCTGTTCGAACTCGTTTAAGTTCGTTAGTTATTTGTTTTATGTTGTTCACATTGTATTTTAGTTGTTAATATGTTTGTTCAATTATTCAATTTTAAATTTGAGTCTTTGTAACATTTCGTCTCTTCTGTTCGCACTCGTCTAAGTTCGTTAGTTATCTGTTTTCTGTTTTGTTCACATTGTATTGTAGATGTTAACATGTTTGTTTAATTATTTTATTTTAAATTTAGTCTTCGTGTTAGCGCTGATGATGAGCAGCATGTCTGCTAGAAATGCATACGTTTTTTAAATTGAAAAATAAAATTGTTAGAAAAAATATTAAATTATTTCGCGTTTTATTTCAACTTTAACAATTTTTGTAGTCAATAAAGGAAAAAACCAAACACTTTTACTCAAATTTGAAGGAGTTTGGCCTTATGAGAAAAAAAAAAGAAATTTAAGGGGGGTACATCGGGCTAACGGGGCTTACTAGTTAACTATGACCTCAAAAGACAAAATGTTCTAAAAAGACATCATAGTGCTCGTTAAGCAAACAGAAAACTGACTCGACACCAACACAACCTTCTATATAACAAGACAACGTTGACGACATTGACACGGATGCTCCTCCTCCTATTCTTTCTTCTTCGGCAAATTTGTCTATGTCTGCTCCTTTTCCATTATCAGCTCCACCTCTCGCTTTGCCTGAAATATCGTATGCACAAGCTGCTTCTCTTGCTCCTACTGTTGCTGATGTCCAACAAATTACAATTACTTCTGACATTTCTGTTCCTAAACCTTTGATTGCTATTCCTCCAACTAAATCAATTTTTGTTTCGCGCTTAGCATCTGATACAAGAGAAAATGATATAGATTTTTTCATTAAATCAAAGTTGAAATGTTCATCGACTCTTTCTATTTCTATTCATAAATTCAAATATGTAAACGCACGTCCGACTACGTCCTTTAGATTGACAGTTCCAGAAAATTTATTTAATACTATTGTTGATGTAAGTTTCTGGCCACGAAATACAATTGTACGCGAATTCGAATTAAAAAATAATCCGCGATTAGTAAATGTAGTACACTTGCCTCGCCCGCGAAATAGCCCGCAATCTCATCCAAAAAACGATTAACAAATCGCAAGTCTAAATAAGAACTTGTGTATCAAAACGTAAGGGGTCTTAATTCCAAACTTTCTGCAATGTTCATTAACAGTTTTGATTTCGAATATAACATTATAATTTTCACGGAGACTTGGCTTCGCTCTAATATTCTAAATTCTGAAATAATGTGTAAAAATAATCAAATTTTCCGTAAAGACCGTTATAATAAGATCGGTGGTGGTGTTCTGATAGCTGTTCATATCTCGTTTGCGTCTGATGAATTAACAATTCTCGACACTAGTGAACTGGAGTTTATTTGTGTTTCAGTTAAATTAAATAATTGCATTGCTTATCTTACCTGTTCTTACATTTTTCCTAATTGTGACATATCAATTTACTTAAGACATATAAACGCCATCGAGCAAGTTCATAATATGTTAAAAATAATGATATTCTTATTGTGTTGGGCGATTTTAACCTACCCTTTGTGTCTTGAATTCGACAGATGACTCTTCATTTCTTACACCTGTTTCCACTAGTAATTGGATAAATGATTTTTTTAGATAAGTTATCTGACCTGTGTCTTCAACAAGTCAATAATACTTTTAATAAAAACCATAGAACGCTGGACCTTGTGTTTGTAGACAGATTCACTACTGTATACTTATCTCAAACGCTCAAACCCTGTATCTTTTCCGGAGATGAACATCATCCAACTCTTGAAATAACAGTTTTACTTGCTCATGAAAATGAAAATAAACTTACACCTGATAAGCGAAATACAAAAATATATAATTTCAAAAGTACAGACTATGTTAAACTCAACACCTTACTCTCGCAGACTGACTGGTCACCGATTCTATCTATTAAACCACCGTATTCATATTATGACGTCGAAACTTCGGTACAGTTTTTTAATGATACTTTGCAAAGGTGCTTCTTATTGTGCGTCCCAACAAAGCAAATTAATTCTAAACCCTTAAGTCCACCCTGGCTAACAAGTGAACTTAAGTCACTAAAAAATTTAAAAAATCGCTTATTTAAAAAATATAAAAAATCTGGTTCTAATATTGACTTTGCTTGTTATTCATCTTGTCGTTGCAGATACCAGCTATTAAATAAACAGTGTTATACAGCTTATATAGCCAACATCAAAACTCAATTTAATGATTTTCCGAAACTCTTCTATACTTTTGTTAATTCAAAACGTAAGGCTTCCAACTTTCCACCCCTTATGAGATTCAATCAAGAGGAATCGTCTTGTGACAATGTTATTTCTAACATGTTTGCAAGCTTCTTCAAATCAACTTACTCCAACATACCATTTAATATGTGTTCTGAGCATCCTTATTTACCTCCAGTTAGCTCTTTTGAAACTCCAGTAATAGACTCAATTATTGTTATGCATGAACTTCGTCAAGTTAAATGCTCTTTTTCGACTGGCCCTGATGAAATTCCGAGTTGCATTCTAAAGGAATGTGCTAGCAACCTGTGTGCTCCTCTATCAAACATATTTAATATATCCCTGCAAAGTGGTCATTTTCCCATTATATGGAAAGATTCATATATTATACCCCTTCATAAATCTGGCTCCAAAATTGATGTCACTAACTACCGAGGCATCGCCAAATTAAGCGCAATCCCTAAATTATTTGAGAAAATCATAACTGAACAACTAACCCACTTCGTATCTTCTTCCATTTCTGTCACTCAACATGGTTTTTTAAAGGGAAAACCAACTTCAACAAACTTTTTGGAGTTTACAACTCGTGTAATGAAAGGTTTTACTTTGGGAAAACAGACTGACGTTATTTATACGGACTTTAGCAAAGCTTTTGACAGCGTCAATCAAAATCTTCTATTGAATAAACTTAAGCTAATTGGGTTTCCTGTCAAATTGCTAAATTGGATAGAATCGTATTTATCGCAACGTTTTCAAAAAGTTTAATATATAAATTCTCTTTCACAAAATATAATGGTTACATCTGGTGTTCCGCAAGGAAGTCATCTTGGACCGGTTTTATTCTTACTATTTATTAATGACCTTCCTTCGGCAATTAAACATTGTGACGTCTTAATGTATGCTGACGATGTGAAACTTTTTCTTACCTTCAAGTCACTCGACGAACAACACCTTTTACAATCTGATTTATACAGACTAGTGGATTGGTGTAACTTCAACCTTCTCACGTAGAACTGCTCATAGTACAAATTACATTATAAATAACATCCACTTAGAAATTATTCACAGTTTTGTTGATCTTGGTGTAATTATGGATCCAAAACTTTGCTTCAATCTCCACGTAAATTTGGCTGTAAATAAGGCTAAAGGTGTTCTTGGTTTCATTAAAAGATGGGCGAAAGAATTCAATGATGCCTTCACTACTAAATTACTGTATATATCTCTCGTAAGGCCTATTCTTGAATATGCTTCCGTAGTATGGAACCCTCAATATAACGTCCACATTGATGCAATAGAATCGGTTCAAAAACAGTTTTTACTTTTTGCTTTACGTCATCATCGTTGGAACCCAGATATTATTCTTCCTTCGTATGAAACCCGCCTTAAGCAAATTTTACTACCTTCCCTGAGAAGCAGAAGGATGGTGCTAAATGTCACCTTCCTATATAAATTACTTTGTGGTGATATTGACTCCCAATATATTCTCTCATCTCTTAACTTTAACATCCCAAGAAGAGGATCTAGACATTTTGTGCTTTTTAAGTTGAGCCAGTGCACTTCAAATTTTGCCCTTCATGACCCTTTACGATGTATGTGTAGTGATTTCAACAAAAGGTCTATTTCCGTATTCACTTCAAGTAACTTGAAGTTACTCGAAAGCGTTTCTTTACACATTTTTCCAGCACGAGAGAGAAGAAGAACAAGCAAAATGTCACTTTTTGTCGCTCTCTATTACTCGAACTTTACTTGAAAAATTTCTTGGAGCTCGAATCTCGAGCTTCAAACCGCTGATTGTCAAAGTGATAAAATTAAATTATTGCATTGTTTTGTGAAAAAAATTTATGAAATTGGTTACCAAATTAATAACAATAGTTAATATATCCATAATTAATGCTAACGAAAGTGTTTTAAATACAATAACAAAGTAAATAAATTTTATTGTTTTCAAAAAACAGCTGTTGTGCTTGAAACTTACTTGAAACCGTTTCCGTACTTTTTGACAAATAATCAAATTACTCTCTATTACCCGAACTTTACTCGAACTTTACTTGAAGTGCGTACGGAAACAGACCTAATAGCTACAGCTTAATTAATTTTTGTGATTCGGTGGATGCCTTGAAACGGAAAATGATTTTACATTTAAATAATTGATATATTTTAGAATTTTGTTTCAAACATTAACTCGGTTAATAATAGTGTTATATTCTGTTAAAATGTTGGCTGATGTAATTCCATATATTCGAGACCGTTTCAGTTGTTTTTCCTTTATAATATTGCGTTTGATGTAGTAAACACCATCGAATATGATATGTATGCTTAAACTTGTTTGTTTTTAATCAAAAAAATTTTACATTTTTCTTATTCATTTGATTTATTAGTTACTTAGTTTGGTGCGCAAGAGTTTATCTCTTTTCCATGCAAGTTTATGCCTGCGTTGGCCCAAATACATATCCAATTAATACCATTAGCACGGTGTTGCAAAATTACATAGTGACCCGTATATATATACACATATATGTTTGTACATATTTACACGTATATATCTGCGTTATATTTGGAATTGGTTTGGTGTTTAAGAGTTTAATCTCTTTTCCACGTAGGATCTTGGGTTGGATAGTGGCCGCAAACTTACTGATATTCATATTATTTATAGTTACTTTAGTCTCTTTGTTTTAGAGTTTTATGCAAAGTTTACTACTTATTTGATGTTGTTTACGTTTTTAAATTCAAATATTCTTAATAAATTCGTGTTTTTGTATAAAATTTTTAAGTTCCGCTGAAAAGCCAGTTAATGTGCTTAGTGGAAATTCATACTTCGCCAACTGGGTGTGTTTTTTAGTACGTAGGTGCATTCTGTCTGTTCCGGTTGATCCGGATAGATTTTAGAATGTAAGTCGTGCATGCGTATAGTACGGGCTATACGTATTTATGAGATTTCTCACTCCTTTGGCGAATCCAAAAAAAAAAAAAAAAAAGCCATTTTCACGACTTATAATTTTTTAAGATCTGACATGTAATGCTTAAGTTATGCAAAAATGACCATTGTTTTTCCAGTGGTCCAAAAAAAAATTTTTTGTTTTCAGAATCCTCTCGAGGTCAACTTTAAAATAGGGGGTGGTTTTTTCAAACTTTTTGTTTTGTATGGTTGCCGACCCACTCTAATGTAGCACCTTCAAATTTTTTTTTGTAATTCACTCATAATCGAGCCATATTGGCCATATACTGTGTGGTCCAAGGGATTTGATTAATGTTTAATTCGGTGTCCAATTTTAGATTTATTGTAAATTCTTTAATTCTTTGATCTGGTTACAGATACGCAGTGCGCATTGAGATTATGGAGACAGCATTTTTCCAATCTGCTTGCAGGCGACGATACCAACAATTCCGCCCTCGGAGAATGCAGTCCGACACCACTAATCGATGATGATGGAGTGGAAATTCCACCACCTAGCCATAACGAGGTTAAAGTTGCTATCCAGCGACACAAAAACAACAAAGCCGCAGGTGCTGACGGCATGGCTGCTGAATTGTTTAAAACCGGCGGCGGTGAATTGATAAGGTGCATGCATCAGCTCATCAGCAAAATATGGCTTACGGAAAGCATGCCCGACGATTGGAATCTTAGTGTGCTTTGTCCTATACTTAAGAAAGGAGACCCGACAATCTGCGCCAACTACCGAGTTATCACTCTCATTTCCATCGCATACAAGGTTCTTTCGAGCGTATTGTGGGAAAGTTTGCAGCCACATACCAAAACACTGATTGGACCTTATCAGTGTGGCTTTCGTCCTGGCAAGTCCACCATAGACCAGATTTTTACACTACGCCAAATCCTGGAGAAAACCCACGAAAACCAAATCGACACCCACCATCTCTTTGTTGATTAGATGTACGCAACAATAGCTGCGTTTTTCCAACATCCAAATCCGATTTCCATACAAACAAAATCTTGCCTTCGATTTAGATTTTGTTTACTTATAGTTCTATGAACACGACCAGGGAACGTAAAAACGAACCAAAAAAAAAAACAGAAGACGTAAAATGTTTCACTTTGACAGCGCAATAAAATTGGAAGCTGCAGTCTTGTCATAGAAGTAAAATAAAGAAATATATTTATATCTATATTTCTTACATCTATAGGTCTTGTGCAATTAAAAGCACGAAAATACTTTCATCTATTGAAGATACTGACTAACAAATAACATTCCATGAGCTGCAGAAAAGCTGGGCGCCGTCACTAGACTGGATCAAGGCTTCAGCAGAAGAAGCAGATGTGCAGCAAACATTTGCGAAAGGCATAACAGCACTTGCTGAAATATGCCCTTATGATAAATAAATTGCTCAAGATTGTTCCTTGAATACTTCTGTTTAAGGGGGTCCTCTGGTAATCCGAAAAATTTTGTTCGATTTTTTTTTCATATTTCTATTGCTCAGATACTGAAAAACATTTTCCCAAAAGGATTTTTCAAAATTCGAAATAGTTTAGGAGATACAGGCATTTTTGTGTAGGTATGTTTTCGTCAAAATAACGCATCAGCAAAGTTGTTTATTTGCCTGCAGTCATTAGTCGAAAATTCTGTGGAATTCTTCCAAAATATGTATTGATATTACAAAATATACACACACAGTATGTATACATGCAGTATGTATACATGCATGTTTTGATTTAGGGGTTGAAATGATTTTGAGCCCAGGTGTTCACATGAAAGAAGCAAACGAACGAGATTCAGTTTATTTTCGAAGGCTGAAAGCTACGCGTGCGCGATAACTGCTGTTGTAAAATAAAAGAAAAATCGTTTTGTGTTTTTTTTTTTGCTATGGATAAAAAAAGCCACCCAAACGCGCCGCGTAAGTACGCGTATCGAACAAAAAAGAGGCATTTCCGTGGAAACCAGCACTCCCAAGTAGAGGACACCGACTTTGCCAGCACATCGGCCAAAAAATTGAAGAAAATTCAAGACAATGAAGTCATCATCGAAAACAACCTCCAGTTCTGTTTCTTGGAATTTTGTTCATTTTTCCAAACGCTTGCTGCTCTGGTTATCTGCGCCCAATGTAAACAAAAAATTCGATTTGGAAAAACATGTATGCGAGGAGTCGGCTTCAAAGTGAGTCTGCAGTGCCAATGTAAAGCTACACAGTATATTAATTCTTCGCCGGTGGTCGGTAAATCTTTTGTTGTAAATCGCCGGTTGATATATGCCATGAGATTGCTTGGAATAGGGAGAGAAGGTATTAATATGTTCTGCGGATTAATGGACATATGGACAAGGATTGTGCCTTGATGCGTACTATGGCACCTTGAAAAACATGCATGTGTCTGCTAAAGCAGTTTACAAGCAGTGCCTGTTGAATGCGGTTAAAGAAGAGCAGGAACAGCAGAAAGAAAAAATCCTGACTGTGACTCCTCATTGCTGACCGTTTCAGGGGATGGCACCTGGAAAAAACGGGGATTCTCGTCTCTTTTTGGTGTCACTACGCTCGTCGGTAAACATACCAAAAAAGTGGTTGACTCCGTTGTCAAATCAAGCCTTTGCCAGGCATGCAAAATGTGGGGGAAAAAAAATGACTCTGCAGACTTCGAAGAATGGTACGAATCGCACCAGAAAACATGCACAAACAACCACAGTGGGAGTGCGGGCAAGATGGAGGTAGACGCCGTGAAGGAAATGTTTGCCTCATCGATCGAAAAATATGGCATAAAATATGAAAAATATATTGGCGATGGCGACAGCAAAACCTTCAAGGCCATCATAGACCTTGATCCGTATAACGGCGACCCCGTTGTCACAAAAAAGGAGTGCATCGCTCACGTGCAAAAACGCATGGGCACACGGCTGCGCAAGGCCAAAAAAGAAAACAAAGGCATCGGTGGAAAAGGCACTGGCAAACTGACAGACAAAGTCATAAGCGAGCTGACTACTTACTATGGACTTGCTATTCGACGTAATAAGGACTCTGTGGAAAACATGAGAAAAGAAATATGGTCAACATATTATCACAAAAGTTCAAGTGATAGTAATCCACAACATATGTATTGCCCACCTGGTGAGTCCAGCTGGTGCGCCTATCAAAAGTCAGCAGCAGAAGGCTCATTAGCCTCATTTCACCACACGTAGGCCCCACTTGATGGAAAGGTTCTGCAAGTAATGAAGCCCATATACGAAGCGTTATCATCCGACGATCTACTCAACCGATGCACTGGAGGTGAAACGCAAAATTGTAACGAATCGTTCAACTCGCTTTTGTGGACCTTTGCGCCGAAACATATCCACTGTGGTGCTACCACAGTCGAAATCGCAAATTTTCTGGCAACCTGCATTTTCAACGAAGGCTTCACAAGTATTTTAAAAATAATGTCAACAATGGGTATCGTCATCGGCCCACAAGCCGAGATGTATGCTGAATCTCGCGACGGAAAACGACTTTAACGCTCAGAGCTAAAAACGTACGCATCATCGAAAGAGGGTCGCACAGCCCGCAGAGCCCAAAAAGCCATGGAAAACTCGTTTTATGAGATGGAGGAAGGCACACTTTATGGGGCTGGAATTGCCGATTAATATTCGTAAGTATTGTATTAAAAAAATATGTGTTAATGTCATTTGTGTGCCTCAAAATTGAAGTCAAAACTTTAAACGCGTTTTTCTCGAAACCATGTTTTTCAAAACTTTGCGCACGATAACTCAAACAGTTTTTGACCGATTTTGATATATGAGGCATGAAACGACGCAGAATTTACGCCGCTATAGCCCCTACCTCAAACTTGCCGAAAAAATAATGTTTACTATTTTTTTCTACACTAGACTACAAAAAAAAAAGGTCGAAATTCGATTTTTCATTTTCAAAGTGGCGGCTCCCCCCTAAAAAAATTTCGATTTTTGTTTCCGAGGTAGGGGCTATAGGGACATTCATTCTAAGTAACTGAATATTTTTTTTTGGACCCACCTTTTTTCCGGAGAACCTCGTTACCAGGCCGAGAACTTTCTGAACGGTCCATAAATTCACTTTTTCAAAATTTTGTATTTTTTTCAATAAATTAAGCTACCCAAATCAAAAAACGGAACTAAAATATCTTTACTCGTTCTCTTTCCACAATATTTTGAAAAAAGGCTAAAATTAGGCATAGATTACCAGAGGACCCCCTTAAAGATCGTTTTGCTGAAATATTAAATGCTAAAATAAACGATGCTGCTGAGGAACAAATAAACACATTGTTCGCTGAGATGTGCGACGCTTGAAAAGCATTTAAATTGGTTTTTGTAATAAATTTATTAATAAAATAAATAAAATTTGTTGCTCGTTCTCTTTGTTCGTACTCTTATTGACAATCTGGTGTCTCTACGCCGTCAAAAGAGCCTGTAATCAAGTGCACCTCATTGTCGATATGTTGCTGCATGCTTTCGATGTTGGCAGGAACAATAATTCCAGTAATTTTGGGATCAAACAGCCAACTATCTAAGGTGTACAAAATGAGACGTCCATCAATCTTCCCCAAAGCATTGCCTTCGTAGTACGGATTAAGCGTTGTCGACAACCAGTTCCATTGTACCTGATTATTTTTAGCCACATGAAAAATTTGCTGACTTTTTTTTTGTTTTGTAAATAATTTCTGACAATGTTGTTGACATTTCTTTAGTAGTTTTACAACGTATTAGCTTACAGAGTTGCAAACCAAATCTAAATCCAGATTAGGATGTTGGAAAAAACGCAGCTAATGTCTGAGTTCGGTATACCTGCAAAGTTGATAAGGCTCTGCAAGATGACGCACGTTGGGAAAAAATCAGGCAAAACGCGCGCATAGTGATGACATATCAACTTTTATTTATTGGTTTTTTGTAATGATTTTATGATTTGGGATATATTAAATGATAGAAATCCATTTTTTTTAAGTTCATAGGCCTTACCACTTTTTTTTTATGGACCTCCAAAGTCATGCCTAACTTCAAAAATATTTAATCAAAAATTTCACTAAACATATCACTTTACTAAAATGCTCATAAAAATTTCAAACTAAAGTGAAACTAAATGAAATTTTCAACAATGAATAACAAAAAATATACTTTAAATTTGTTAACCTTAAAGTTTGGTCCTGTGACAAAATAAGAAGATGTACTTCCTTGAAATACCATACATTTTAAGAAAATATAAAAAATAATCAATTTTCTTTCATATGCAACTTCCACAGGTAATCGCGGGTAATGATCAAAACAATGGACATGAAAATATAAAGCTTTATACACAAATGATACAAAATCTGTTTGCTACTTGTTGCAATCTTCTTTGTTATTCTGTGTATAATAAAAGCCTTAAAATGCTTTTTATTTTTTTTATAATTTTTTTAATTTGTTTTTTAATTGGTTTTAATAAGTTATATCAAATAATATATTGATAACCAATTAAGCTATCAGAATTCTTAATTTCATGACTTAAATAGATAAGCATCAACATGCTTGCGCTGCACAATGGACTGTTTAGCCTGTGTAGACGGAATAAAATCTGTAACTCGAGTTTGAGTGGACGGAAAGATTTGCAATTTAAGGTATTGAGTGACACATCTTCGTTACACGTAAATTTCATACAGATATACCATATGGTACTAAAGTTACAAAAATTTGTATGGGGAAATTTGCCATTTCGTTTCCCTACAACACAATTTTCCATTTTTCTGTTAATAACATTAATTCTTAACGAAGAACGTCACAGAAAGGTAGACCAATTCCGGACCAGTTATTCAAGAATAACAAATAGGACAGCAAATATGACTGACATATTTTATAGACTTATGATCACTTCGGATCCATTTATTACTTGCGATCATCAAATGCACTAAAAAAAAAGAAAAAGAATTGCCTGCAGAGGTCAAAGACATGCTGAATACATCGAAACATAAAAATGTTTATACAAAATAATTAACAACTATTTAACAATGTTTTAATTAAAAATAAAAACTACATAAAACACAAGAGAAGAAAAAAATTGCATAAAAGAAAATATTTTTTCAGTGTACAAAACTTTTTCTACTGCCAGCAGATCGATTTTGCTTTGAAATAAAGTTGAGTAACCGCGCATACAAATCTGCTCATATATATCATGGTTGTTTGTGAAGTTGCATTATGGAGATAAATTTTAAAAATAAAATATTTTTTTTTAAATGCACCTATTTTCAAAAAAATACATACATGACTATAAAACGCAATGAGCAGACATGAATTTTTCATAATTTTATGGTATTTTGCTCATATTGTATACGTTTTAATTTTCCTTCCATTTTAAACGGACATTTTAAATATTTTTTTAACTGTAGGGTATAAGTGTAGGGTGCAAGAAAAAAAAAAACAAAAACATACTGGCTGCTCCTTAGTAAATTCTTCTTGGCATGTGCAAATTACAGCATTGTAAGTCATTAAATGTAGAAACGACAGCAAATAATAAGCCATGCGCGCGTTTTGCTTCATTTTTTCCCAACGTGTGACGTTGAGCAATACATGCAGCTCCGTCAAGGTAGGAAATGACCTCTCCGAAACCTTTAATACCGAACAAGGTTTCAGACAAAGCGACCCGCTATCATGCGATCTCTTCAAATTCATCATGGAGGGGATCCTACGAAACGCAGGTGGACATCGAAATGGTACCATTTTCTACAAAGGTGTCCAGCTCCTTGCGTATGCTGATGATATCGATATTATCGGCAGAACCAAGAGAGCTGCTTTCGCCGCTATCGAAAAGGAATCAGCCAAAGTGGGTTTAACGGTGAACGAGGGCTAAACAAAGTATATGCTGTCTGCAAATAGGGAAGCGCGGCGTCTAGGCCCCATGTCACAACAGGCAAATATAACTTTGAAATTGTCAAGGAGTTTACATACCTTGGCACCGCCGTAAACAGCAACAACAATGTCAGCCTGGAGATAAAGCGAAGAATAGCAATTGTTAATAGGTGCTACTACGGGCTAAGTAAGCAATTAGGTTCCAGAGCCCTCTCTCGATTGACAAAACTAACAAGACGTTCATCATACCTGTGCTTCTCTATGGCGCTGAGGCATGGGTGGTATCGCAAACAGATGCAGCCGCTCTTGGGGTGTTCGAGAAGAAAGTTCTTCGCAAAATCGTTGGTGCTGTGCGAGTTGGCGACGACTATCGCATTCGAATGAACCACGAACTGTACGAGCTCTACGACGACATTGACTTAGTCCAGCGTATAAAAATTCAGCGACTACGTTGGCTGGGTCATGTCTTTCGTATGGATGAAGAAGCTCCAGCGAAAAAGGTGTTTGAGGCGAAAGCCGAGGGTTGACGACGAAGAGGAAGACCATGCCTCCGATGGACTGACCAGGCCGAGGAAGCCCTTACCGCACTTGGTGAAAGAGATTGGAGACGGCGCGCGCGAAGCAGAGACGCCTGGCGAGAGCTGATGTAGTAGGCCGTAACCCGTCAAAGGGTTGTCATGGCCACCTTAGTAAGTAAGTAAGTAAATTCTTTAAAGGAAATCAAACGTATTATCTAATTATAGAAAATAAGTACAAGTACAAGTACAACCCAGAATGGATATGGAAAAATGTTCTAATTAGAAAAATGTGTATATCAGACGAATGACAGCCAAGCCAACAGAGGTGCCAGATGGCTGCAATTGTCATACAACTCCAACATCTCTCCTTGTGAAGAAGTATCATAATCTCTCATCCAGGCTGGCTGATTCACTTGTCGTTGCGGTAGAACCCTTGTTTCTTGTTCCGGCTCTGGTGCACTACTTTAGGACGAACCTTCCCAATCTGTAGGCTCGAAGTCAAAGTTATCTCCTGAAACCTCTGGTTCTTGCTCGGTTGATACCGGTTGCTGTTGATCCGGCACTACGGTATCTGCTGCTCATAACTCTCTTGCTTCTGTAGTGTTCTCATACACACTACATACAGATAACGTAAACACATACATACAATTCAAAATACACTTTACACTTTTAACTTGTTTCAAATTTAATGTTCTATTTATAAGTAATCAAAAATTTTGTATTCAAGTTTTTCAATTTTTATTTTCAGTTATGAAAATGTTTTTGTTATAAAAAGTTTACACATAAATTGTTTTTCAAAATAAAATGGTTTTAATATAAAAATACATGAAACCATACTGGCGATCCTGCTTATCAAGAACAAATCAACGCAACGACGACACAACCACCGGATGCGACACAACCACTGAATGCGTCAACACCCACATCTACATCAGTATTCACGATTCACATTCTTTTTTACCAAATAAATAGATGCCTTTCTACCACCACCAACGTCACCCACGATGCCGTAGCACAACTGCAGAGCCTATAACAACATCAGTATCCTCCATACGTTTTTTGAGCCAAATAAATAAAGCAGAACACGCTTATACAGCAACAACAACAAGCAGATAACACGCTACTACAGCAGCAACAACATTAAACAATTGCATTGAATCGACGACACCGCAACTCATCATACGCGGCAGCGACAACACGAAGGCAGAGTGCTACAAGAGAGAACATACAACAAAAACTATAAAGAACAACAAAAGCAGCAACAAAAACAGCTATAACAATCAACAAAAAAACAATAACAGCAACCGCAGCGCTAAAACAAAAGCGACAACGACGCCAACAACGACGTCAACCAGCGACACCAACAGCGGCCGTGACACCAACAGCAGCAGCGACGTCAACAGCGACAGCGACGCCAACAGCAGCAGCAACGCCAACAGCGTCAGCGACGCTAACAGCGGCACGACGCCAACAGCAGCAACGACGCCAACAGCGGCAGCGACGTCAACAATAGCAGACGTAACTTAAATAATACGTAAATATAATAACAAAGATGATATTGCATAACACTTAATACCACTACACACCGTAGCTTTTCGGAAAGTTATAACGGGACGTGAAGTGTCAATTGCTATACACTCCCAGGCACTACACTGATAGACTGTCAAATTCTCAAACTCACACAAATCTTAGACCTTATATACGAAATAATTAGCACTTTACGAAATGATTACCAACGCCTCTTAAAATAAAAAGAATCACTTACAGTGGACAGACACAACCTTACATACATTCGCATGCATTCATTTGCAACAATCAAAGATAGTTTTGCTACGCAAATACTAATTAAATAGTAAAGCAAAACTATCGATTGCTGTTGATGTATCCAATACAGCAGTAGACGGAGCAGTAACACAAGAACACACATGGTATACTTGCACCATTAGCTTTCTTTTCAAAACACTGAATCCCGCAGAAACAATATACAGTACATTTTATCGAGAATTACTTGCTATCCTTTTAAACAATTGAGCATTTAGACACCACTTAGAGGCCAACATTTAACATGGACAGACTCAAACTAACTTCCATAAGCACAGACATTGCCAAGACATTTCCCTCGCCGCACAAACTACAAAAAGTCAATTTTAGTTTACTAGCGAACACAATTAAACACTATGGGGGGAATAATGTAGTGTTCTCATACACACTACATATACATACACACTACATACAGATAACGTAAACACATACATGCAATTCAAAATACACTTTACACTATTAACTTGTTTCTCCTGAAGGTCCTTTTTGGTAAAAAAACATGTTTTTTGCTTATAATTTTTTATTTTGCACAGAACGCATACCAAAATCTTCTTAAATGTTAAATTTCTTACTCATACTAACATTTTGACATAAAAAAATTGTTAAAATTTTGTTTCATTATAGCTCTTATCTTAAACTGAAGAACTTAATACCTTTCCAACAATAACAATTCCACGTAAATCCAATAAAAAATGTGTCTTTTACAGCGGTTTTAAAAAAATGCCTTTTTAAAAATAGCAAAAAGTTCAATTTTTGATGGTCAATAAGAGTTATAATGAAACAAAATTTTAACAATTTTTTTATGTCAAAATGTTAGTATGAGTAAGAAGTTTAACATTTAAGAAGATTTGGGTATGCGTTCTGTGCAAAATAAAAAGTTACAAGTTAAAAACATGTTTTTTTTTACCAAAAAAGGACCTTCAGGAGAATCAAAATTGCTTCGGCGGTTTTTCTCCGATTTGAAAAAAAAGTATGCAGAAATCATTTTAATGAGTTCCTCTAACATTTGAGACCCCGACCGGCGGAATCTAAATTTCGATCCGGTCTAATATACATGGTCACCTTCTTGGAAGTATCTCGGCTTTGCTCCATGCTTTTAATTGAATTGCTACTCTTGCGTTGTATCACGACTTGATTCTTGCTGAATTGTGTTTTGCTTTAATAAATCCAATTGTGTTTTTATTTTTCTGCTTAAAAACGCTTTTGCGGATGATTTTCCTTCTGGAACATTTATATTCGGCGTTGACCTATAAGTTTCAAGAAAAGTCCATAAATTCTCAAGGCTCGTCTCTTCATTTCGAAGTTTTGCTAGTGCTCTCTTCAAGGTGTCAACGAACCTTTCTGCTTGCCCATTTGATTGCGGGTGTTATGGTGCACTTTTTAAGTGTTTCATTGAATTCCTGGTGCTATAAGAAACTCTTTGAATTGAGCGCTGACAAACTAAGTGCCATTGTCAGAAACAATAGTGTCGCAATCTCTAAACGTGCAAACGTTTAATTCATTTTCTCAATGATAACTGCTGATGTGATGCTCCATGTCTCAAATATTTCAGACCATTTAGAGTTTGGTGATCTTGCAGCCTGTGCACACGGTTGACAGTTGCGCACAAATGATATTGTATCATCATCCATGCCAGGCCACTACACATGACCTCTAGCCACTGCCTTTATCCGTTCTTTGTCAGGGTGCCCCCTATGAAGTTAATGCATGACTTGCTTTTGCCAGCATTGTGGTATGATGACTTGTTCTCCAAAAAGAATACATCCGTTCGCTGCGCTCAATGAATCTCGCCGCCTGTGACAAGGTAATATTCAGGATCCAAATTGCCTTTCCAGCCTGAGTCCAGTGCTTTACCGACTGCTTGTAACTGCTTGGATTTCTTGGTTGCTTGCTGTACCATGTTAAGCATTAGCGGAAGTTTACTGATTTGGTTATGCAATATATTTGAAACATCTTCTTCTAGCGGCGTACAGGCTTTTATCATGTCTTCATGTTCATTGTTGCCGATGAGCCTAGATAGCATATGGATACACTAAAGCCCGTATGATACTTCATTTTTTCTCTAATTTTTCTTACTGAAATCAAGTGGCGCGTGGGCAAGACATTAAATGTATTGAACAATTCTAATATATTATGCGGGAATAGGATAGAGCAACGAATTGAGAGAAACGTCAATAACAATGCATTAAAAATACAGTCCGATCCACATTTTCTTCAATTCGTACTGTATGCATATCCACTCACACCAATTGAATTTACGCTTGCGCTATATTTCAACTCTTCTAAATTCATTTTCAATGCATTAAATTGGAAACAAACAATGAAGTATCATACGGGCTTAAGGCGTAGTGAAATGTACGGGATGAGATATTTGCTACGAAGCGGGATTGACCGAAGGATTCTGCCACGTTTTTAAAAATAGCTTTTGATATAAATGCGTTTAAGAAATATTGGTTCAAGAGGGTTTTTCGCTCATAAAAGGTGAACTTTTGTTCTAGATCAATTGGGCCTATTCTGTGCAATCTGTTATTCTGTTACGAATTTTCTGTTACCAATCATAAAAGATGTCGACCATAACAGATCTGTTATAATTGGTATTCAGCTCTTCGATCTTTTATGGAACCCTGTTATCAATCTTTGAAAACAAAAATCTATTACAATTCCGTTAATTTCTTTTATGAAACAGCTGATTGCTCTCATAAAAAGAATCAGTGCTCATAAAAATAAACAAATTAAAATGCAAGCCGAAAAAAGTATTTAAATAACAAAATAACACTGTGCTAGTTGCAAAATCCATCAAACGGGGGACCCAGGGGATAACATAATTCGAGTGCGCTGATCCTAATGGTGCTATGCGTTTTTTTAAGTTAGCTCTAGTTTTCGAGTTATTCGAAAAACAAAATATCACTATTAAGGATAAAACGGAAGCAATTTTATTTTAATTTTTTACAATTTATTAAAATTAAATCGATATAAATTGATAGAAATACCATAACATACATCATCAGACAAACATACATCAAATAAAAACAATTTGAAGAATATTTATTCGAGTTCGTTGATTTAAGAGTGATTTTCCCGCCAAAAAAAAAAAATAAATACAAAAAAACTTTAATGGGCCCTTAAGCAACGACAACATTTCATTGCTTTGAAGGTTTAGGGGAAGTACATTTTTAAAGATAGCGTGGGCTTTAATGTTTACATTAGCTTAATGCTTGTTTTAATTCGTTGATGATTTTGAATGTTTCTATCATATCAAAGAGCTGAAACGTCTAAATTATGTGTACCAAACTTCCATACACGAATTTTTCCGGGAATTGGTAAATAGGCTGATCCCCACACTATGGTGCAATATTATAAACAGTACTGATTAAGATTCAGCACTTTTGTAATAAGGTAAGCAACTAAACAATTTGAACAAAAAAATATAATTTAGGTTATATATACAACGTTATTGTTTAAAATAACCCAATGGCTTAACAGGTTCGAACATTTTCATGTTTTTACTCCATGATTTTTGGGTACAAAAGCAAACTTCTAAATAGGATGTTTGGGTTGAAATAAAAACTTATTTCATTTAGTCTGATTGGTGGGTATTACAAAGAGTATTTTGGTTAAGTACACGGATGTAATTTTTCGTTACAATTCACAGAGCAATTAAATAAATGGTCAAGAATTACAAATTTTTTCTTCGTGGGTCTAAAATTTTGATTTTCAAAATTCTCGAAAACAAGAGCTAACCTAAAAAAATGCTTAGCACCATTAGAATCAGCATTCTCGAATTAGGTTATCCCCCCGGGTCCCCCGTTTGATGAAAAAAAAAATGTCCGATTCGAGCACAGTGTAATTAATTGAATTAAACAAATCGAAATTTTCTTATAGGAAAATCACAATTTGCATCTATGTTGTGCAAAAGGAGATAAGACTTTGTGTGTCTTTAAAACACACAAACATACATATTTATAATATAATCTTACATTGGCCTCCTTTTTTAAGCCATTCTTAATGAATTTTTAAATAAACATCCATTTTACAGATCAAAATGATCAATTTTTAAAAATATGTTATGATAAAAGGCAGAAAAATATTTTTGTTATTCTGCTGTCATTCATAACAGATTTCATAGCAGATTTTGCTATGCCGAATACCAATTTAAGATTTTGTAAAAGATTTTTTGGCAGTTCCAAAAATCTGCTATGATTCATAAGAGATTTCATAAAAGATAGTCGTGCAGAATACGAATTTTGGTCTCGTAACAGATTTTTTGACAGCACAAAAATTTGTATGGGAAATCATAACAGAATAACAGAATTTTTTACTAACAGCTTGTGCAGAATAGGCCCAAGTGTTCGATAGTGATAAGAAGTTACCATTAGAAAAAATAAATTTTGCAAAATTTTTTTCACCCACTATGGCCCCACCCTGCGATTTCTAAAAGCAAAATACTGATTTATAGGCTTATTGCTCCGGAACATGAGCACAAATTAAGTGACATTTCAATGTTTAGGATATGTTTATAGATAATTTAAATACAATCATTTTGATGTATTCATCGATTGTGTGAGATACCTGGTTAGGTTAGGTTAGGTTAGTCCGGTTGCCTCTCATTGGAGTCTCACATAGACCATATGGTCCTTAGTGGTGCCGGTTTGTGAAATCCTTGAGGGAATTAGTGGAAGTCTTCAAAGATTTTCGCCTTATTCGCAAATCTTAGGAGGGATTCTAGGGGAATTTTGGCTGCATCCTTAAGCGACGATAAAGTCGGTGAGCCTAAGTATTTAAGTCTCGATCTAAGTAAGGCGGGGCATGTGCAAAGAAGGTGTTCCAGGGTTTCCTGGGCACCTGTTTCCTTGCACTTCCTGCAGTTGTCATCCATGGTTATACCCAGTTTTTTAGCTTGTGAGAATTCCCACCAGTGTCCTGCTGTCCCTTCGGGTGCGAGCCAGGATAAACGACGTTCGTTTTCCGCATGCTGCATCGCACATGGTTTTTGAGATCTTGCATGTTGTCGTATCTCTCCATCTGCGACTCACTGCTTGTTTGGCTACGGTTTCGAGGTTTTTATACAATTCCTGTAGTGGAATAGCTACGTGTTCTGTGAACTCTGATCCCAGCCCTGCACCTTCCTTTGCTAGTTCGTCTGCCATCTCATTTCCTTCAATGCCCCTGTGGCTTGGAACCCAAAAGATACACACTCTCTTTGAAGTGTTCAATGCATCTAGTGCGTCCTTGCTTGCTAGGACATTTCTGGACTTGACGGTATCGGAACGCATGGATTTGATTGCTGCTTGGCTGTCAACAAAGATGTTAATTAAAGAGTGATGAGTGTTTGTATGTTTGTAGCTATCTCTGCGGCCTTCCTGATGGCAAAAACCTCCGCCTGGAAGACACTGCAGTGGTCCGGTAACTTGTATGCTTGCCTTATATCGGGCTCTGCGCAATACACTGCCGCACCTACTCCCGTATTCATTTTGGAGCCATCTGTGAATATGTTGACCGCCCTCTGGGCCTGTTTAATACCTTTGCGCCAGTCGGTTGGTCCTAGAAGTGTGGGTATTTTGGGTTCGAGAGTTGTGCTAGGGATCATGTAGTCTGTGCTATTGATTGCATCCTTGCCAATTCTACAGTGTCCAAAATTTTGTTTGCGGAAGCTGCCAGCTTCCGTAAGCCGCTGTGCCGTTTTACTAGCCGTTAGTTTTGCATATATGTCTAGAGGATCCAGACATAGAATGGTTTCAAGAGCTTTCGTAGGAGTTGACTTCAGCGCGCCGGATATGCATAGCGCAGCTTGTCGCTGAGTTTTTTTCCAAGTATTTGAGGTATGTTGACTTATTCACCGCCGGCCACCACACAATGATTCCGTAGAGTAGAATTGGACGAACAACCATTGTGTAGATCCACTGCATTAGAGAGGGTGAGAGGCCCCAAGTGCTGCCCAGCATCTTCTTGGATGCATATAGCGCATTGGTAGCCTTCTTAACCCTCTCGTCTACATTGAGTCTCCACGTCAGTTTGCTGTCGAGTACAACTCCCAGGTATTTCGTGTGAGTTATTCGTAAACAATACCATACTGTTTTCTCTGCGTTTATACTGAGGCCGACTGAGCTCGCCCATCTAAGTACCTCTTTTAGTGTATGCTCCATTAAAGAGCTTAATGTTGACATGCATTTTCCCACTATAATTATGCTTATATCATCCGCATAAGCTGTTATCTTGGGGGCTTTGCCTTCAAAGTTCTTGAGTAGTTCGTTAACAACTAGATTCCAAAGTAAGGATGAGAGGACTCCTCCTTGGGGTGTTCCCCTGTGCACTTCTCTTACCATGGTTGTGGAACCCCACTCGGCTTGGACTCTTCTTCAACTTAGTAGGTTGTCTATCCAGAGGTCGATTGCTGGTGGTGTATCGATCGCGCGTAATCCGTTTAGAATGGCCATAGTTGACACATTGTTGAATGCACCTGAGATGTCTAGGAAAGCCCCTAGTGCGAATTCTTTGTTGTGGAGTGCTTTCTCTACATGGACTACTAGGTTGTGTAGTGCTGTCTCCACCGATTTTCCTTTCGTATATGCGTGCTGGTTGACTGCAAGCAACGGCCGGTTTGTGCCGTTTCTTATGTGCAGTTCTACTAGCTTCTCGAGTGTTTTGAGTAGAAAGGATGTTAGACTTATTGGCCTGTAGTCCTTTGGATACAGGTGGCTACTACAACCTGATTTAGGTATGAAGACCACCCTAGCTGTCCTCCAGGCTACAGGCACATAGTTAAGTCTGATGCACCCTTTATATATTATCTCAAGCCATTGAACGACTTTCAAAGTGGACGCTTTTAACATGGCTGGAAATATGCCATCAGGTCCTGGGGATTTAAATTCTGAGAAAGAGTTTATAGCCCACTGGATTTGGTCTGGTGTTATTAGGTTCTGCGGAGTCTGTGACGGGATTGTCCAGTCTCTCTCTGTGACGTGAGTGTCTGAGATTTTGGTACAGCCTGGAAAATGTGCTTTTAGAAGCGCATCTAGAGATTCCTGACTGTTTTCCGTCCATTCGCCATTTTCCTTCCGGACGTGACTCTGAATGGAGGGCTGTTTTGAGAGCAGCTTCCTGAGCCTTGCTGTGTCTGTAGTTTTCTCAATGCTCGAGCAGAAGTTCCATGAGGATCTTTTTGCTCGCCAGACATTGCTTTTGAAAAGTTTGAACCTCCATTTGTATTCCCCCATATTTCCTCTTGGTCGGCTAATTTAGCCAGTTTGAAGAACTCTTTTAGGTCGTGTCTTTGCTCTGCGAGAGATACCTGGTTACTGAGATATATATATTTTTGACGAAAAAAACGCAATTTTTCGCCTTTTATTGTGGATTTTAGACTTTAAAGTTCGATATTTAGAGAAAAATCAAAACAGTTGAAATTTTATTCACTCACTGAACTGAATTCATCGATCAACGAAAACTATTATAAAGGTTGCGTTCGAGTTTTCAGTCGGCACTTCGGTAAGTTTCCTTCGAATAGTTTTCGAGTAATGCTGTCCACCGGTTTCAAACAGCACTTTTCGAGAAAAACTCGTTTACAGTTTAACATGAAGTACATTTATTAACTTCTCTTCGGAAGTTTGTGCTTATAACTACAACAATTTTTATTCAATTGACTTAAGAGTTTCTGAGAATATTTTTACAATGCTAGGCATTCGTAAAATGTAAAAAAAAATAAATTTATTTTTGATCGCCATAAAACTTTAATGGGCCCTTAACCTATGATTGTTGGCAGAACTGCCGCGTTATTTTGCTTAAAGTTGGTATGTATGCTATTATTATCATAGGCATTCTCCAAAATATTTAGATTTCAAGTTTCTCAATTTTCTCAATTCATTGGTAAACCACACAGGGCCTGAAATTGTAGAAGCTTTTCTTTGCGGAAAAGCTCTAAGGAAGCAATCAATGAGCGTTGTATTAAACGCACAGACCGCAGCATCCAGATTCTGTGATGATAAAACTCTTTTATTAAGAAGCAGTATAGATGACCAATTTATATTGGACAAACTATTTTTCAAAATAGCATAGTATAATCCTGGTCTTGATGTATAAATTTCTGCTTGATAAAAAATTTGATAAAAAAAAAGATCAGAATGACAGACGCTAACAAGTTTACAAACACAACGAAAATTAATTTGGTGATTACTAATATACTCTTACATTGTTGTTTGATGTTAAACAAGGAAGGTTATATTTGTATATATTTCTTATTCTTTTTAACAAGCAAAAATAAAAAATAAATTAAAACACCAAAAACAACGCCAGCTAGATTTGATTAGAAGATTTGTTAAAGACATAAAATTAAATTAAATTAAAAGAAAATTTTAAAAAAAGAAGTGATAGAATATTGAAATATAGAAGTGAATCTAATGGAATCTGCATATTGAAATTTTGTTTCCGCACCTTTTTTTTGTAAATTTAATTTTTTCTTATGTGCTTTTATGTTTGTGTTGTTTAATAGATACTTTTATGTCTGTAATATATTTATATTTTAAATAAAATTATTTGTATTCTTTATCTATATTTATTATTAATAGACGATTTAATGCAATTAAAAATATTTTAGATTAATTTTAAAAATATTAAAAAAAAAAATAAAGTCGAAAAAATATAAAATGCAAAATAAAATTTAAAAAATGTGCTTGTTTTCTTTGACGCTCGTACCCGAGCATCTTTTCATTAGAAGTCAGAGCTCTAACCACTACACCACGCAGAAGAAGCGTCTCGCAGCCGCAAATATAAACGGCTGGATTTGTTTATTTTTCCTTATGTTATTTTCTATTGGTGTGCAAAGTGCAGCTAATAGTCTTTTTGTATGAAAAAACGTAGGTGTCAGAAAGAGATGCAACATCACACATATACAAAACAGCACGTTACCTTTTGCCCGACGCCTGAACAAAGGTAACAACCTTTGTATGGAAAATTTTATATAGGGGTAACGCACTTTTTACTAGCGCTCGTGATACATAACCAGTTATCTAACAGTTACCGTTCTGCCTGGGATATTTCTTTATTTAATTTCAATGTTACCAATTTTTAAAGCAAACAATACTTAAGGCTGATGCACACTACCAATATACTTCGTAATAATTAATAACAGGTATTCATAATATACAATACGATATTCAATTAAATTAACATATAAGAATTAGATATTACAACTCGGCTAATCTGACCATCTTGATTGACCTCAATCAAGGCAACCAGATAATTAAATATAAACTTAATTCATACAATGACACTAACTAAGTGACACTAACTAAGTAGTAGGGGGTGGCATATGACAATATAAAACTGAGGTATTATGCGGTTTCTCTGTTGAAGACCATTTTCGTATTTTTGTTGATTCAACTATACCTTTATATGGCATCTGAGTCAGCTGGCAATTTTCAATGTCTTTAATGACATAACGGTCATTAGGGAATACTTTAGAAATAACATAAGGACCGCGATATTTTGAAATAAATTTTCTATTTTTTCCAACAGCAGTATCATTATTCTTAATAACAACAAAATCACCAGCTGAATAAGTGTGCGCAGGTGAACTATGCTTTAAAAAATATTGCGTATTATATTCTTGTGACCTTTCGATAGCACTAAGTGCATCGGATCGAACCGATTCCAAAGACTATATTGTATTTTCATCTAATTTATCATTTAAATGTTCTGTCAACTCATCAATTATAGTACCCCTTTGATCTGTTCCGAATAATAGTTTACTAGGTGTCTGTCGTGTTGTGCTGTGAACCGTATTATTCAAGGCATATTCTACTTGAGACAGCTTTAATGACCAGTCAGCGTGCTGAATGGGCTCACTTAATTTGCTTAGCATTGCTCGCAGTATCCGATTTACTCGCTTGACTTAGCGATTAACTTGCGGCGAAGCGACTGCAACCTTGACATGACTAATATTCTTGCTGATTGTGGAAAACGGCGGATCAGTTGCGGCGGGAAAATTACTCGAACTCGTTGTTTTAGCGATTGTAGAAACCGGCGAGTAAGTTCGTTGCGTATCTATAATGCAGTTGGCGGATTCGGAGTGAAAAAGTGCTATTGTTGAAAACGCAGTCCATCCGCCTTTCATACAAATTTTTTCACTTTTCATCCGCAACAAAATTGGTGCGGATCTGTGCGGATTTGAAGAAAATTTCTCAAAAAAGTAATGCTGTATCTGATTTCAGGGTAATTTGAGGTCGTTGAACTCGAATCTGGTGTTTAAAATATTACTACGTTTTTTTTTAACTCAAAAATAATTTTTTATAAATTTTAAAATAAATTAATTTTTGTCATTGAAGTTTTCAGCTTTCAAAGCAAAACAAATTTTCAGACATTTTTCCAGTTGCTAACTTAATAAGTCTGTATGTACTTTGTGCATTGTACAGCCTTGCATCGTGAAATTTGCAAATAATGATGGCAAATATTTTCAATACAATAGCATAATTTAAAGAAATGCATTTGCCCGACTGTATCAAATTTGCACCACTAAACAATGCATCATACCAATGCATGATATGGGCACATGGAATTTAAAAATCGACGTTTTGAATGTGTCATATCTATGTTTATCTATTTATCAACAACTTATATTTTTAATTTTTGACTTAATTTAACTACTTAACTATTAAAAAACTGGCACTTGCAAAATATTTTTAACGCGTTAAAATTATGGATGTTAACTAGACGTAAGTTTAAGCTTTTAAATTTAAATTTACTTAACTAAACGTATTTATATAAACAACAATCGAACAACAACCCGTGTCCAGTACCAGTAAAAAAATGAAAAAAACTGGCATCGGAATCTTCACCAGGAGAGGCAGAGATAAGGCTCAAATGTCTTGGTGTCGGTCCAGATGTCTCGGGAGCAACGTAAATACCATATAAATGCCATACCATAATATATGCAATACCATAATAAATGCAAAAAACATCACCACCGACAAAAAAGAGCTACTGCGAGGCGTCCTGACGGCCGCAACGCTGTGCTGCGGTGCAAGGACCACTCGACTAGAGCTCCATGTTGCCACGGCAATGTATTATTAATTTTTAAAAATTAATTTATGGTATGATTACATTTAAATTATCTTTTAATTTATATTTTTCACTTTTGTTATAAATATTATACACTTATGCAAATTCACTCGTTACTTAATTTTGTTTTGACAGTTGAACAGCTGTTTTTCGGAGTTGGGAGTGCGGATAGGTATTGCAGTTCACTCGCACGGTTTCAACAATGGGATTCTTTGTTAAAGTGAGGGGAGTGCGGATCATATGAACTCCCGCCGCAACCAATCCGCCGTTTTCCACAATCAGCATGATTATTTCTGAACAAATAGTAGCTAAATTCATTCGCTCTAGCCTGGAGAATGCTGCACTGACTTCGCGCATATTGTGGCCAATGATGTCGATATCATCTGCATACGCCAGCAGCATAATACTCTTATAGAAAATTGTGCCGCTGCGTCTCAGGTCAGCAGCTTGGATGATGAACGATAATATATGAATAAATGCGCGACATACGAATATAATGTATGTTATATTTTTTTTTTTTTTTATATTTTTTTCTAAAATTTCGTATACGCATTCTTAAGACCTTAAGAAACTAGATTCTAAAAAAAACAAAAAATGTTTCTTAAGTTTTTAAACACTGTAATAGTACCTTAAAAGAAGCTATTCATAACGAATCCTAAATTTTAAAAGAAGCAATTCATTAACAAATCGTCAAATTAAAAAAAAAAACAATTCTTTAACGAATCACTTTTCTTTGAAGAAAGTAAAACAAGTTCCTTGATCTGAAATAATCCGTCTAGGCCGACTATAATAATTGAAATATTTATCTAATGCGCAACATATTTCTTTTGTGCTAGTTGAATTTGCATACAACCGAACAAACTTTGTAAACTCATCTATAACAACTAAAATATGCTTACGCTTTGAATTAATTGAAGGTAAAGGTCCAAAATGGTCTACATGTATCGTGTCAAAAGAAATAGGTTTCTTTGGAATGGTGATGATGAGTTCATGATACACTTTATACCGTTTTTAATAAATTTACTTATTTTGTCCTTCATATTTGCAAACCAATAATATTTTTCGTATTTGATCATAACATTTATCTATTCCAAGGTGACCTATTTTTTTCATGTATCATTCGAATGACATTATCTTCTATTTCCCTTGGCACACACAAAAGTAACCGATTCGAGTTCATTTTCCGGAAAACTAATCCGTCACGTAACTCATAACCATTTTTAACACCCTTTTCTAAATCAACCTGCAATTCTCAAATTTTTTGGTCACGATTTTGAGCCACTTGGATATAAAAATCCAAATCATCTTCATCTACCGCGGCACTCATTTAAACTATATTGTCTGTATCGGAAGGCCTTATATCCACTTTTTTTACTAACTGCTTATAAGAATGACATCGGCTCAAGGCGTCTACATGACCTATTAAAATACCACTTCTATGCTGAATCGAATAATTATAATTTTCTAGCTCTAGTGCCCATCAATCCTTAGGTTGACATGATTTTGCTAAGCGTCATCGTGAGTGAATTGCAGTCAGTGACAATCTTGAAAAAAATGCCTTCTAAATACACACGAAACCGCCGTTGTGCATAAATAATTTTTGCACAACGGCGTTTCTAAGAGTTTCTAAGAGTTTCTAGTTCAAAGCTGTGGTATTTTGATTCAACATCAGATGTAGATTTTGATAAATAGGCTATAGGTTGAAATAGTCCATCATTTTGTCGTTGCATTAGTACTGAACCAAAACCATAGCTACTGGCATCACAGTGAAGTTCGGTTTCACGTTTTGGACTGTATATTGCTAATACTGGTGCAGCAGAAAGCTGATCTCGCAGCTTATAAAATGCATCAAAACAAGCATAAGAAAAATCGAAACTATTTTCTTTGCGTAATAAATTTAACAGAGGCCTTGCAATTTTAGAAAATGATGGGACAAACCGTCGAAAATACGAAAATAAGCCAATACATTTCTGCAGCTCTTTTTGATTTGAGGGTATTGTATAATTTCTTATTGCATGGATATGGGAGTCGCTAGGTCTAATTCCAGATGAATTTACTAAATACCCTAAATACTCTATTTCATTATATCCAATTTTGCATCTATTCAATTTGATTTCAAGGCCCTTTTCATAAATTCGCGCGAGAACTTCCTTTAATATTTCTACATGAAGTTTAAAATCGACCGATGCAATTAAAATATCATCAATACACACTTTTATTTTGAGTTCATCAATCAAATCTCTAAAAATGTTGTAGACAAAACGCTGAAAATTGGCTGGCGCATTTTTCAATCCGAATGGCATCTTTAAGTACTCAAACTGTCCATGAGGCGTGACGAAAGAGGTTAAAGGAATTGAATCAGTGTCCAATCCGAATGGCATCTTAAGGTACTCAAACTGTCCATGAGGCGTGACGAAAGAGGTTAAAGGAATTGAATCAGTGTCCATATTAAGCTGATTAAATCCATCCTTTAAGTCCAAAAGAGTAAACATCTTTTATCCGCCATATACTCTACACAATCCTCAATCAGAGGCAATGGAAAAATTATCGCGGATTGTCTTTTTGTTCAATGCACGATAGTCAATGCATATCCGTGTGGCACCACATTTCTTTTTTACCAATACAATAGCTGAAGCATATGGAGAATTGCTTGGCCGAATAATATTTCCATCTATCAAGTCATCAGTTATTTTTCTAACTTCTGCCCTATCATACAACGACAACCTTCGCGGCGCACAATGAAATGGAATATCATCTGTCAATCGAATTTTCATTCTGTAATCATACAACTTTTGAGTCAAATTTTTAGGTTGCAAGTATGAATCCATAATAACTTAATGAAATATATCAGTTTGATGCTTACTTAACCCAGGAAAAATATTTATCTCTCGATCCGAATTTTCAATATCAATAGCGCAAAGTTTTTAAATAAATTCATGATCACAACACCCGATTTCATCTGAACACTAGATTTATTCACAACGTCATCTTCACTGCTTTCCCCACAACTAGTGTCCGACCGAAACCAAAATTTTGGCCGAAACCGAAACCGAAACCGAATTTCGGCCATTTTTGTAATATTCGGCCGAAACCGAAACCGAAACCGAAACTGAATGTCTACATGAAAATTGTTTTAAAAACAATTTATTTATTTTAATTTTTTAGTTAAAAGCTTTCAAAAACATAACAATTGAAACAGATTATAATAACGTATATATTCGATAAATATTCTTTTGCCTTTATTCATAAAAATTTACGAACCTCTTATAAAGCCTTTACAAAAAAAATTTCAAAAACAGTATCCATAAACGTCCAATAACGACAAAAATCTCTTATAAAGGCTTCTTAAATGAGTAACCTTCAATAAACCCTTGATAAAGCCTTTTTAAAATTTTTACTCTAATGTGAGCACAAATATTGTCAAAAATACTTCAAACTGTTTCAAAAAATATGAAAACATGGCAAAACATTTCAAAATATTGAAAATAAAAGTTATAAGTGACAATATTTTCACAGAAGAACATAGATTAAACAATTTTTTGACTGTTTGCATGTCAAAGTATTGATAAAATTGTGACAAATAAACAAAAAATTATTGAATTTATCAAATTCACGAACCATTCTTGACACTGTTCCCATTTCAAATTGAGAGTGTTCCTATTTTAACAAATAAGCTGAGACAATATTTTTATGAATAACAAAATTTTAAAAAACATTTTATCTCTAAAAAGCTTTTTGACTATTGAGCACTTTAAATCTATTTCAAGATATTTTTATGAATATGACCGTTTGAATATTAATGTTCAACTTTAAAATAATAAATATGGAGATAATTTTAATACCACTTTAAGGAACTTTTTAGTATTTAAAGTTAAATAACTTAATATTGGAATCTAAAAAAAACTACATTTATCGTTTTGTGCTGGACTCAACTCACACGGTCAATCAAATGACTGAATTTCAGGTTTTTGTTCTATTTAACACCATTAAAAATTTTGATGAAAGCGAACTCACATCTACCATTGAAATATATGTAAAAACCGAATTAGTAGTGTCCGATCAAATATTCGGTTTCGGTTTCGGTTTCGGCCATATTGATGCCGAATAGCCGAAACTGATTAAAAGGGCTGAAACTGGTCGAAACCGAAACCGAAACCGAATATTCGGTCGGACACTACCCACAACTAATTTCTTTCCGAACAAAATCAAATGCACGAACACATGAATTAATTTTTTTTATTTTGGTGAACTTTATTTACTTCAACGTTAAAGCCCGTATGATACTTCATTTTTTCCTACAATTTTAATACATTGAAAATGAATTTAGAAGAGTTGAAATATAGCAGAAGCGTAAATTTAATTGGTGTGAGTGGATATGCATAT
>OY282641.1:63798920-63801420 GCA_958299015.1 Tetanocera ferruginea
AAGGGAAGTAAGACCAAGAAATTTGCGTCTAGCAATATATGAAGGGAGACCTTCCGGCCAACACATTATACTTAAGGCATATTTTGTGAAACGTTTCTGGACACGTTCAATTTTATTAGAGTGAACCTCAAAATATGGATTCCAAATCAGGCAGCAATAATCTAAATGACTTCTAACCAAAGCTACATAAAGAGCCTTTATAGTATAAGGATCTTTGAAGTCTTGTGTGTTCCTTTTAATAAAACCAAGCATAGAATATGCTTTAGCTACAATAAGGTCAATGTGACTGGTGAATTTGAGTTTAGAGTCAAATAAAACACCCAAGTCTTTGACTTCGTTTCTACGCGTAATGTGACAATTATTTATTGAATAATCGAACAATATTGGTTAGAACATTTACTGAATGAAACAACACTGCATTTATTTATGTTTAATAATAGTTTGTTTGAAACACACCAATCGTTTAAAACATCTAAATCAGACTGCAAGTTATGACAGTCTGAAAGCTGAGAAATTTTTAAAAATAATTTAACATCATCTGCAAACATAAGACACTTTGAGTGTTGAAAGTGCTGCGGTAAATCATTAATAAAAATTAAAAATAGAAGTGGTCCACAGTGAGTTCCTTGGGGTATACCGGAAAAAGCGTCAACCAAAATATCAGATTTAGAAGAGCCTATTTTCACAAAAAGTTTTCTGTTAGTTAAGAAACTGTTAAAGAATTTAATAAGATGGTCAGACATTCCAAACTGTTTCAACTTGTTTAAAAGAATGAGGTGGTCTACTTTATCGAAAGCTTTCGAAAAGTCCGTATAGACAACATCTAGCTGGCAATGCTGCTCGAAGCTGTTGATAATCTGATTAGTAATCAACGCTAAATTAGTGCATGTTGACCTTCCTGGAAGGAACCCATGTTGTAAAGCACTTATGTGGTTTTTTATACATGATAAAAGCTTTGTTTTAATGATATCATCAAAAAGTTTAGCAAATGTGCCTTGTTTGACAATCGCTCTGTAATTAACAACATTACAACGATCACCTGATTTAAAAATCGGAGCTATCGAACAAGTTTTCCAGCATTCTAAAAAGATGCATTCATTTAAACATAATTGAAAAAGCATTACAAGCGGTGTAGTCATATTAACCAAGCAAAGTTTAAACAAAATGGGAGGAAAACCGTCATGATCGGATTTGTAACTTGGCTTTAAATTCGAGATGGCATTTGTCACATCTTCATCGGTAACTAAAAAATTTTGCAGTGGACTGGAAATTGGAGGACCAAAGATAAGCCTCTGATTATTGTTGTGTTTTTCATAAACATTTTGAAAATATTTTGCAAATAGATTACAAGAATCCAGAGTGTTATAAGATTTTTCATCTAAGTATTCTAAACTTGAAGGAAATCCATTCGTTTTCCGCTTCGTATTTACAAAGTCCCAAAAAGCAGAAGGATGAGATTTTAGTTTAGATTCCATATTAAACATATATTGCTTGAATAAAAAGCTATGGAGAAAATCAAACTCCTTTCGAACGCGAACAAAGTACAAACGATCCGATTCACTATTAGTTTTCTTAAATTTTTTCAAAGCTTTATTTTTTATATTTTTTAGATTTAATAGCCTGGCATTAAACCATGGAGGCTTGCTATTAGAACTGCTGCGCTTTAAAGGAACAAATTCAGAAATTGAAAAACATAATTTTTCACATATTATTTTATAAATATCCCTAGGATCGGATAGAGCATTTAGAACTGACCAGTCAACGGATCCTAAATGTTCATTAATTGAAACAAAGTTACCATTTGGAAAGTCGCGAAAAGTAATTATCACACATAGGATTTGTATCAAAGTTATAAAATTCAAATGATATATGCAACGCTTTATGATGAACTGTATTTAACGAAATAGGAAGTAAATTTAGATCACATTTGGCTTTAATATCACAAGTGGTGAAAACAAGGTCAAGTATTCGATTAATATCGTTCTTGATGAAGTTTTATTTGTTGAAATCCATTCGATAGCAAGAAGGATATCACAAGAGAATCAATTTCAGATTTTACATTCAATGGCACTAGCTCTTTCCCTTCCAAAGACCATAAAATATTACACATGTTAAAGTCACCTAATAAAATAACCTGTTGATTAGAATTTAAACTATTAACTACAAATTTAATATTATCAATATGCTTTTGGTAAATACTTAAATCACTATTCGGTGGAATGTATGATAACAAAAAGTAAATAGATTTGGACCTCTCAAAATTAACTTTCACACAAATTTGCTCTACATTACCATCGACTACTGGCAAAGATATTAAATTACTATTTAAAATAGATTTAATAGCTAGAAGAACCCCTCCCCCCCTTTCACGTCCTGTAGAAATAGGGCATCGGTCGCATCGGTGGACAATATAGTGCTCATCAAAAAATTCTGCATTAGAAATATCGCTGTGCAACCAGGTTTCAGTTATGGCCACAAAATCATATTCATTCAGGGACAA